>OZ035883.1:115052467-115208266 GCA_964034835.1 Muscina levida | reverse complement strand
GCCACTGTTCGCATCAAGGCGAAATATTGTTTCATCTCGCTGATTTGTGTACACGTCCCGATTGTAGACAAAATCGACGACATTAAAGATCCATTCTATGAGCGCCTGGAGGAAATATGTGACTGTTACCCTGGCCATGACATTTCAATTGTTTGGAAGATTTCAATGCCAAAGTAGGAAGGAATGCGTTTGTTTAATGCAGTCGGAAAATTCAGTCTACACCATAACATCAACGAAGACGGATTCAGAATAATCGACAAAAAATATTATAGTGAGTGGAACCAGATTCCCGCATAAAGATATCCACAAGGCAATCTGGTCACTCCCTGATCAAAAGATAAGAAACCAGATTGATCACGAGGCAATCGATGGAACGCATATCTCAAGCGTTGTGGACGTGCGTGTGATGCAAGGTGCAAATATTGGCTCGGATCACCACCTTGTTGCAAAAAGTTACGCACGCGATCAAGTAGTGCTGAAAATGCTCGTAACAAAACTTAAAAAAAGGTAAAGTTGCATACCACAGAGATAGCCAATGCCTACTCCAACCAACTCTATCAATTACACCAAACAAATACCCCTAATTCTGATATTCAAAAAAACACAGTGGAAAAATATTGCGTATTGTATGACCACTGCTTCAACGTCCGTACTGTGCTATGAAAAACCACGCGCAGATAAGTCCTGGTACGATAAGGAATGCCGCGTACACAGAAAAAATACCATTAAAATTTATATCTAAAATTCTTATTTTTTTTGCAGAAAAATTACTTAAAAATTTAAGTACGAAAAGTTCTAATTATTCTTATCACAAGTAAATAACGGGATATGTTCACAAATGTGAGCGTAGAAAAAATTATTAAAATAAGAATGAAAATCTCCAATTAAAAATGTACGAACTTAATTGAAGAATTTTACGAACTTGTTGTGTCAGGTATAAAAATTTTTAAAGTGTATCAAGTTTTATCTTACTTAAAGTAAGAATAAAAAAATCTGACTAATCCTTTAGAAACAAATGTTTGGTTGAGAAATAACATTTACTTTCTCAACTTAATGTATTGTCACCACAATTAATTTGCATTCTTAATATAAATACAAAGTTCTTTTTTTCCCAAAAATTGTACTTAAATTTAAGAGTATAAACTCTCCAATTATGTATGAAAATCATAAGAGCTTGTGCGCATCAAGTAACGTGTGGTCGTCCTTGATGGCATTTTCGCACTTGCATGTTTTAGCTTCTCAATACTTTCGTGGAACTATCCGTATATTATTTAATAAAAAGCAAGCCTCACTAGGCTTAAAGTCATCAGCTCCACCAGGCTTAATGACATCTAAAGTAAAGAATTCTACACTTAAAAAACAGGCCCCACTAGACGTAATGACATCTACAATTAAGAATTCTATACTTAATAATCCAGATTCATCAGGCTTAATGTCATCCATAATTAAGAATTTTGCACATAAAAATCAAGCACCACCAGGCTAAATGGCATCTACTCGTTATATTTCTACACTTAAAATTCAAGCCCAACCAAGCTTAATGAGTTCTACAAATAAGAATTACAGGCTTGGTCTTTCCGTTCTTGGTTCAAGCATTTTGTACTGGATTTAAGAAAACCCGTTCTTACCGTACTTTTGACACCGCGACGGAATGATTTAAGTACGGAATACTTGATTTTTTTTTAATGTTATAAAGGGTGACTTTTTAAGAGCTATAGGAAAGTTTAAAAAAAACACATAAAATTCAGAAAAATTCATGAAATCTTTATTTGAATCGATGTACGGTCCATATAATTTAATGCTTGAAGATTATTTCATGCAAATGTTGACCGTGACTGCGCCTCAAGTGGTCCATCCGCTTAGTCCAATTTTGACATACTCTATCCAAAATTTCGTCCGGTATCTCATGAATAAATGCTTCAATGTTGTCTTCCAATGCGTCAATTGAAGCGGGCATGTGTGTATAGACATGAGCTTTAACATAGCCCCACAAAAAATAGTCTAAAGACGTTAAATCGCACGATCTAGACGGCCAATTGACCGGTCCCGAACGTGAAATAAAATGTTCACCGAACTCGCCTCTCAATAAGTCCATTGTTAAGCGTGCTATGTGGCATGTGGCACCGTCTTGTTGAAACCACATGTCATGCAAGTCAAACTCTTGCATTTTGGGCCAAAAAAAACGTTGGCTATCATCTCAGGGTAGCGCTCACCATTCACAGTTACGTTACGATTCGCATCATCTTTGAAGAAGTACTATCCAATGATGCCACCAGCACATAAACCGCACCAAACTGTGACTTTTTCTGGAAGCATTTGGCTGATCTTCACTCCAAAATTGGCAATTCTGCTTATTAACGTACCCATTGAGCCAGAAATGAGCTTCGTCGCTGAACACAATTTTTCGATAAAAAAAGTGGATTTTCGGCCAACTTTTTAAGAGCCCATTCACCAAAAATTCTACGTTGCGGTAGGTCTTTCGGCTTCGATTCTTGCACCAGCTGTATTTTGAAAGGCTTCACATCTAATTCCTTCCGCAAAATTGTCCACGTTGTTGAGTAACAGAGGCCCAATTGCTGCGAATGGCGACGAATCGATAATTGATGGTCATCATTAACACTGGCCGATACAGCTGCGATATTTTCTTCACTTCGCACTCTACGTAAGCCTGTTGGTGGTTTAATGTCCAACAATAGCACGAATAGCCGCTTCAGTGGGTCGAGCGCGCTATGAACTTTCTTAACAGAGCACGCATTTTGATAATAAAATTCAATAATTTGCAAGGGTTGTTCGTTTGTAAGACGATTCATGGTTAAATTATAGATCAAACTGAAGATATTTGACAGTGAAACAAAACACGAAACGTGCGCCAGCTGTTTAAACCAGTGTTGTCAAAAAGACAATAGCTTAAAAATCACACTTAATCTACGACCGGCCGTGGCATAGTGGTTAGAACACGCGACTACCATGCGGGAGATCACAGGTTCAACTCCTGGCTTCACTCATCTTAAAGAAAAATTTTCTTTCATTGTCGGCTACCCCCGAAGTTGCAACTTCGCAGTAAGAGCTTCTTTAACAGTGACGTTCGCTTTCTTCTATAAAACAAGTACGTGCCGTTAGTTTTGAATCTAAAAATAGAAAGCGTGTTAATTCACAACAACGCGAGAAGCTATCCCATACCTCATTCATGGGTGTAAAGGCAAATAAAGTAGTAAGTAGTATATCTACGATATAATGAGAAGAAGAGTGAAATGATACGCCTCTTCAAAAAAACATAAATGGAAGATAGTGTTACGCGAAGAAAGGTTTGATTGTTTTTTTGTCCCTCTTGTAAAATTGTGAAATGTGGACTTAGAAAGCCTCTGCATGTTAAGACAGCGATATATCCCTACTCTGTGGAGAGAAACCCACACGGTCCTTATTGCAAATGTGGAAAACCATCAAAGATACGAAACTAAATATGTTAAATCTATCAGCCCATCATCGTTTTATCCAAAAACTCTGAAGAATTTAATTTAGAGTTACATTGGCCGGAAGCTATTGTCGGACATGCAGTATGCTTATTGCAAGGGTAAGTCCACTGAGACAGCCCTGCATGGCATGAACGGATTCATTCAAGGTCCATTCGCCGGTATAAAGTCTGGGAGTGAATGTCTGAATAAGCTGTCTTGTGTACGATTTTTTGAAGAAAAAGGCATATCGGGGCCAAATTAGGGTCGTCAGGCTTAAATGGATTTGTCAGTAAGGTACGCCCAAAGTGGTGTTCTATCCTCCCTACTATAGAACATGGCTTTGAACAGTATTCTGTTCTACGTAGGGAAGGTTAGTGTTATGGGTTGGTGTTAAGGTGTTTGCAATGTAATCTTTGACAAAATTAGAATACAGAATGCCGCAGCTACGACAGTAAGAATAAGAGAGCTGCTGGATGAGGCTCAGCAGACATCTACTAGAAGTACCATACACTAAAATCAGATAGAGACGCGTGTAAATGCAGAAGTCCTGGTACAATAATGTGTATCGACAACTTTACTGACAGCTCAAATTTTAAAATTTAAGATATTTTCGGTGAAATGTCTTGATTCTAAAATCCTGAACCACGGGGCCACAGAGCCATAACAGGGAAATTCAGAACAGGCGAGATACTAAGGATCATTACCCGTATTGCATATGGCAAGTAAAGCACTTAACAGGTAATAATATACTACTTATTAACTTAAGTGCCTATTACAACGCTTCGGTCTTCTGCGTGCGTTGTCCAGTTGGTCCTATCAGATGGTGGCACGTCGCCAACCACTTGGTCCTTTCAACGAAGTTTGGGTCTCCCTGCTCTGCGCCGTCCTTCAAGTTCGCCTTCAAACACCTTTCTCGCTGGAGCATTTACATCCATCCTGGAAACATGTACGAGGCATCGTAGTCGTTGGATTCTGACTCTTTTAACTACGTCGATGTCGTGGTAAAGTTCATACAGCTCATGTTGCATCCGATGGCGAAACTCGCCGTCGACACAGATAGGTCCATATATTTTTCGGAGTACTTTTCCTCGAATTCTCCCAGCTATTGTATGTCCGTTGTCGTAAGCACCCATGATTCGGCAGCATACAAGAGAACGGGTTAAATTAATACCTGGTATAGCTGTTTCTTCGTATCTCGAGATAAGGTGGTGTTACTAAAGTGCTGCCAAAGTCCGTAAAAACATATATTTTCTAGCACTATTCTCCGCTTAATTTCTTGGCTGACATTATTTTTCTTGTTGACGGAAGATCCGAGGTAGGTAAACTCATCTACTGTCTTAAAACAATAATTTTCGACGTTGACGCTGCGTCCCTATCGAGAGGACTCTTTGTTCGTCGAAATCATTATTTTTCATTTGTCCTCGTTGACCGCTAAACCCATTTTTGCTGACTCCTTTTCTAGCGATGAGAAAACTGCAATAACATCCCGCAGATTTCGGCCAATGATATCTATACCGTCGGCATAGGCTAGTGGCATATGGCTCTTGTTGAATATATTGCCAGACATGTTGACACCAACCTTTCCCATCACCTTCTCCATAACTATATTAAAAAGTGTACAGGACAGGTTATCGTCTTGCTTGAGACATCTTTCCGTGTTGAATGGTTCAGACTGATCTTTACCAATCTTAACCGAGGATTTGGTGTTTTCCAAGGTACATCTGCAAAGTCGAATCAGCTTTGCAGGAATACCAATCTAGGACATGACTTATATAGCCTATTGGGGTAGGCGATAGCTACCTCTGTGGTCCGATGTCCAGCTTTCGTTGTGCCGGGTTACGTACGTTTTCCACCATGCTTAGCCTTGTACGTACCTTAACTGCGGTAAGGTAGTGATCGGAGTCAATGCTCGCACCCCTGATCACTCGTACGTCCAGAACACTCGATGCGTGACTTCCATCGACTACCACGTGATCAATCTGATTCCTCGTCAATTGATCTGGAGATAACCATGATGCCTTATGAATATTTTTATGGTCAAATCTAGTGCTGCTAACTACCATATTTCTTGCCGCAGAGAAATCAATCAGTCTGATGCCATTGTTCGAAGTTTCGGTGTGCAGACTGAATTTTCCGATGGTAGGATGAAATGCGGTCTCCCTACCTATTTTAGCATTAAAATCGCCTAGTACAAATTTGGTGTCATGGCTGGGGCTACGGTCATGTACATATTCTAGGCTCTCGTAGAACTCGTATTTGTCCTCATAGTTTTTCTCTTCTGTCGGAGCATGGGCACATATAAGTGTTATGTGGAAAAACTTCGTTTGACTCTTATGGTGGCTATACGCTCACACATCGGATTGAACCTTGAGACTAGGTGTCACAGTCCACATCCAAACTCACAAATCCACATCCAAACTCGTGATTGTCCGCATGGCCAATGTAGTAAATGTCGCACATCTTCATGTGCGAGCACCTGTGTCGTCCACCGGATTTCCTTTAAAGCGGTTATGTCAGTCTTGTATTCTTCGAGGGTTTCCGCCAGTTGGATGGAGGCACCTGGTCTATAAAGTGTTCTAACATTCCAGGTGCATATCCTCAAATCATGGTCCTGAATTCGTTTGCGGTGGTCATCAAAATTTGGGGGGGGGGGTGGTCCATTATATTCTTTTCTTACTTCTTTTCAATAGTTTAAACGTCAGTGGCGGGTTGCAAGTCGCAGTTTCCTCCTCCTGTCAGGATTTCATTACAGCCTCCCATTCTGGGTCAGACGCTGACCAGGGTACCACTTACTCTAAGCCGACGTGCCTGGGTTTTTAGTTTCGCCCCTCACAGTTAGCCGTTGTCTGACGGGTGTCAAAGCCAAGTTTCCAGGCGTCACCACGTGGAGATACTCCGTCCGCAGTAGTACCACGAATACGGAGCTCTGTTAGTAAACTTGAAGTGCAATTGGAAAGGATCACTCCAAGTTAAACCGATCAGAAGCTTTACCTTGCATCACACTCGCGACGATTAATGATATATGAAATGCAAAATTGGAAATAATCATCAAAATGTACAATAAACTTCTTTAAAGTCTCTTTTATACAGTTATAGAGCATAGCATAGTATTTAAGGTTTCCACCTCAAACTTTTGCAACCCATACTACTGTACCGTTTCGAACAAGTGTTATATTTAGCTCTTACAATGTTCAACACGTATTCAGTGTAATGCCTCCTTACAAGTCATATGCTTTAGTGTATTGTTTGAAATAAAAATCCCTTCCCACATTCATCTTTACTTATATAAAAACATAAATTTATATAAGTATACGTACATATGTATATATATACATACTGATATATGTAATCTTGTGCTTATTCATCTAACAATGGGGTCACAAGGAATTGCGAATGTCTAGCAGATGACAGCACCACAGGCAAACGTGCTAAGATTATCGATTTGTTTTTATTAAAATACAAATTGACGTTAAATATCCTACAGTGCGAGCACTTGTATATTTGCAATTTTCATTTGAATGTGTACATGTACTCACCACAGATACTTTGAAGCATCCGTACCACCTTTTGCCTTGCTTTCATCCTTTAATCTTATGTATAAATGCCAATTTCTTGTTATTGTGTTAACCCACGCGTATGTGTTGATAAATATAACCTTACGCTTATAGCTTAGAACCCGTCAAGTTTAATGTATTCTTAAAGTGGCAATATGAATAGCATTTTCTAATCAAATGGTGCAAGGGAATTGAAAATGTGGAAGAAATTTTTTTTTTCATCTTAATTTTCATAACGGTCTTACGAGAATTGTCAGCAGCGGCGATACATATACATATATCTTTATGTGAAACAATTGCTTTTGTAACGGCTTTTAGATTAAGAATTAAGTAGACTAGTGTAAAACAGATTAAAGTTCAATTTCTTCTGTAATTTCAAGTGGTTCAGCAATATTTCGTCGCTGCGTCGACAAAAACAGTCATGTGTTTTTCAATTACTTTTCAGGAGAGCCAAAAAACTTATTAGTTTTGTAACATTTCTCATATATTCTACACATTACCGATATTAATAACTTTCAAACCAATCAAAATATCGCGAAAGGAATTTATCAGTCGATAGAAGACTACAAAAGCTTTAAACAAAAATGTTATAACAAAAATTTGAAAAATTACACATAACTGATTTGGTCGGCACAGCGACGTTATGTAAGTATAAAAACTATTTAGAAATTTCTAAAGAAATGTTTAAAGAATAATTGGGATATACGTTGACTACTTAGTTGCATTCGATACTGTTTAAATGTGACAAATTTTAAAGTTTTACACAATGTTTGCAAAAACCTGTACAGAAATGTTAGTCAGGTGAACTAATTTATGAATGCCTCACTCTATGTCTGACAAATATTAAAATTGTTTTCACTTTGGTCTCTTTTTTACAGTCTCTTTATCATGTTATGATACTTCTCTGCTAAAAGATTAAGCCTTTCCAATCACTGAATGTCTTCTGTATACTTATTTTCTATCCATTTTTGGTTTGCCGAACAATAAACTTTAAAGGCTTTTCACAACTCATTTTTGTTAATTTACTGAAATACAGTACTATTGTACAGTGTGAATGTTCCGCTTGTAAAATATGAATATGTATATGTATTTACTTTTATGGGTCACTAGGGCCGAAACGTGCCAGGATGGAATTTATTGTCCAACGAAGGCATAAATTCATGGTAATCAACGTATGGCGCTCAATTATCCAAGTCATCTACATTGACTGAGTACAATTTACACATTTTGATATTGATATTCATCCATTGCCTATTTATTATGCCCAACTTTCGTCCTAGCTTTTAGCATGAATACCTGATATTATAAATTCATGGATTAGTAATATGAATGGGATTCTCGTGGCACTATATACATAGTGTTAGCAAATTCTGAGAGGACGAACAGGGTTTTGCTTCTAACGTAGACAAAACAAAATATACGTGAGTTAGCAACAAATGCTGTGTTATATATTTAAGGTTTGCTTAAATAACAAAACAAATGGTCCGGGTGCGTATGCGTGATGCCGAGGGTAGACAACATGAATCATACGTAACGCCAGACCCAAATGAAAATCCATAGATAGTGTTAGTGTTGATATTGTTATGCCGTGCAAATGGCTTGTATTGGTAAACATCGCACAGCACCATTACGAAGGATGTTTATCATTCGACACGGTAAAATTAAGCTATGAAGCCAAGCACACTGCGAGTACACCACAGGTCGTATTGGAAAATGTTATATAATGGTGCACAGTGGTGTACTAACGTGGGAAATGTATATTTATTGGGTAATTTAATTAAAACAAAAGAAAAACCGCCGTTATTAATTGGGGCTTATAACAATGTACTTAAGGGGTCATAATCCAAAAACCGAATATGAGGAATGAAAGAGAATCAAAAACTACACTTTTACATCCAACAAAAACAAAATTGTATTAAATTTATACGAAATAAAACTTTTCTATTGCCTGTTGTTGGAGTACATTTTATGAACAAATATGCCCCCCAAAATTTCAATAGGGTTCATGTTATAGAAACACGCTGGCCCCTCTAAGACTTCAACGTTTTCTGACCGAACCCAACATTTTGTTCCCTTATTGGAGTGAGTAGACTCAATCTTTTGCTAAGAAATTTAATTTATCTACTGATTCCAATAAGAAAACCAAACGTTGCGATCGGTCAGAAAACGTATAAAAAGTCTGGCAACTCTGTTGTGTTTATGTAGTGTTTTTAATTGTGCTCCGTATTTTTGGTTAATTTTTATACCATCACCCTTAGGGATGAGGGTATCTATCATTTGATACGAAAAAAGTGTAACGCATTAAAGGAGACGAGTTAGACCACAAGTATCTTAAAACCAAATTCGTTTCAGGACTATTTAAGACGATTGAGCTATGTCTGTCTGTCTGGAATGGAAGTCTAACCACGCCCCTTCTAGTACCTCCCATACAAATTTACCACTCCACCCACTTTAGAAATCGAGTAATAATATCAAAATAATAGCAATTTTTTTTAATTTTACTGAGGGTGATGGTATATGTAAGTCGGGTCGCCCGACTGAAACTTTCTTACTGGTTTTTTTTTGTAATTAAACTGAATTCCCTCATATTTTGCTATTCGATAGCAAAATTCGCTTATGGACTCAGGAATGAATATGGACTATATTGGTTCACGACTTCTGGTACCTTGGGGGTAATCAGATTTGGTCAGTTTATTTATCTTGTAATAGGAGACATAACCTCAGAAAACCTAACTATTTGACACACCCCTTTTGGTACCTCCTATACAAATGATCGAATTCACTCTCATACTTGTACACTGAATTCAGTCAAATTTTGCGTCTATTTGAACACCATTTTTGGTACCATACCATAAAAAGAACCGAAATTGTCCCTTTTCCATGCGTATATTTTTGTGCATCCTCTGGATTGCCAAGGTAAGCGTTTATTGAACGTTAATTTACAAAAAACAAACTTCGGACACTTTGTGCTGCCCCTAATGGTACCTCCTCAACAAATAAGTCAAACTTGTACGGTTTGGCTACATGTCTCCAGACCTCTGGTATTATGACCGAAAGTCCTAGCTTTCAGCCTTGTATTCTTCGAGAACTTCCGCCAGTTGGAGAGAGGCATCTGGTCTAAACAGTGTTCTAATATTCCAGGTGCATATCCTCAAATCATGGTCCTTAATTTGTTTGCGGTGGTCGTCAACATTTTGTGGGGTACGTTTTATTATTTTCTTACTTCATTTCATTGCAATAGTTCAAATGTCAGTGGCGGGTTGCAAGCCCAGCGCACTATGTTGCAGTATTTTCCTCCTGTCAGGATTTTATAAAAGACACCCATTCTGCGTCAGACGCTGACCAGGGTACTGCTCACTCTGAGCCGACGTGCCTGGGTTTTAAGTTTCGCCCCTCACAGTTAGCCGAGCTCTGACGGGTGTCAAAGCCACGTTTCCAGGCGTCACCACGTAGAGGTACTCCATCCGCAGTAGTACCACGAATACGGAGCGCTGTGAGTAGACTTGAAGAGAAATTGACAAGGATCATATTGGGTTGGCTAAGTTAACGCGATTAGAAGGTTTACCTTGCATCACACTGCCTCTTTAGAAAATTAAAATGTTTGCCATAACTTCCAAAGGTTCACATGGGTGGTAATAAAAAATGGTCGAATGATTTATCTTGTGATAGGAGGCAACACCTCAGAAAACCTAACTATTTGACACACCCCTTCTGGTACCTCCCATAAAAATGACCAAAAATGACCCTCATAGTCTTACAAGTCTTACATACATATGTTTTTTGCTAGTACACTAAATTCAGTTAAAATATAACTTACATATGAAAATTTGACTCTTTGATGAATATGAACTAATCGCTTGACCCCTTCTGGAACTTCCCATACAAAATGACCTATTTGTGAAAAAATAATATATCTCCCATAATTTTCAAAAGGCCAAAGCGGGATAATGGAATTTGGTCAGTTGATTTGTTAGTGCGAAAACCTAACTATTTGACAGACCTCTTCTTGTACCTCCAATATAAAAAACCGGTTCCATGCATATATTTTAGTGTATCCACTAAATTGAGCCAAATTTTTGTTTATTGAACGTGAATTTACAAAAAAAAAACAACTTAGGAATCTTTGTGCTGCCCTTAGTGGTAGTGGTCCTAAACAAATAAGTGCCACTTTTACGGTTTTGCTACACGTCTCTCGGCCACTGGTATTATAACCCCGAAAGTCCTAGCTACAACTGTTTACGCTCCACAGGCAAGCATATACCTAATAATACTTAAGTAATTTTAATTAAAAATCGGTTAAATTCAATAACCCACGACTTAAACAATATCTTATTGTGGGTAATGGTATTTATCAGTAAGTTAACCCGACTGAAATTTCTGTACTGGTTTTTATTTAAAATCGGTTAATATCAATAACTTAAGACCTAAACAATATCTTATATTGAGCGATGGTATTTATCAGTCAGTTACTTGACCGAAATTTCTGTACTGGTTTTCGTATCAAATGATATATCCCTAAAAGTGAAGATATACAAGTTGGTTTATGTGAGTTATTGTCTCAAATTAAGTTCTGATTTTTCAATTGTGTTCGGTAGCTTACATAGTACAACACATGATTTCTGGACTCAATTCTGAGAACTGCACGTAAAAGTAGCCCCAAAAAGAAGAAGCTCTGCATCATTAGTTTTGTCAAGTTACATGCCATAATAATTTCATATCGTTTTACAGTAAATAAGTATCGTATAAGAGAATTTGTCACGTTTTAGGCTCTTTTGTTATATTGTTATATGGTGGCGTATGATTATCATAAGCAGTGATGGTATACAAAATTTGACGAAAATCGTCAATTTTGGGTTTTGAAATCGTCAAAATCGTCAAAAACTCATTTTAAAATCGTCAAAAAATCTTTACACAAAAATTTACTCATTTGATCTTGTATTTAACAACTAAAATACATTTTTTTAAACGTTTTATTTAAAATACATTACAAATAAATTTAAACAAAATAATTCATTGAATTATTTAAACTTAAAAAACAAACAAAAACTGAAAAAAATAACAATAATACAAAAAAAGTGAGAGGTTACATATTAATATATTTTTTGTATTACATTGTGCTTTTAGAAAGCTATTAACTTTCTAGTTTTCTCAGTCTAAAAAAATGATTAATAAAAATAATTTTACATTTTTTGAACTGTTATTTAAATTAAACTTTTTAAGTACGTCTTGCTTTACCTTTAAATCATAACAATTTGCTTTATTTAATTAAAGGAAGTCTTTTGTGAAGAGAATATCTTCCATTGAATCTCTTTCTATCTTCCATTGAATCTCGGTTTCTATATTTATTTTTATTTTAATTACATACATATGCCGACGAATGTGGTAGTATTAGAATTTTTATATAAATTTTGTTAAAACTGGAAAAAGTAGTTTAGAGTCCGCACGTCTTAGCTCACAGACTGATTTCCAAAATTTTAACAACTCTTCGTTGTTACTATTAAATATATTTCTAAAATCTAACTGGGATACTTCGGAATTCGAAGTCTAAACTTTGTAGTTCATCGTATTCAATAAAATGTTGATACTCTTTTACAATAATAGAGAAAGACTGTTCTGAACAATTTATTAATACATTCGGATTAATTAATCGTATACAGTTGTCTCCCATTACAATGTACACCACAAGAGTTTTAAAAAAGTATTGTTGCTATGTCTTGTAATGAGTTCAGCATTTTTTTGGCATCACTTTCATTGTGTGCTAGTTAAGTTAGGGTTACCAAGCGCAAACTTGGAAAGGAAAGTGGTAATTTGTTAAAATCGTCATTTAAGGGGTAAAAATCGTCAAATCGTCATTTCTATTTTTTTGGACAAAAAATCGTCAAAATGACGATAAATCGTCAAATATACCATCACTGATCATAAGTAATATTCCACGTAAATCATACGCCATGGAGTACAACATCACATCCCATGAAAATAGCATTCCCCGGATGCCATGTGGAGATTTTTTTAACTTATATCATATAAGTAAGTCATCATTTGTTTTGTCTTGTGCCGGCTAGCCAATTGTATATATTACTGATATATTTATTATCCACATTTATTTTATATGAAAATTCTACACATTGTATTTATCTATATTACCCAGAAATATTGAGCAAACAAAAACACCCAAGCCTCTTACCCATATTGTGTATCATAATGAATACTAAAAGTATATAACATATTTGTCTGTTACATTTTAAATACATTCGTTCTTCATTTTAAGTATAAATTATTTCATTTTACTTAAATTTGTACTTCCTCCTAAATATATCTCCAATTGTAAATATTACATCTCTATGAATTTTAATACTAAATTTAGAGATAAATTTCACATATAGCTGCAAATGGAAACTCCCTGTAAATATCACCAGGGAAATTACGATACCAATGCCATTCAAGGACAAACTAAATGTTCAATTTAAACTGTATCAAAGTCATCAATTTAAATTAGATTAGTTTGGTAAGTTCAAAAAATTGTATATCAAAGTTTCATTACAGAGAACATATTTCACAGTTTTCTCCCAGCTTCAATTACAAACGAATCCCATAAGAAGAAATGGCAAAACAAAACTAGAAGATAAATGTGAATAAAATTAGGGTCAATTTCCAATAGATGTACAAGTATGTTTGAAAATTTTCGTTTTGCTTCGATCAACCTAACAAAGTTGATTATTTCCATTTCTCGGTGTATTTGCAAAGCTATTGTTAGTGTATGTGTCTGTATCTGTACATCGAAATAGAGAGAATTTGAACCAATTCAACATTAAAGGTCAATCGAATTGTTAATGTATATAAATATATATGTATTTAGAATACAATACTAACGTCCCATTTTTCTCAATTGGCCGACTGACCCACTGGCAGATTGATGACACTAACCGGATTGCATTGACGGCCATACGAAAAGTGTTTGTATAGCCAGCTACAGAAAAAACACTTGGCTAAGTTGTATCAATGTCCTAATAGACATCTCAGCCAACAAAACGAATACGAATTCAAGTAGAATGGAGAACAAGAAGAAGAAGAAAAGGAAACTATATATTACTTACATTTAGTCCCTCATATGTTTGCAAAAGCCTTCAAGGTCAAAAGAGAAACGAACATATGTACGAAATAAAAAGGTCTTTGTAGAACATATGGCTTCATTTACATGTACCCTTTAAAAATATAAATGTAAATGGCAAAATGAATGCTATTAATTCTGTCAATTTAATAGCAAGATATATAAGGTTATTATTAAAAGTATGGAATAATGAAGCAATTTGCCATTGAATACATTTCGTATAAGTGTTTATATTAGAGCAACACTATGTGAGGACATGATCAACAAGTTGTAGATAAATGTGTATGTATTATTATTAAGTGTAGAAGTAATATATGAGAGTTATTAGATGGTAGGTAACGGAAAGACTGAAGATCAACACAAAGGCTCTCCTATTGGGTTTGGCAGCCCCAAGAAACTAAGATCGGTCGCGGTGGCCCGATAAGCTGCTCTCCGTAAGTTAAAAACGAATCTATTATAAAAACACGAAGAAAACCAGCACAGAAATTTCAGTCAGGTAAACTGACTGATAAATACCATCACCCAATAAAAGATATTGTTGAAGTCTTGAGTGATTGAAATGAATAGATTGTAATTAAAAAAAAAATAACTTATGTATAATTTTTTCCCTGTTTGTGGTGCAAAATCGTCCAAAACTTGGCTTATTTGTGTAGAAGGTATAGGTGCCGGTTTGGAATTTATGTGAGAAATGTTAATTTTTCAAAAATAGGTAATTTTGTATGGGAGGTACCAGAAGGCGTGAACCAATATAGTCCATATTCATTTCTGAGTCCCATTTTCATAAGCGAACATCATACTCAAAAGTTTAGTGAATTCAGGTTACTTACAAAAAAGATATGTTTGTAAGGCTATGGGGGTGAGTTCGGTCCTTTGTATGGGAGTTACCAGAAGGGGTGTGTCAAATAGTTAGGGCTTCTGAGTTTTTACCTCATTTTAGAAGATAAATTAACCGTCCAAATTTTATTATTCCCCAATTGCCGGTTTAAAAGTAATGGGAGACATATTAGTTTTCCGAGCAAGGACATTTTCTATGGGAGGTACCAGAAGGGCTGATCCGATATAGTCCATATTCATTCCTGATTCATATTTTGATAATCGTACAACTTACGCATAATGTGACTGAATTCAGTGTACTTACAAAAAAACATATGTTTGTAAGTCTATGGGGTGAGTTCGGTCATTTGCATCGGAGGTACCAAAAGGGATGTGTCAAATAGTTGGGTTTTCTGGGATTTTCCTCCTATAACCAATTTTCATTACCCCCAAGAGTCCGTTTGGAAGTCATGGTAGAAATATTAATTTTCCAAAAGTAGGTCATTTTGTATGGGAGGTACCAGAAGGCGTTAACCGATATAGTCCATATTCATTCCTGAGTCCCATTTTCATAAGCGAACATCATACTCCAAAGTTGAGTAATTCAGTTTACTTACAAAAAAGATATGTTTGTAAGACTATGGGGGTCAGTTCGGTCATTTGTATGGTTGGTACCAGAAGGGGTGTGTCAAATAGTTAGGTTTTCAGGGGTTTTGTCAACTTTTGCAAGATAAATGAACTGACCAAATTCAAATATCCTGCGATCGCCCGCTTGGAAGTTATGAAAGAAATCTAAATTATCCAAAAATAGGTAATTTTGTATGGGAGGTACCAGAAGCGATGGGGCCATTTTGCCCATTTACAATCCCATAGGTTCGTTTTGAAAAATATTAATACTGGTAAATTTTCATACCGATCCGTTAAGGTTTAGTCGAGTTATCCTGATGACCAGCCATCCAGACAGACGGACATAGCTCAATCGTCTTAAAAAGTCCTGAAACGAATTTGGTCTTAAGATACTTGGGGTCAAACTCGTCTCCTTTAATGCGTTACACTTTTTTTCGTATCAAATGATATATACCTTCATCTCTAAAGGTTATGGTTTAAAAAGCACAACAACCCCCCCAATATTGATGATCCCTGCAAACGTTATAAGGAACACGATTTAAAGATATAAATACAATGCTGACATCACTACCATACAGGAAATGCGACGAAAGGATATTCCCGGATATCCCCACTACGACAAATCCTGGAGAAGAACCAGCAAATGCATTTCGACACTTATGATCTGTGTCTTGTTTACAAAGCTGCAACTGGCAATGCGATACGACAGAAACTACTAGATGCTATGTGGGAGGAAACTGGCCGACCCAAAATCTTCATTAAACAATGGAAATTCCTTACAGAATTTCTGCCATTAAATAGCTTGCTAAGTCCCACTAGCTACCAGCATTTAGTAGCAAGCACGATTCTCCTCGTATTTCGTGGCTGACGTTATTTGTTTTATTGATGGCGGATCCTAGGTAGATAAAATTATCTACCACCTCGAAAGTATAGTTGTCAACGTTTTCGCAATTCCCTGAGTAGATTGTTCGTTCGTTTAAACTAATTACTTCGTTTAGTCTTCGTTCACCACTAGACCCATATTCGCTGATTCCTTTTGTAAACCTGAGAAGGCTACAGACGCATCCTGCAGTTTTCGACCGATGAAGTCTACCTCATCAGCTTACGCGAGTAGCAAGTGGCTTTTGTTGAAAATTGTGTCACTCGTATTTACTTCAGCTTTCCTCATTATCATCTCCATCACTATGTTGAAGAGGTCACACGATATGCCGTCGCATTGTTTTAGGCTCCGTCTGGTATAGAATGGCTTCGTCAGATCCTTGTTAATCTTCATTGAAGACTTCGTGTCAGTCACCGTTATTCCGCAAAGGCGTATCAGCTACGCAGGAATACCAAACTCAACCATGGCTTCGAGTAATTTCTGCCGTATCGGGATGTCGAAGGTAAAATTTTCGGACCTCTCCTTTAACTCTGTATCGTTTTATATTCTCGTTCTCCCGTTCCCTCATCTGACAGTTTTTTCGCTTAAATAGCTATTTGACCTGTTTTACTGTCTGCTTGTGCCGTTCCCTAACAGCCCGGATTACAATTCGCTGTAGCGTTGCCCTATAAGCTGCATCCTGTTACTCAGACGCTATGTTACATTCTTCATCGTACCAGGATTCGTCTTTTTTCATGTCCTAGCACGGTTGTTGATATGGAATGCGCAATATGCTGTCACTGTGTATCGAGAACGCGTTGGGTTGTAGAAGTTGGGAGAGCTGGATGCATGCCTGCCATCAATTATAACATGATCAATTTGATTTTTGGTGTTTTGATCGGGGGATAGGCAAGTTGCCTTGTGGATATCTTTGTGCTGGAATCTGGTTCCACTCACTACCATGTGCCTTCCCGCTGCGAAGCTAACCAGTCTAAACCCGTTGTCTGACATGTCTGTATGAAGGCTGAGTTTACCGATCGATGGACCAAGAACATCTTCCCTTCCTATATTTGCATTAAAGGCTCCCAGAACAATTTTAATGTCGTGGACAGGGCAGTGGTCGTATGTTTCCTGTAGGCGCTCGTAAAATGCTTCTTTAATCTTATCGTCTTTATCTTCCGTCTGGCATGAGCACAAATCAGCGTGATGTAGAAATATTTCGCCTTGATGCGAATTATGGCTATTCGATCACCGAACCGAGAGACAATGGGTCTCATGCATAAAACGTGAGCTTGAGCTCGGACTCGATTTTTTGAGTAAAAGGTGCTTGTCGTATGCATAATAAAATTTGATGTATTTGCTTTTACTCACTGTTCACGTTTGATCTCGTCTTACTCAGTTTGAACTATGTTAGATGTGCTTGTGCTCATTTTCATATGCATAAAAACAACCTTTTGCTTTCTTTAGTGAGCTCTTGCTCAAATTTTGTTGAGCATGCCTTATAGTTGACTCGCGTATACTAAAAAGGAATCATGGCCGAATATTTTGGGCCACAAAGAAATACAAAATGTTATCAACAGCGAAAAACAAATTTAGCAAGTAAGGAAAAAACTTATACAGGTTTGTATTCTTAATTATTAATTTTTTTTACCCTCACCCTACGGGTAGGAGGGTATATATCATTTGATTCGGCCCAAAAGTGTAAAACATAGAAGGAGTCACTTTAGACCCTAGGTTTCTTTGAACCACATTTAATTCATGACTTTTTAAGTCGTTTGAGCCATGTCCGTCTGTCTGTCCGTCTGGTGCGTACGATAACTTTCGAAAGACGCAACCAAATATTTAGAAATTTTGCACGGGTTCATATTTCCCAAAACTACTTACGGCATTGCAAATGGGCTACTTGGCCCCGCCCCTTCTGGTACCTCCCATACAAGTACATCATTCCGCCCACTTAAGAAATCGAGTAATAATATCAATACACCCAACGGAATCGTACCCAAATTCTGTATTTCGTAAAGCTTTAACAGAATAAAGTTTTGGAGAAAAAATTGGAAGTGTAGCCACGCCCCTTCTGGTACCTTCCATACAAATGCACCTTTCCGCCCACTATAGAGATGGAGTAATAATATCAATAAATCCAACGTGCTCGTACCCAAATTCTGTATTAAATAAAGCTATAACAGGATAAAGTTTTGGAGATAAAATCTGGAAGTTTGAACACGCCCCTTCAGGTATCCCCCATACAAATGTACCACTCCGCCCACTTGAGAAATCGAGTAATATTATTAAAAGACCTAACGCGATCGTGCCCAAATTCTGTATTTGGTAAAGTTTAAGCAGGATAAAGTTTTGGAGAAAAAATCTGGAAGTCTAGACACGCCCTTTCTGGTACCTCCCATACAATTGTACCACTCCGCCCACTTTAGAAATAGGGTAATAATATCAATACACTCGACACGATCGTGCCCAAATTCTGTATTTTGTTATGTTATAACAGGACAAAGTTTTTGAGAATAAATTGGAAGTCTAGCGACGCCCCTTATGGTACCTCCCATACAAATATACCTTTCCGTCCACTTTAGGGATGTAGTAATAATATCAGTACACCCAAGGCAATCGTGCCCAAATTCTATAATTAGTAAAGCTCTAACAGGATAAAGTAATGGAGAATAAATCTGGAAGCCTAACCACACCCCTTCTCGTACCTCCCATACAAATGTACTACTCCGCCCACTTTAGAAATAGTCTAATAATATCAATACACTCGACACGATCGTGCCCAAATTCTGTATTTTCTTATGTTATAACAGGACAAAGTTTTGGAGAAAAAATTGGAAGTCTAGCGACGCCCCTTATGGTACCTCCCATACAAATGTACCTTTCCGCCCACTTTAGGGATGTAGTAATAATATCATTATACCTAGAGTGTTTAAATACCTCCTTTTTTTAGAAACCCGGTTTCCGAGTTATTCGAAAAATTGATTTTTTAGAAAAATCGGATTTCGAATACAGCATTTTAAAGAAAACCGGTTTAACCGGTTTTTTTCGGTTTTTTCCTAAAATGTTAAAAGTACTTATAAAAATATAATTTGGTTTAAAAAAATGCATTTATTTAGTATGTTATATCAATACACCCAATCCGATCGTTAAAGATCCAACGCGATCGTGACCAAATTCTGTTTTTAGTATTGCTCAGACAGAATAAAAATGTGAAGAACCAATTTGGAAGCCTTGCCACGTACCTGCTGGAACCTCCCATACAAATGCACCATTCCGCCCACTTCGGAGATGGAGTAGTAATATCAATACACCCAACGTGATCGGGCCCAAATTCTGTATTTATTAAAGCTAAATCAGGATAAAGTTTTGAAGAAAAAAACTTTAAGTCTATCCATGCCCCTTCTGGTACCTCCCGTACCACTTCGCCCACTTTAGAAATCGAGTTATGATATCAATATACTAGAAAATTATATGTTTAAGGCTTACTGGTTAAAATAGTATCTAAGAAATAATATCGCTGGCTTAACATGTAAAGGCTCTAAGTCCATATTTTACAATTTTACAGGAGAGACAAAAAACAATCAAACAAAAGAGAGATAAGCAGTCGACGATTAATGTCATGACTGAGTGTAGCCAGTGAGAAATAATATTATATGGATATGGACCTTTCTCAGACCATTCCTCGCGATAAAGTTGATATAGCAACATTGGAAGATGTGCTATATTACACAAAGATGTGATAAATTGGACTTAGCGCCTTTGCTCATCACTACAAAACAACAACTACAAATGAGATAACTGTATTTTTTTTTAATCGATGTATTTTTACTTAATGAACATAACTGCATCAAAATCTCAATTTCGAAAAAAAGTGGACTTAAAGCCTTTACATGTTAAGCCAGCGATATGCAATTTAAGTGTTCAATTTTGAGTCAATTCTTCTATTTCGTTTTTATAAAGCTTGATACAGAAAACACGCGCTCACTTATTGTGGAAGTAGGATTTATAGGCAAAAGAGCGTTTAGAAGGATGTTGAGCTTTCCTGTCCTTTTATTAAATGTATCGAAATAGTTGAAATCATCATACAGGCTTGTGTCATCGCAATTTATTTTCACTGGTGGATTTTGGATGTTATTTATTGTCATGTTTAAATCGTTGCAAAGACTACCATTAGGAGATTCCCCCATCTCACAATCTGAACTGTTAATAGACTCTGCCGTTGTTGGGGAAATTGCAGGATAAAGTCTTTTAAAAAGCTCGTTAGCAAATTATATCGTTTCCGCCTTTTTAGACTACTTTACACAGGATTAGCTTGTAGGATATTTTCCGGTACTAATATATATAATTAGGGTATTCAATGTTTGTTTTAAAATTCAATTTCAAATTAATTTAGAAAAAACTTTTTACATTTTATAAACAAGAATGTTTTTAAAAGCTTTGTAAAATTTAAAAATTCAATTTCAAATTAATTTAGAAAAAACTTTTAACGTTTTATAAACGAGAATGTTTTTAGAAGCTTTGGAAATTTTTAAAATAAAATTTCAAATTAATTTAGAAAAATCTTTTTATATTTTATAAACAAAAATGCTTTTAGAAGTTAATAAAATTTTAAAATTCAATTTCA
The DNA here is from genome assembly GCA_964034835.1 of Muscina levida. Lineage (NCBI taxonomy): Eukaryota > Metazoa > Arthropoda > Insecta > Diptera > Muscidae > Muscina > Muscina levida. The sequence continues at coordinate 115,187,226 of OZ035883.1, read as the reverse complement.
AACTAATTTAAAAAAAATCCGATTACCCGAAGGAAAAAACTCGATTAAACCGGTTATTCGAAAATGGCATTTTTGCAAATACCGGCATACGGTTTTAAATAAAAAAACCGGTTTACGGTTTTTCGGTTTCGGTTTTGAACACCCTAATTATACCCAACGCAATCGTGCCCAAATTCTGTATTTAGTAAAGCTACAATAGGAAAATTTTGGAAAAAATTTTGAAAGCCTAGCCACGCTCCTTCTGGTACCTCCCATACAAATCTACCTTTCCGCCCACTATAGAGGTGGAGAAATAATATCAATAAATCAAACGTGATCGTACCCAAATTCTATTTTTAGTAAAGCTATAACAGGATAATGTTTTGGAGAAAAAAATTGGAAGTCTTACCACGCCCCATCTGATACCTCCCATACAAATCTGGTACCGCCCACTTTAGAAATCGATTAATATTATTAAAAGACCTAACGCGATCGTGCCCAAATTCTGTATTTGGTAAAGCTCAAGAAGGATAAAGTTTTGGAGAAAAACTCTGGAAGCCTAAACACACCCCTTCTCGTACCTCCCATACAAATGTATCACTCCGCCCACTTTCGAAATCGAGTAATAATACCAATATCATAGAAAATTATTTGTTTTACTGAGGGTAAGGGTAAATGTAAGTTGGGTTGCCCGACTGAAACTTTCTAACTGGTTTTAATGACAAATCGGTTAATTTCAATAACTCAAGACTTAAACAATATCTTATATTGGGTGATGGTATTTATCAGTCAGTTTAACTGACTGAAATTTCTGTACTGGTTTTTATTATATTTTTCCCCGTTAATTCAATGCCAAATTTTTGCTTATTGGTAATGCTTGGTAATTGACTTTTTTCTAGTAAATATTTTTTTTTATTTTTCTACTAAAAATTTAGAAATGTCGTCAGTTTCTATTTTATTATTATTATATGATTCTACTTCTACTTCACTTTCACTTGACGATCTGTTTGCACTTCAATAACAATTAGATGTTTGATCTTCCTTTGCTCAAGTAATTGCAATTGGTTTGAACTCATTTTTATGCATACGAAATTGAGCAAAAGCTGTAGCTGTTTGATTGAACTCGACTTACGAGCAATTGCTCACTTGACTCAACTCAGCTCTTTTACTCGTTTTTATGCATGAGACCCAATATGTCTGAGTCTCTCGCCAACTACAAATCTACATACAAATTCGTGCTTTTCGCCATGGAAGCTGTAATAGATGTCGCAATTTTTACGTCGTGAGCAGCCTTGTCCTGTCCATCTCTTCTTTTATAAGGACATTCTTCTCCATAGAGTTTTATTACGTTTTCTCTTGTTTTCATAACCAGTAACGGACTGAAGGTGGGTAGACCAACCATCAGGGTTCGTCGTTCACTATCTGCCGCGACGGATGATAAAGACGATGAGCATTTAACGAGCGCCTAAAGGAAACATGGAATAATAAAAGTGAAAGATATTCTTGTTTCATCGATCGGTCAATTCAGCCTGCATACCAACACGTCAGCCAACAGGTTTAGGCTGGTTAGATAAGCAGCGGAAAGGAACATGGTAGTGAGTGGAAACAGACTTCAGCACAAAGATATCCTAAAGGCAATTTGGCTATCAATTTTGGCTATGAAGCTGGACATATCAAAACTACAAACCCCAGGGATAGCCAATGCCTACTCCAACCAGCTCCCCAACTTTTTACGACACAGCGCCTCTACTTTTGACGTTCCCGATACACAGTGGCAGCATATTGCGCATTCCATGGCAGCCGCCGCAAGGATATAAAAAATGGCGCTCAGACGAATCGTAGTACTATGAAGAATGTAGCATAGCGTCTGAGTGACAGAATGCTGCTTATACAGGCGAGACAGCTATTTAAGCGAAAAAACCTTAGATGAACGAACAGTTGAACGAGGATATAGGGCAATACATAGATAGAGATGAGGCCCGAAAATTGTACCAGAAAGTAAAAGCAAAAGGCGACGGTAATGGGCTCCCTTCCTTTAAGGAAAAGGATGGAAATCTGGTTACAGATACGCAGAGTGTGCTGCATATATGGAGAGAAAACTTCCAGCAACTGCTGTTTTCAGAAGGCAGCGCACGTGAAGTCATTACGCCAATTGTTGGCGACGGCTTAGATTGCCCACCACCAAGTCAAGCCGAAGTGAGAAGAAATGTCGTGGCTGAAAAATACTAAAGCAGTCGGTGCCGACGTAATTCTGGCAGAGCTCTTCAAGTGCGGTGTCGAGGAGTGGTAACGAGTATGCACCAGCTCCTACTGGCTGGCTTAAAATAGCATGCCCGATGATTTGAGTCCTGTGCTAAAAAAGGTGATCCAAAGTGTGCTCCAACTACCGCGGGATCAGCCTTTTACCCATCTCATATAAGGTCCTGTCGGGTATGCTATGAAAAAGACTGAAGTCAGTATTAGCCAACTTGATCGGGCTTTATCAGTGTGACTTTAGACCTGGTAAATCAACAACTGCCCAGATATTGACACTTCGGCAAACCCTGGAAGAGGCCCAAGACAATCAGAATAACACCTACCATCTTTTCGTCGTCTATAAAACTGACTTCGACAGCCAGATACGGCAAAAATTACTTGATGCCATGGCTGAGTTTGGTATTCCAGCGAAGCTGATACGCCTTTGCTGAATGACACGATATCTTCAGTAAAGATTGGCAAGTGCCTTACGGAGCCATTCTTTACCAGACGGAGCCTAAAAGAAAAAAGATGCAGTAAACACGAGTGGCACGATATTTAACAAAACCCACATGCTACTCGCGTACGCTGACGACGTAAACATTATCGGTCGAAAGCTGCGGGATGTGACTGCAGCCTTTTTCAAATATACAGAAGGAATCAGCGAAAATAGGTATAATAGTGAACGACGATAAAACTAAGTTATTAGTTTCGCCGAACAGAGATTCTTCTCGTTTGGGAAACTGCATGAACGTTAAAAACTATAATTGCGAAGTGGTATAAAATCTTATCTAACTAGACTCCGCCATCAACAAAACAAATAATACCAGTCTCGAGATCCGGAGAAGTAATATTAAGTAAAACTCTATCATACTCACGTTATTAACGATAAGTAAACTAAAAGTGTAAATGTAAGTTTTAACCGTTATTACTGTTGTTTGCAGTACTCTTAATTTTGAGTTAGTCTGGAATTTATCATTCAATTTATTTTGAATTTACGTTTAAGTATTTAAGAATATTTTAAAACATAAAAACAGGGCTCAGTTAAAATAATACGATTTATCGCCCGTCTATGGCTCATTGGCAATGCACAACATTGATTTACATAATCTCATTTTCACAACTTTGCACCAGGTAACAATATCCATGTACATTGCATTTTAACACAATAAAATGTTTGATAGTAACAGACAATATTAATTACAAAAACAAATAACATAACGTGATTACAATATTTTTATATGAGCACCAAATATTTATTCAGCACTTGTATTGTAAAAGTTTCCCACAATATAAATTCAATCTCAATCACCTCAACAATATTTGCAGATCTGACGTAACGATGAAAAACGTTTAACAATGCAACGTTGGAGTACGACTCAATTTCACACAAATCACAATCTACAACAGCGAATGCCATCCGCCCCTTATTTGTTATCAGATATCACAGTTTTTGCCATTTAGCACATCCATTGAGAGGCAACGACGACGCACTTTACAGTGGGGCGGAGCATTCTAAAGTGTTGGCGGATACCGTTGGCTCTACCATCAAAGGAACTAAAGTGTACTTTTGTGAACAAATATTACACCTTTGCGTAGATGGTAAATGTCCTTTTGGTGTCTGGGCGTATGTGTTTGTGTCGGTGTGCATGAAAGCATATAAATCAAGTGATGTGTGAGAATGTGTTAGGTGGGCCGAGTAGAAAGTGACAACACTTGGCAAAACATTAAATATATTTGCTATTGTTTTATTTCTATAACCTCCAGCCTAGGAAGGTGGTATGCTAAGTTTGTTATTCGGTTCAAGGATTATCGCATAGAAATTATGGAGATAAAATACAGGAGGACATTTTTGTGGAGGCGAATTCATGAAATCTATGGGGGAAATTAATGCTTCAATAATTATTTCAAAGTTAATCGCTAGTCAACCGCAAATTCGATATATTGATCCTTCAAAAAAAATTCCTTATCTATTTACCAATGAAACATATATCACTTTTTAAGGAAAGTGTTATTATTCTAATCCTAACTTCGGATCCGTTCTTACTTATATGAGAACCAGTAAAAAAGTTTCAGTCGGGCAACCCGACTTACATATACCATCATCCTCAGTACAACAAACAATTTTCTATTATACAAATATTATTACTCGATTTCTAAAGTGGGCGGAAAGGTACATTTGTATGGGAGCAACTGGAAGGGGCGTGGGTAGACTTCCAATTCTTTTCCGAAATTTTATCCTGTTGTAGCTTTACTAAGCACAGAATTTGGGTATTTATTTGTATAGGAGGTACCAAAAGGGGCGGGGCCAAGTAGCCCATTTGCAATACCGTAAGTAGAAAAAATATTGGGGAAATATGAACTCGTGCAAAATTTCAAAACATTTAGTTGCGTCTTTTGAAAGTTATCGTGCGTACCAGCCGAACAGCCAGAGAGACAGACAAACATAGCTCAAACGATTTAAAAAGTCATGAGTCGAATTTGGTTCAAAGGAACCTAGGGTCTAAAGTGACTCCTTCTATGTGTTACACTTTTGGGTCATATTAAATGATAGTATATACCCTCATCCCTTAAGGCGATGAGTCGACCTATTTTCAAGGCAAAACAGTTTTTAAACAACTTAGTTAAGTGGAAAATAATCTCTTCAAATAAATTTGAATTCTAGACTAAACCAGTACAGGTAAACTGACTGATAAATACCCTCACTCTAAGGATGATAAAGTTTGACTCTCAAGTTATTCAAATTAGCCGATTTTGACATGATATTACTTATGTATTATTTGCCTCCTTGTGGAAGCGGTTCGGTTCGGTTCAATGCCTAATGCAAAGTTATTGCAGTTCGATGGTTATGAGAGGGAATATTTATTTTCCCAAATTAAGTTATTTTGTATGGGAGGTACCAGATCGGGTCGGCCGATACAGTCAATATTCATTTCTGAGTCAAATTTCAATAACCTTATATCATGCACAAAAGGGCGTGGCCATGTAGCCCATTTGCAATACCGTAAGTATTTTTTGGGATACATTAATTCATGCAGTGATTCAAAACATTTGGTTGCGTCTTTAGAAAGTTATCGTGTGTACCATCCGGACAGATGGGTATAACTCAAACGACTTAGAAAGTCATGAATCACATTTAGTTCAAAGAAACATATGGTCTAAAGTGACTTCTGCTATATGTTACACTGGGTCGTATCAAATGATATACACCCTCCTAGCCGTAGGGTGAGGGTAAAATTATTAAGTTTTACTGCACATAGTCATTACTATTACTTGTGTTTATCTTCTTATTATTATTTGTCAGAATTTCATCCATCAGTAGCCGCAAGTAGAAAAAAAGTCCAAGCGCTCCGTAGATACACTGTGGTGCAAAAATGAGCCAATGTTTTAAACAAGGTATGTTATAAAATATTTTTTATACTTTTTAATGTATTATTTTCAAACCTTTTGCTAAATTTAAAATATGCATCTGTAAAATATGTAAAGCAATAACACAAATATAACTTACATTACTGTAAGTATATAAAAACAAAACATTTTCAAAATCAGGCCATTGGCACACTTTTGCTCCAAGGTTTTTCTTATCTAAATTTAATAATTAGTCCTGCATATTTTTACTTTCTTCAAATGATCCATCCTATTTGGCGTAAATTGACAAAGTTGAGCAACATAATATACAGGAATTTTGTTTCATTCAGCCAGAACCCACTCCCACAACTCATTTATACTTTTCGGGGCTCTTTCGTTTCTGTCAGTCCGCGTTTCAGGTAAGCTCACAGATTTTCGATCGGGTTCAGATCTAGAATCTGCAGTGGTTACTCCCTGACCCCAAACACCTGAGAACTAAGCCATTCCTTGACAATTTTTACAGAATGTTTTGGGACGTTGTCGTATTGGCAGACGACATTCTCTGGTCTACCTGGAATTTAGCCAGGGCTATGGGACAAATTATATTGAAAAATGCGAAGATAGTCTTCCTTTCGCATTATTCCTTCGATCCGTATAAGTAGTCCCACACCATCTGGGGTTACACATCCCCAATCATAACAGAACCGCCTCCGTGCTTAACGGTTTGTGATACATGAGCTGGATTTGGTGTGTTTGATCAATTGGCCCAATAAAAAACCTTCCCAACCGATTGGTATCTATTGATTTTGGTCTCATCTGACCACACGACCAACATGTTAATCATATATTTAATTTGTATTAGTTAAAACAAATACTCACCAGGTGCCAATCTTAAACCATATAGCACGGAGGCGGTTCTATTATGGTATGGAGATGTGCAACCCCAGATGGTGTGGGACCACTTATACTAATCGAAGGAATAATGCGAAGGGAAGACTTTCTTAGCATTTTGCTAAACAATTTGCCCCATAGCCCTGGCCAAATTCCAGATAGACCAGAGAATGTCGTCTGCCAATATGACAACGACAAAAAACATTCTGTAAAAATTGTCAAGGAAAGTCTTAATTCTCAGGTGTTTGGGGTCTGGGAGTGGCCACTGGAGAGTTCTGATCTGAACCCGATCAAAAACCTGTTGGCTTACCTTAAACGCGGGCAGGCTGAAACGAAAGAGCCCCGAAAAGTATAAATGAGTTGTGGGAGTGGGTTCTGGCTGAATGAAACAAAATTCCTGTATATTATGTTGCTCAACTTTGTCAATATACGACAAATAGGATGGATCATTTGAAGAAAGTAAAAATATGCAGGACTAATTATTAAATTTAGATATGAAAAACCTTGGAGCAAAAGTGTGCCAATGGTCTGATTTTGAAAATGTTTTGTTTTTATATACTTACAGTAATGTAAGTTATATTTTTATTATTCCTTTACATATTTTACAGATGCATATTTTAAATTTAGCAAAAGGTTTGAAAATAATATAATTAAAACTATAAAAAATATTTAATAACGTACTTTTTTTAAAACATTGGCTCATTTTTGCACCACAGTGTAGTTGGTCGCACCACGTTTGTAGTTATTTCATCTGGTCCATCAAAAGGTAGCCCCCTCCTGCGCCGCCAATCGAGCTAATTGCCGAAGACTTTTCGAGCTGGAGTATTTTCATCCATTCGTACAAACAGCCATCACATTCGGTCTACTACGTCGATGTCGTTATACAGCTAATGTAGCTCATGGTTTATTCGGCGACGGTACCTGCTCTAGACGATGATGGCTTCAAATATTTTGCGTATTATTTCTCTCTCGAAGGCTCTCAGAATAAATTGGTCGGCTTATATCATTACCCAAGATACTACGCTGTAAAGTAAGACAGGCAGAATCAGTGTCTGGTAGACTTGGATATTCTTTCGTATAGAGAGAGCTTTGTCATTATATCGCTTGTTTAGCGCATAGTTGCTACGGTTTGCGATCAATATTTTTCTCTTGATTTCCATTTCCTTTCTTTTCTATGTGCGGGTACTGATATAAGAAATTCTATTGTTGCTGCCATATAAGAAGAAAAAGAAGAAGATATGCATTTCCATTTTTAGTTCATGCAGCGTGCAACTCTTTGTTCTTTGATAAGATAACTCAGTTTTGTCTTCATTTATTACAGGACCTACTACTGCCGACTGCTTTTCAATGCTTAAAAAGGCCGCAGTAACATCCTAACTTCTCATTACTTAAACAGGCAGCAGTAACATCCCTATATTTTCGGCGTATGCGAGCAGCATGTGATTTTTTTTTTTTTTTGAAGATTGCACCAGTCCTGTTTACTGCAGCCTTTCCCATGATCATCTCTATTATGATGTTGAAGAGATCGCATGGTAGACTTTCGCGATGGATAAAAAGCTGATCCCGCCGTAATTTGTACATACATTTGGATCGCCTTTCTTAAGCACAGGACATAGAATCCTCAAATTCCAATCATCGGGCATGTATTCGTTTAGTCAAATAGTGTTTATGAGGTGGTGTTTGCACATTGCCTGCCCATCACCGCCGGCCTTAAAAAGCTCTGCCGGAAATATCTTTGCTCCCACAACTATTTTGTTTTTAAGACGTGCAATTGTCGTGCCAATATCGATTTCCCATTGTTAATGATTGCCATGATTTTCACTTATGCTGTCTCCTGAAACGAGCAGAGTGCGAAAGTGCTCCCTCCACTCTGCGTGTACATGGCAATATTTCCCACTCTGTCTGTTCCAAACCTTTGCTTCCTTCCTTCTGAAAGAACTTTGGAGCTTTCCCTCTATGCTTGTAATTTTCGATATTCTGGTTCTATCTTGACTTGTATATGAGCTTTTCCATTCCGTTCTGAAGTTTTACCTTGTATGCCGCATCCTTTTCCTTAGACATTACGCCACATTCCCCATCGTAGCCGAACTTGTCTGAGAGTGGCTTTTCATAACCCAATACGGTCGTTGAGACGGTGGTCATAGAATTCGCAATACGCTGCCACTGAGTGTTCGAAACACCAAAAGTGGAGGGTTTGGTTGATGTAATTAAGAGAGTTGGTTGGAGTAGGCATTGACTATCTCGGTGGTGTGCAGCTTTGTGATAACATACTTTCTTTGCGTTTTGTTACGAGTGTTTTTAGCATCACTCAATCGTTTGCGTACGTTGGCTGTAACTATTTGGTGATACGAGTCAGTATTTGCACCGCGCATCACAATCACGTCCATTACCCTTGAGACATACATTCCATCGCTTACCTCGTGATCAATTTCATTTCATGTCTTTTGATTCGTGGATATCCAGGATGCCTTGTGCATATCTTTGGTCCGGGGAACATGTAATCTATCGGTTGTTGAGAGCTACTTGGAGACCTCCAAATTGATTTGTGACACGCAGCTACGGCAATACCATATTGTTAGTAGTTCCACTACTTCCTTGTGATACCTCGTATTTGGGGAGACACATGTGTAGGAAACTTTGTCACAAACATATAGAATACAAATAACGTATCTGTATCTGTTTCTCTATCTACAAAAGTTATGGTCAATTTGCTTTTTTCGAAATTTTTCAATGAACGGAAGACATAAAACAAACAAATTCCCATTACATTTTGAACAAGAAGTTGAAGAAGAGGGAAAGGACGCAGATGAAGAAAGCTTCATATAACTAGACAATAGAAAATAATAAGAAGTTTTTTTTAATCTTCGTCCCTACATGAAACAACTTTCTGGTTTGATAATAAACAATTTTTGTACCGAATAAGCTTAAGTGCTTTACTGCCAACAAATTAAAATAAGTTTTTAACTCTTCGAAAATGTCTATAAAATTTATTGTAATTTATACATTGTGTAAATTTATTTTATCGTATACTAGCTGACCGGGCAGACTTCGTCCTGCCTAAAGAAGTATTGACTGAAATTTAACTTTTTTTGGTTGGAATAAATCGGTGCCCGGACATAACCCCCACGGACATAATCCCCAACACGATTTTGGGGCTTATGTCCGCCACGCTCTGCGGACATAACCCCCAATTTGCATTTGGGATCATGTCCGGGGGGAATAACGGACATAAGCCCCAACAAATATAACGGATATAACACCCAAACTAATTTTGCGACTAAAAAATTAAAAGTAATGAAAAAGGTTGATGAAATGGGGGTGGGCGGACGCCCACCCCCTAAAAAAGAGTGACTTTTTAAGTAACTAACAAACTACGACGTATGCGGCGGGGGGCGTGCCCCCCACCGCATTCGTCTCGTGCTACAGTGAGACAGATTAAGTACGCAACGAGACTAACTACGGCGTATGCGGCGGGGGGCGTGCCCCCCACCGCATTCGTCTCGTGCTGCAGTGAGACAGATTAAGTATGCAACGATACTAGCTACGGCGGATGCGGTGGGGGGCGTGCCCCCCAGCGCATTCGTCCCTAGCTACAATAGCAATATTTAAAATTGTTCTCTTCATATGTTGAAATACTAAAAACAACAACAAATTCGGTCATAATCCCCATTGGGGCTTATGTCCGCAGATTAGTGTCGGACATAATCCCCAATGAAATTGGGGGTTATGTCCGCCAAGTTGCCCGGACATAAGCCCCAAAATCGTTTTGGGGATTATGTCCGTGTGGGGTTATGTCACGGCACCGAATAAATCTTCGGGTTGTGTTAGTTTCTTTTGATATTCGCATCGAAATTTAACAAAAATTTTGAGGTATATTAAAACATAACACTGCAAGACAAATTTAAACTTTTGACCTCACCCATGATCATACTGACCAGATTCTGAAAATATAGCTAAAATAAAATAAAAATATACGTATCTCCCAGTTTTTCTAGATCAGCTCATTTAAGTTTTTACGAGCAATTAAGTTTTTGGAGCATAGCTACCATACAACGACTCGAAAGTGACTTCCTCCTGTTCGCAGAACTCAGAGAGTTGTTAACAGATTTTGTTTTATATGTATTTCAAATGGCCAGGATATGGTTCTGACCAATCGCAAATTTAAAATTTGTCGCAAATTAAATTTGTCACAAACAAATTGTCAACAGATTTTGATGATTATTTTTTTAAATATGTTTCAAATGGCCAGTAGCGGTTTCTGACAATGTTCAAATTTATAATTGTTAAAAATTAAAATTGTCACAAATTGTCAAAAATTTAAATTGTCACAAATTTTTTTTAAATGTTTTTCACATGGCAAAATGTTTTGACAAATTAAACTTGTGACAAAATTTATGACAAATTTAATTTGTGACATATTTTAAAATTTGGCTTCGTCAGAACACGCTCCTGGCCTTTTGAAAAACAATAAAAAAAGTCATCAAAATCTGTTAACAACTCGCAGAGTTCTGCGAACAGGAAGAAGTCATTTTCAAGTCGTTGTATGAGAGCTTCGCTCCAAAAATTGAATTGCTCGTAAAAAACTTAAATTAGCTGATCTAGAAAAACTGAGAGATACGTGTATTTTTATTTTAGCTATATTTTCAGAATCTGGTTAGTTTGATCATCGGTGAAAAATCGTGTCGTACAGTGTAATATAGTTATAATAACAGAAATTTATTGTAACGCTTTTGATAATTGAGTATGTATGGAAGAACCAAAGAAGTGTACATATTTTAATCAGTGGGTCATTCTACACGTGAACATGCAACATAAAAGTGTTCATGCGAAAAATTTGAATTTTTCAAATTTGAATAGACTGTCCTCAGATTTATTGAATGGGTATCATTGTTATACATAGTAGCAACACTTTGGTTCCCTTATATTTTCTGGGTAAATTAATTTAAGAAGGATAACTCAATCATGTATTGCTTCTTAAATCCTATAATACGCGATCAAGGGGTTTGAACGATTTTTTGTGTGTCATAGTACACTCATCCCTCATTATGATTTGACATGTTTGCAACATTTTTTAACTTGATAACTCATGTGCGGTTCTCGGAAAATTTAAATTTTTTGCTCTATTCTGCAACATACAAAATAGCTGCGCAATACAGGAGGATGCAATAGCCAACGCGATCAAACATTTTGCAAAATCAACAATATCAAAACCCATTGGCGCAATAAGGAAATAAAATCATCCACACTCATTCGTAACTGCTAATATTACATTGTTGTATGACGTTCGTCGATCTAAATGTAATAGAATGCAGATTTGAGAAATGTTTAAATTCGTGATTATTCGATTTTTTCCGCCGTAGATCTCAGTTACATACACCACTGGTCTCAAAAAATTGCATACCAAATATCAAGTCGAATAGTGCTGCAGTCCTTCAGCTATTGCTTTTGGGAAACAGAATTTGGCAGGTCTACCCCTTATGCTTGATCACGAATATTGGTGTTTATTCCACATCCTATTTCAAATCCCCCCTTTTCCTTTAGAATACGTATATTAACTTTAATTGAATCCACAACAAATTCCATTACCATTCGCAAAATTACGTCCTACGGACGGAGCCACGCCTAATGATCTATGCCATCAGATATTGCACTTTTACATATTAGGTCCTATGAGTAGGGCTATTCCTACTAATCTAGTACTTCAGATACCGCACTTTAACAAATTAGCTCATGGGGGCGGGATCACGCCTTATAATCTAATCCTGCCAGTTTTTGACCTGATAATATTGCAGCCACACCTGATTTGAAGTCACTTATTTTAGTAGTACGCCAGATATTGCATTTTTGTTAATGGGGTGGAATGGATTGGCCTCACCTCAGAGGCATCATTTAAATGCTGTAGCGTCCACTGAGTTTCAAACAAACTCAATTTAAATCTATATATATAAAAGTGAACATTTGTGTGCACTTGCAAAAAAAGATATCCTTTGTATGGGAGGTACCAGAAGGGGTGCGTCAAATAGTTAGGTTTTGTAAGGTTTTGCTTCCTATCACAAGATAAATTAATTGACCAATTTTCATTACCCCCCAAGGGTCCGTTTGAAAATTATGGGATAAATGTTAATTTTCCAAAAATAGGGAATTTTGTATGGGTGGTACCGGAAGGGGTGATCAGATATAATCCATATTCATTCCTGATTCAAATTTTCATAACTGTACAAGTTACGCAAAATTTGACTGAATTAATTGTACTTACAAAAAAAGATATGTATGTAGGACCATGAGGGTGAATTCGGGAATTTGTATGGGAGGTACCAGAAGGGGTGTGTCAAATAGTAAGGTTTTCAGAGATTTTGCTTCCTATCGCAAGATAAATTAACCGACCATTTGTCATTATCCTCCAAGTGTCCGTTTGGAAGTTATGGGAGAAATATTAAATTTGCAAAAATAGGTAATTTTGTATGGGAGGTACCAGAAGGCGTGAACCGATATAGTTCATATTCATCGCTGAGTCCTGTTTTCATATGCAAACATCATATGCAAAATTTGAGTGAATTCAGTTTAGTTACAAAAAAGATATGTATGTAAAACTATGAGGGTCAATTAGGTCATTTGTATGGGAGGTACCAGAAGGGGTATGGCAAAGGTTTCGGTTTTCGTGGTGTTTGTCTACTTTTGCAAGATAAATAAACTGACCAAATTTAAATACCCTACGATCGTCCGATGGGAAGTTATGAAAGAAATATAAATCATCCAAATATAGGTAATTTTGTATGGGAGGTACCAGAAGGGGTGGGGCTATTCTGCCCATTTTCAATCCCATAAGTTCGTTTTGAAAAATATTAATACTGGTAAATTTTCATACTGATCCGTTAAGGTTTACTCAAGTTATCCTGCTGACCTGCCATCCAGCCAGCCAGCCAGACAGACGGACATAGCTCAATCGTCTTAAAAAGTCCTGAAACGAATTTGGTCTTAAGATACTTGGGGTCTAATTCGTCTCCTTTAATGCGTTACACTTTTTTTCGTATCAAATGATATATACCCTCATCCCTAAGGGTGATGGTATAATAAAACAGCCTATATGGCTTACTTGCTTTTTGAATGACATAACCAGTACAGAAATTTCAGTCAGTTAAACTGACTGACAAATACCATCACCAAATATAAGATAGTGTTTAAGTCTTGTGTTATTGAAATTAACCGATTTGTAATTAAAACCAGTTAGAATGTTACAGTCGGGCAACCCGACTTACATTTACCCTTACCCTCATTAAAATAAATATTTTTCTATTATATTGATATTATTACTCGATTTCGAAAGTGGGCGGAGTGGTACATTTGTATGGGAGGTGCGAGAAGGGGTGTGGTTAGGCTTCCAGATTTATTCTCCATAACTTTATCCTGTTATAGCTTTACTAATTACAGAATTTGAGCACGATTGCGTTGGGTGTACTGATATTATTACTACATCCCAAAAGTGGGCGGAAAGGTACATTTGTATGGGAGGTACTATAAGGGGCGTCGCTAGACTTCCAATTTTTTCTCCAAAACTTTGTTCTGTTATAACATAACAAAATGCATAATTTGGGCGCGATCGTGTCGAGTGTATTGATATTATTACCTTATTTCTAAAGTGGGCGGAGTGGTACATTTGTATGGGAGGTACCAGAAGGGGCGTGTCTAGACTTCCAGATATTTTCTCCAAAACTTTATCCTGCTTAAACTTTATCAAATACAGAATTTGGGCACGATCGCGTTAGGTCTTTTAATAATATTAATCGATTTCTAAAGTGGGCGGTACCAGATGTGTATGGGAGGTACCAGATGGGGCGTGGATAGACTTCTAATTTTTTTCTTCAAAACTTTATCCTGCTATAGCTTTACTAAAAAGAGAATTTGGTTCCGATCACGTTTAATTTATTGATACTATTTCACCATCTCTATAGTGGGCGGAAAGGTAGATTTGTATGGGAGGTACCAGAAGGGGCGTGGCTAGGCTTTCAAAATTTTTTCCAAAACTTTATCCTGTTATAGCTTAACTAAATACAGAATTTGGGGGCGATCCCGTAGGGTGTATTGATATTATTACTCGATTTCTAAAGTGGGCGGAATGATGTATTTGTATGGGAGGTACCAGAAGGGGCGGGGCCATGTAGCCCATTTGCAATACCGTAAGTAGATTTGTGAAAATAATTACTCGTGCAAAATTTCAAAACATTTGGTTGCGTCTTTCGAAAGTTATCGTGCGAACCAGACAGACAGACAGACAGACAGACAGACAGACAGACAGACAGACAGACAGACAGACAGACAGACAGACAGACAGACAGACAGACAGACAGACAGACAGACAGACAGACAGACAGACAGACAGACAGACAGACAGACAGACAGACAGACAGACAGACAGACAGACAGACAGACAGACAGACAGACAGACAGACAGACAGACAGACAGACAGACAGACAGACAGACAGACAGACAGACAGACAGACAGACAGACAGACAGACAGACAGACAGACAGACAGACAGACAGACAGACAGACAGACAGACAGACAGACAGACAGACAGACAGACAGACAGACAGACAGACAGACAGACAGACAGACAGACAGACAGACAGACAGACAGACAGACAGACAGACAGACAGACAGACAGACAGACAGACAGACAGACAGACAGACAGACAGACAGACAGACAGACAGACAGACAGACAGACAGACAGACAGACAGACAGACAGACAGACAGACAGACAGACAGACAGACAGACAGACAGACAGACAGACAGACAGACAGACAGACAGACAGACAGACAGACAGACAGACAGACAGACAGACAGACAGACAGACAGACAGACAGACAGACAGACAGACAGACAGACAGACAGACAGACAGACAGACAGACAGACAGACAGACAGACAGACAGACAGACAGACAGACAGACAGACAGACAGACAGACAGACAGACAGACAGACAGACAGACAGACAGACAGACAGACAGACAGACAGACAGACAGACAGACAGACAGACAGACAGACAGACAGACAGACAGACAGACAGACAGACAGACAGACAGACAGACAGACAGACAGACAGACAGACAGACAGACAGACAGACAGACAGACAGACAGACAGACAGACAGACAGACAGACAGACAGACAGACAGACAGACAGACAGACAGACAGACAGACAGACAGACAGACAGACAGACAGACAGACAGACAGACAGACAGACAGACAGACAGACAGACAGACAGACAGACAGACAGACAGACAGACAGACAGACAGACAGACAGACAGACAGACAGACAGACAGACAGACAGACAGACAGACAGACAGACAGACAGACAGACAGACAGACAGACAGACAGACAGACAGACAGACAGACAGACAGACAGACAGACAGACAGACAGACAGACAGACAGACAGACAGACAGACAGACAGACAGACAGACAGACAGACAGACAGACAGACAGACAGACAGACAGACAGACAGACAGACAGACAGACAGACAGACAGACAGACAGACAGACAGACAGACAGACAGACAGACAGACAGACAGACAGACAGACAGACAGACAGACAGACAGACAGACAGACAGACAGACAGACAGACAGACAGACAGACAGACAGACAGACAGACAGACAGACAGACAGACAGACAGACAGACAGACAGACAGACAGACAGACAGACAGACAGACAGACAGACAGACAGACAGACAGACAGACAGACAGACAGACAGACAGACAGACAGACAGACAGACAGACAGACAGACAGACAGACAGACAGACAGACAGACAGACAGACAGACATGGCTCAAACGACTTAAAAAGTCATGAATCGAATTTGGTTCAAAGAAACCTAGGGTCTAAAGTGACTCCTTCTATGTGTTACACTTTTGGGTCGTATCAAATGATATATACCCTCATCCCTAAGGGTGATGGTATAATTATGGCCTTAAACGATGAGTAAAATATTAAAACTTGGTCAGTTGATAGAACAGGAACGGTATTATGTATTCCTTGTAAAAACCACCATAAAAAAACCTATATTAAACGCGATATTGAGGTTTTAATAGACATCCGATTTGACGAAAACTTTAAACTCGATTTTCTCAAAACACCAAAATAATTATACACTATTGTTTTATTAAGGGGACGACTTGTAGTTACTGTTGATACTATACAATAATGTTACGATTAACTCTGTCCATATTCTTTGTGTTATATTATCTAAAGTGACAAGCCGCAACTTCTGAAAGACGAATCGAATCAAGTTTATATCCATACACTGTTAATAGTATTACTTAATAAGTAAGTATATGTAGATACAAGTGATCAAACAAAGTAATCACATACAAATGTTTCAATTATTTGAATCTGATATGTTTGAATACACTACGTTGACAACGACTGTATGTATATTTTAAATTTGAATTTCATGCAGTTTCTTTTAAACAGAACCTACCACAGAAGTGTACAAATGGCTTAACAAAACTCCACAATGTGCCTTGCCAACTATGTTACTTATATACATGTGTTCCAAAAATATGCCTTAATATATAATAATTTTCATCACACCACCTCACCTTTGCTGAACAATTTCGTCTTTTAAAACACACAATCTTCTTTCGCTCCTGCCATCATCACCGACAAAGTAATTTTATATCAATAAGAGCAGTTTTTATGCGTGTTCGTATGCAACGTGTGGTATTTCATTCTCTTTGGTCTCATAATGAAATGTAAGGCAAGGGCCGTAAGTATAATTAAAAAATATATTACATTTTTGTTGGCAACGACTATACGGAAAAAGTAATCTGGTATCTGCAAAAATATCCGATAAAAAATATACGAGTTCATACTTATCGGCATATCCTGTATTATCACTATCGCCAATGGATTTTATTAAATATTTTTTTGTTTTTTTTTTTTATTCTCTTGTTATGGTTTCATTACGTTTTTATATTGGCTTGTTGAACTTAACACGAGTAAAGAAATTTATTACATTATTCTTCAACGTGATAATACAGCAATGCTGATGACGAAACCAACGTACGGTCACATAAATAAGTTCATATAGATTTACGTCACTACAACAATGTGGTGGTTGTGTGTGTGTGGTTGACAGAATACACGCGAACAAACACGATGAAAGAAAGGAAATTAAAGGAAGAGTTGATCGCCTCAAAATTTAACATTATTTCTGTTTCATTTTATTTGGTTGTTCGTGAGGATGGGATGTGTGAAACGTATATCCGGGGGAAGTTGAGTACAGTTTTTAATTGTTTTTAATATTGATAGAAACAGATAGAAATATATTGCCATGAAGTGTTATGAAGTTTGCCACTTGCTAAAAGCTTTATATGTAGCTACATAACATACTGGATTGTGGGCAGATGACGGATATACAGATTTTTAAAGAATGATGTTAACGGTGTGTATACAAATAAAACAGTGACGTATCCTGCCAAGTGGAGGAACTTGAGTGACATTTTTTGAGGAGCACCGCTATTTTTATACCCTTCACCACGCGCATGAACACTGTGAAGGGTATATAAATTTTGTTCTTTCATTTGTAACGCCTATAAGGAGGCGTGGCAGGTATGACAATATAAATCTAATATATACAATTCTCGGGTCACGGGGTGCGTGATTGAACTCCTCCGAAACGGCTCGACCGATCCTCAAGAAATTTTGTGAGTATATCGAGTAGGTCTGAGAATCGGCCAACATCTATTTTTCATCCCCCTAAATGTTAAGGGTGGTCCACCCCTAAATTTTATTTTAATTCCTCACACTTTTTTTTCAGTTGTTCGTTATTATAATGATATCAAGACTTTGATCGAGATGAGCTGACTGAAAGAGTGCCGCTGTTGAATGCCGAGCAAACGAATGTGTACGATTCGCTGGTGAAGGTTGTTGACGATGGAACAGAAGGCATTTTTTCTCGATGTTCGCGGTGGGAAAGGCAAGACATCTGTGATGAAAGCACGATGGCGCATAAACGAGTTTTGGAGGCAGTTGATCGAACGATGAAAGATTTACGAAATGATTCGAGACGATTTGGTGCGGCTATGATATTGCTGCCAGGAGATTTTCGTCAAACGCTTCCTGTCATCCCATAATCTACTGCTGCTTATGAAATTAATGCATGTAATGCATGCCTCAAATCGTCATCTTTGTGGCGGCATGTCAAGAAGTTGAAATTGACTACGAACATGAGAGTCACGTAGCAAAACGACCCATCGGCTTCTGAATTTTCCAGACAGCTACTGGCGCTTGGTAATGGCCAAATTCCTGTTGATGTTTTAACTGGATTGAAGGCGTTCACCAAAGTTTTCTCCGGCTTTGCACAAAATTATAAAAATCTAGATTGGATTACTGAACGGACCATACTAGCAGCGAAGAATAAGGACGTCGATAGCTTGAATGTTTTTATTCAAAGTAGAATTGATAGCACTGCAGAACTGCATTCACAAAAATCCGTTGACAACGAGACCGACGAGAATGAGGCGACCAACTATCCGACAGAATTTTTGAACTCCCTTTATGTGCAAGGAACTCCACCGTATTATTTACAGCTGAAGGTGGAATCGATCATTATCATGTTGCGGAATCTGAATCATCCGAAATTGTGCACCGGTACGCGGTTATTCGTCAAGAAACTGATGATAAATTTGATTAAAACGACGTTCTTCAAGGAAAAATTCAAAGAAGAGGAAGTCCTTATCCCACGAATTCCTATTATCCCAACCGTTCTTCACTTCCAAATTAAAGCGAATTCAACTCTTCATTCGATTGGCTTTTGCGATGACAATCAATAAATCGCAAGGCCAATCGTAGGAAGGATTTATTTATGACCATCCCTGACACCCCTAATGTCACATTAAAAGGAGTAGAAGAATTTAGTACTAAGGATACTATAATAAAACAAATGTTTAGATTCAGCCTAGATTTAAGAATACCGTTATTTTAGTTTATAAGGATTGATATTTTATAAACAAAGGTAAGAAATAAAGTTGACACCAAACAGCCGACACCTAATTGGCTTTTATTTTCAGAGCGCTCCTAAGTGCTTTAAAGAAAAGTATAAAGAAATAAAATAAAGTTTGTCCTGGCGCTTTTGAGTGCCGGCAAAGATTATTTAGTGCCAGTGGCGTTGTTAAGCGCCGGCAAAAGGAAAAACAACAAAAATAAAAACGTCAACCTCATTATATGGCGATCCTGCCAGACTCTGGAAACGAAACTCTGCCAGTAAAAGAGTATAAACCGGCATCCGTCACACCCAACGACCATCCAGCTTGTAAACCAACAGAGCTACGGCAGGGACCACAACCCATCACAATTCAGGAGTATTTGCTGCGGCAACAGAAGCTCACGGCAATACCACCAACGAACAAACCCAAACACAGAAGAGGAGGACGAATTGTAAAGCTAAGAAGAAAGCTAGCATGTTTGAAAGGTATTGTCAATTCAGAAAATCCACCAGTGCATTCTGGACACTGAGCAGCTTTGATGAATTCAATACAAATTACACCACACACATTTATTTGTATATTAAAACAAAACAATTGTATTTTTTTTTAAAGAAAAGGAAAAAAAATGAAATTTTATTGAACATTCCTTTGTTATTTCGCAAATGTAAATACAATGAAAACACAAAAACAGATGTCAACATAAACATACGAAACAAAACACTAATAACGAGTACAGGTAGCTGGTACCCAGTACGATATCGCAAAGGGTAGTGATAAGCGCAGTGTTGTTTTTCGTGTAGAGCTTAAGGAATGTTCACACTATTCATAATGGAAAACTAGGTATAGAAAAAAAAAACTAAAAACAAAACCAGTAGAGAAATTTCAGTCAGGTAAACTGACTGATAAATACCATCACCCAATATAAGGTATTGTTTAAGTCTTGAGTAATTGAAATTTGATTATGCCGGTTTAGAAGTTATGGGAGAAATATAAATTTTCCAAATAAACTCATTTTGTATGGGAGGTACCAGAAGGGTGATCCGATATAGTCCATATTCATTTCTGATTAAAATCTTCATAACCGTACAACTTACGCAAAATTTTACTGAATTCAGTGTACTAACAACAAAAATATGTATGTGCGAATATTGGGGTGGGTTCGGTCATTTGTATGGGAGGTATCAAAAGAGGTGTGTCAAATAGTTAGGTTTTCTGAGGTTTTGCCTTCTGTCAGAAGATAAATTTACCGGTCAATTTTTATTACCCCCCAAGTGTTCGTTTGGAAGTTATGGGAGAAATATTAATTTTCCAAAAATAGGTAATTTTGTATGGGAGGTACCAGAAGGCGTGAACCGATATAGTCCATATTCATTCCTAATTCAACCTTTCATAAGCGAACATCACACGCAACATTTGAGTGAATTCAGTTTACTAACAAAAAAGATATGTATGTAAAAGTATGAGGGTCAATTCGGTCATTTGTATGGGAGGTACCAGAATGGGTGGGGCAAAGGTTTCGGTTTTCTTAGGGTTTGTCTACTTTTGCAAGACAAATAAACTGGCCAAATTCAAACATCCTCCGGATGTCCGTTTGGAAGTTATGGAAGAAATATTAATTTTCCAACAATAGGTAATTTTGTATGGGAGGTACCAGAAGGGGTGGGGCTATTCAGCCCATTTACAATCCCATAAGTTCGTTTTGAAAAATATTTATACTGGTAAATTTTCATACCGATCCGTTTAGGATTACTCGAGTTATCCTGCTGACCAGCCATCCAGCCAGCCAGCCAGCCAGCCTGCCAGCCTGCCAGCCAGCCAGCCAGCCAGCCAGACAGACGGACATAGCTCAATCGTCTTAAAAAGTCCTGAAACGAATTTGGTCTTAAGATACTTGGGGTCTAACTCGTCTCCTTTAATGTGTTACACTTTTTTTCGTATCAAATGATATATACCCTCATCCCTAAGGGTGATGGTATAAAAAAAGTAAGAATAGAGTATTTGATAAAAAATATATCTGTACTAAATTAGAGAGGATAAAAGAGATAGAAGATAATTTAGAGGAAATTTTAACAACGGCTGAAGACAAGGACTCGAGAAAACCAAAATCGAAATCGATACCCTTGTAATTGAAGTAAAAGAAATTTTAAAGAATTTGGATTTAAAAAAAGAAATACAGCAAGGAAGTGATTTACCAAATATGGCATCTTTTGATATCAATGTGGTGGGAAAAAACCTACAGACTTTTAAAGGCACTTTTAAGTTTTTGGAAGACTTCATTACTCAGGCAGAAATACTGCATGATATGTTAAGAGAAGAAGACAGAGCAATTTTCGTTAAGTATGTCAATAATTTCAAGTTAACAACTCAGGTAAGGAGTATTTTGGGTCGGGCAAATAGGCCAATCACCTTTGTCGAATTAAAAAACGCGTTGGAGAGCGCTTACCCAAATCCTCGAACGTTGCAGCAAGTTTTGACGGAACTGGGAGCAACCTCGCAAAATGATTTGAATATTTTTAGAGAGAAAATGGCTGACCTTTCAGACCAATTGAATGCATTTGAAATAAAAGGGTTGGTAAATCCTACACAGGAGGCAAAAGACGCCGTCTACAAGATGAGTGATAGCATGGCCCTTAATATTTTTATGAAGGGCGTAAATGTTGATTACCAGCCGATTCTATTAGCAAATATGCCGAAAACACTAAATGAAGCTGTGGAAAGGTGTTTGACTGCTGAAAAGACACTTGGACTTGAAAAAAAGAATGTGTTCAAAGTCAATCGTTATGATAATAGAGACCGAAGAACAAATAACAGGCAGAGGAATCATTGCGATGCGAGCAATAGGGATGATGACTCTGATAGTATTCAGAGATATAATGGTTACAGAGGCGACAATAACGGCTCTGGGAGGTTCAATGAAAGAAGCGGAGGAAACAGTTACCAAGGTAGAAATCAGAACCACGAATCAAACAACGGCAGCAGAACAAATAACAATAGTGGAGGCTTTACAAACTATAATAGGAGAAATAATAACAGCAATTACAACAATAACAGAAATTTTAACAATAATGGTAGTACTAATCGTAATGCTGGTACAATGCCAAACGAAAGAAGAGCTTACAACAATAATGTTAATAATAATTATAAATCTTTTCATTACACTGGCGACCAGGGAAACTCCGATGGCCCGGTAATGGAAGACGTTACCCAGGAAGACGTTACCCAGGAGGGCCAAAGCGAAGAATATACAACATATCATCAAACTTAAGCGCTTTTGTGAGTCTATTTTGTGCGAATGTAAATGCAAATCTAACGCTTTTAATCGATACTGGAGCGGACATTTCCATTTGCAAAATTAAAAATATATCTGATATTAATACAAGTAATACAGCGAGTCTGTCTGGAATTTCAAAAGAAGCAATAGATTGCTTAGGAACAGCAAACTTGAGGCTGTCGGTTTCCGGCGAGACAATTTTAAATACTTTTCATATAGTTGAGAATGATTTTCCAATCCCGACCGAAGGAATAATAGGGAGAGATATACTAACGAGATATATGAGTAAAATTGATTTTGAAACTTTTACGATATCCTTTAATATTGAGGATCGTGAAATAATATTACCGATGAGTTCGAGACCACTTAGGCAGACAAATATTGTTATTCCGTCAAGATCAGAGGCTGTAGTCCCTCTTCATGTACGGGTGAATGAAGATAGTATTGTTTTGAACAAAGAAATATCAAGTGTAGTTTTCATTGCAAATACTTTGATACCGGCTATAGGAATAGCACATGTGCAGCTACTGAACACAACCGATAAAGAGGTGATAATGGCTAGTTTAGAGTGCGACATAAAACCACTAAACATTCTATTCTCAAAACGGAGGTTAAGTTCTAAGATGAGCCCGATACTAAATCCCTCTATTTGGGAGTTTCCGTATATCATTCCCCGCGATTACAGCAGTAATTTCAGAGAAATCAGGCTGAAATTGAGATTGAGTTCTAAGATGAGCCCGATCGGTCAAAAACTAATCCCACTTCCCATTCAAGCTCCCCCTTTTTGGGATCTGTCCCTGCGATTACAGCCGTAGTTTAAGGGCAATCAAACTGAAATTTTGTATGAAAGATTCCCTACAGTAAGCGGAGGTTGAGTAGTAAGATGAGACCGATCGGTCAAAAACTACTCCCATCTCCCATACAAAATCCCTCTTTTTGGGAGTGTCCGTATATCATTCCCTGCGATTACAAGAGTAATTTAAGAGTAATCAAGCTGAAATTGACATTGAGTTCTAAGATGTGCCACATCGGTCCAAAATATTGCCACCTTCCATACAAACACCCCTTTTTGGAATCTGTACCTACGATTACAGCTGTAGTTTAAGAGCAAAATGAAATTTTGTATACAAGCTTTTGTTCTCTAAGCGGAGGTTAATTTTAAAGATAAACAAAATCGACGCAGTTTGAGTGAAATGGAGCTTAAATTCAATATGCAAGCTTCTGTCCCTCAAACCGAGGTTAAGTTCGAAAATGAGCAAGATCAGACAAAAATAACTCCCATACAAACTTACTTTTTCTGGGGAGGTGCGTTTGTCTTTCCCCGCGGTTACAGCAGTTGTTTAAGATCTATCGAGCTGAGATTTGGTATGCAAGCTCTTAGATGTATATAATAAGTCAAGTTTCCCTACTGAAACTTTCTTACTGGTTTGTGAAATATTCTATTTTTTTCACTGAGACGTTCCCTTAATTCCTCAAGAGACACTGGGTTGCATTTGACCTTACTAATGGTGTGCTAAACACAGTGCACATACTGCAATAGTCCAAGCAAACTTGAGCTATCTAGGAATCGACAATTTTGGAATCGACCATGTGGGGGCACGCTACTGAAATTGTTGGTTCTTTCTTCCAGTCAGGAGATACCAAATTGGGTATGATAATATAGGACATACCCGCTTTGGTCAAGGTGAGGCCCATCTTACAGCCTCTGATACTCTCTGGGTCTGTAGCATAGGTTTGCAATGAAACTTCTCATTCGAGCCCGAAGACTCAACTAGCTACGGGCCTCTCTCATCGGTGGGAGCACGCAGAGAAGCTGATGGCCTTCGCAAAAAAAGATCAGACTAAAACTTTTACATACTCGCGGGCAACAATGCTTTCACAAGCAGGTGGAACGGACGATAATACATTGCAAGGATATAGTACCACTAACGGTGGGAGGCGGAGAAAGTTCCAAACCACTTTCTCTCGACGACGGTGAACGGTAACCATGTATTTGTTACGGTGAGTCGGTCTGAACTCCCTTGAGATCAATAAGACACAGACGAACAAGGGCACGCACTGGATACCTGGAACGTGTATAATATACTTGTCTATATATATATATATATATACACTATGTATACACTGTATATTCCATGTAACACACGGTACCATAATAAGGCCCCTATTGAGACCTCGTAGTTGCACTACTTACAGCTTTAACCACTTGCAGTTCAGTGTCTGGTGCCCCGCTAGGTCGGCAGACCCGCTTTATAACCATCTCGAAAGTGCTCTACGATGTACAAGTAGTCTTGCCAACGCGGTAAGTGGGCGTCTGTCCAAGGATGCATTAAATCTAGACAGTATCGCTCAAATTATATTTAAAGCGGTCTTACACAATGCTGTCGCTATCAAGTACTGATGCTGTCGCTATCAAGTACTGATGTTCCATAACTAGTGTCCGTCATGACGAGACACGGCCTAGTTAGAAGATGTGAAGATTTCAACTATGCGTGTGAGAATGAAGAGGAGGAGGAGGAGTCCATAGAATACGATCCCTGATCTGGCGAACAAGCAAGTCTCTGAATTCGTTAGGGACCGCGGTAATGTGAAACTTTTTAAGGCGCCAAGGATTTTTCAACCGAAAAAACTAGGGATCTTTGCTAGTTTTCATTGTAACTCAATAGACTTAACAGTCCAAGTGTGTCTGATTTTTAGACTGTCACACTAACCTAACACAAGGTATCATTTAAATCTCCAAGAAGACTTGTAATTCATGATATATAAGTCGCCTTGATGTTCTTAGAATACGTCTTTGTTATTCTCTTGTTTGTCGTGTGTGCGAGGAGTGTGTACTTTAAATATTTAGAAATCTATACAGGGCGCGATTGCAAAATATTGATGATTTATTGATGTAGAGTGTAACTCTTTGGCCATCTAAAGGGTTAACCCTTGAGAGCAGGTATCTACATCTCCTACCTACTATTTATCTACATCTCAATTCGTATGTCGAGGACATCCGCCGATTCGGTAGAGACACCTTATCTCTAGAGACTATTCAAACTTCCTCCTCCATATAATAATGGCTTCTTCTGAACGAATGTGCAGAGGCATTATCCGGGATCTATTAAACGTAATGAACTTAACTTAATTTCCCTTTGCACCCCATGAATGAGGTATGGGATAGCTTCTCGCGATGTTGTGAATTAACACGCTTTCTATTTTTAGATTCGCAATTAACGGCATCTACTTGTTTATCGACGAATGCAAACTTCACTGTTTGAGAAGCTCTTACTAGACACGCCGATTGACTCGACACTAATACTGCGAAGTTGCTGTCGACAACATTCGAGGAGAGCCGACAATGAAAGAAAAATTTATTTATTTTTTTTTTCTTTTAAGATGACTGGAGTCAGGAGTTGAACCTGTGATCTCCCGCATGGTAGTCGCGTGTTCTAACCACTATGCCACGGCCGGTCCCATTAAACGTAATGAGCTGCTTAGAAATATCCGAAACGAGTTTCTGATTATCCCGAAGTAAATAACTATCAACAAATTAAATGTAGGAAATCCCCCATAACCACACTTACGGCAAGACTTAACCTCCTTTGTGTGATAACCATTTACTTCTTAAACTAAAAGAAACAACATTTTGATTAAATTTATCTTTTTTCGCTTTGTTATTATTAATTAAATACAGCTCGTGTACATAGATTGTAGTTTTAAGTTCTTCTGTTTGCTCGTTAACCCCTTGTGTGCGAACATTGCCCCTTGTTGCATTCATTATTACCACATCAAGTGAAGTCATCATTGCCTGTTTGTTGTATGCAAATTTCTGTTGTCCTTTTATCACATCCACTCTCTGGGAAAGACAAACCACAGCAATTTTTACATAAAATAAGAAAGTGCATATTGCTTTCCACAGGGATGCCACAACAAACACAATACCGCACAGTGGGAGGTATAGGCGTATGTAAAACTTTTGCGTGGCAACAGAATTAAATACCATAGTTGTTGCTTCGAGAGCAACTTTAACCTTCATATTGAATTGAATCGCTAATAGTATCAATATTTCATTTCCATAAATTAGTGATAGGCATCACATAGCCTCGTTAGTCGGATAATAATCGTTTTTTGGTCACACAGCCAATTTACACAATTTACTCGAAAGTTTAGTTTGATTCAAAACAGTCCGTCTCTGCTTGATTGTTATGAAAGCAACACAACACACGCTTGTTTTGAGAAACAATGTTGAACGATTGTTGAGAGAGCATGGAGCATGATCGTTGATAGAGCACAACATTTTCATCGCGTACAATACGACAGCGTAGACGCTATTTGTTCGACCGCATTCAAGCACACCGCATTGTTGTGTGCGTGCTTTCGGATATTCGAAGGTACTTTTTTCAGCACTTTTTATTTTGACTGTGTTTGCAATCACTGTGTACGAGTATAACTAATGTCTGGGAGAATGAAAATTGTAGTTTTTGCTCAGAGAAATATTACACAGAAATTGTCAACAACTTCACATCTTTAGCCAATTTTCTCATTGTGCATCAACGGAAGTTACATTGCAAAGATGCAACGCGGGAGTGGTTCCACAGAGGGATGTGTTTATTGTTTTAATGTGCGTGCCGCTGGTTTCATTGCCTTATTTCGCTTGCCTCTAAAGCAAAGAACAATAGGCAATTCATATAATGAGATTGAGGGCTGCATTTTAACTTATCTCAAGTTTTAATTAAATTTGTAGTGAGAATTATGACAGACAACTGACGCTCGGGAAATCGTACGAAACAAAAGCTATTAAGTAAGAATACACACTGTTGTGCATTTATTTAAAGATAAGCAAATTCTTTCAGAGACAATCATAATAGTTTTGCCAGTAGTTTGGTGTTAAAGTAAATGTTATTAATATCATTGTTCGTATATTCTTACAATTTGATAAGCAGAAGTAGTTATTGTAGGCGGTGGATCGATCCATGCAACTAGTAATAATCGTGCCCCACTTTGCGTTAATAAATACAAAACATATCATAATTGCAATGTGTCACATAATTGTAAAATAAAAGAAAACTTAATGTCCATCACAAAAGTTAGCTCTTTATCTTGGCATATTTTAATCGCAGTTTCTCAACTTGTCACCTCAACGCAGGAAGTGCGTGTGAGTGCATTTTCACAACAAATGGATCGACAGAATTTACAAGTTTAACATATTTTCGCCTGTAACGGACACATACATGAATAATACTGTCAACTTCATTTCATTGGCAGTAAAAATAGTGAAGACATCACACATGTGTCATTCGCAGTATTCGCCTGCTTGTGAAGGACAATTACCGGCTACAACGACGTCGTGTTGTAAAATTAACACAGTTGTTATTGAAATTATCAACGTTGTATAAATAAATGTAAGTGCATAAATGAATTCCAGCGAATAAGTTCAAACATGTTCATGCGTATAAATATTACACAGTCCTGAATGTTCCATAATATAAATTGTGTTATAGAGTTGAAATATCACATTAATGCAAACGATTATATTAAACTTAATGTTCGTTGACTGATTTTTATTGTAACTCATACTATGAGCCAAAAAGTCGATGGATATTGACAAGGCCGCATCCTGCGTAGATGAGACTGCAGAGTTCATCTGATATTTAAGGTAATTGAATATACATAAGGAAATTACTATTGTTAAATCAATTAATATTTACGTAAATTCTCTTGTGTGGAAAAATTAATATATTTAGTAAAACTTGTTTTCCATATCTGTGGTTATAATTATACCATCACCCATAGCAATGATGGTATATATCATTTGATGCGAGGAAAAGTGTAACGCATTAAAAGGAGACGAGTTAGACCCCAAGTATCTTAAGATCAAATTCGTTTCAGGTCTTTTTTGGATGATTGTGCTATGTGGAGACCGGCCGTGACATAGTGGTTGGACGCGCGACTACCATGCGGGATATCACAGGTTCAACTTTAGGATCCAGTCATCTTAAAACAAAAAAAAAATTCTTTCATTGCCGGCTCCCCTCGAATGTTGTCGACAGCAACTTCGCAGTATTAGTGTCGAGTCAATCGGCATGTCTAGTAATAGCTTCTCAAACAGTAATGTTAGCATATGTCGATAAATAAGTAGGCGCCGTTAGTTGTGAATCTAAAAATAGAAAGCGTGTTAATTCACAACAACGCGAGAAGCTATCCCATACCTTATTTATGTGGTGTAAAGGGAAATTAAATAAGTAAGTAAGTAAGTGATATATCCATCTGTTTGTCTGGCTGACTTGTAAGCAGGATAATGCGAGTAAACCTTAACTGATCGGTATGAAAAATTCCAAAATAGAAGTAATAGCCCCACCCCTCCTGATATCTCCCATAAAAAATTACTTGGAAAATTAACATTAAATTTTTAGAAAATTAATAATTCTTTCATAACATCCAAAAGGAAAGCTGGGGGATTTTTAAATTTGGTCAGTTTAATAACCTAGTAGACAAATCCTAAGAAAACTAAAACCTTTGAAACACATAATATTTCTCCCATAACTTTCAAATGGGCACCTGGGGGATAATGAAATATGGTCAGTGAATTTGTCTCGTAATAGAAGGCAAGACATCAGGAAACCTCACTGTTTGACACTCCCTTTTTATACCATCACCCTTAGGGATGAGGGTATATATCATTTGATACGAAAAACCAGTAAAGAAATTTCAGTCAGGTAAACTGACTGATAAATACCATCACACAATATAAGATATTGTTTAAGTCTTGAGTTATTGAAATTAATAGATTTTTAAATAAAATTACTTATGTATTATTTTTTGTCTGCATGTAGAGCAAAAACATACAAAATTTCGTCGATACATTTTTTTTCGTGATAGGAGTCGAAACCTCCGAGGGCATAACTATTTGACACACCCCTTCTGGTACTTCCCATACAAATGACCGAACCCACCCCCATAGTGTCACATACATATCTTTTTTGTAAATAAAGTGAATTCACTCAAATTTTCCTATTTGTACACAAGGTACAATTAGGGGCAGCACAACTTTTTTCGTATGTAAAAGGGGAAATATCCCATATATTTCTATATATATAGGAGAAATATTAATTTTCCAAACAAAGTCATTTTGTGTGGGAGGTACCAGAAGGGTGATCCGATATAGTCCATATTCATTACTGATTAAAATCTTCATAACCGTACACCTTACGCAAAATTTTACTGAATTCAGTGTACTTAAAGATAGATATGTATGTGAGACTGTGGGGGTGGGTTCGGTCATTTGTATGAAAGGTATCAACAGGGGTGTGTCAAATAGTTGGGTTTTCTGAGGTTTTGCCTTCTATCAGAAGATAAATTTACCGATCAATTTTCATTACCCCCCAAGTGTCCGTTTGTTATGGGAGAAATATTAATTTTCCAAAAATAGGTAATTTTGTATGGGAGGTACCAGTAGGCTTAAACCGATATAGTCCATGCTAATTCCTGAGTCTAATTTTCACAAGCGAACATCGTACGCAAAAATTGAGTGAATTCACTTTATTTACAAAAAAGATATGTATGTGACACTATGGGGGTGGGTTCGGTCATTTGTATGGGAGGTACCAGAAGGGGTGTGTCAAATAGTTATGCTCTCGGAGGTTTCGCCTCCTATCACGAAAAAAATGTATCGACGAATATTCATTACCCCCCAAGTGTCCGTTGGAAAGTTATGGGAGAAATATTAATTTTTCAAAAATAGGTAATTTTGTATGGGAGGTACCAGAAGGGGAGAACCGATATAGTCCATATTCACTCCTAGTTCAACTTTTCATAAGCGAACATCACACGTAAAATTTTAGTGAATTCAGTTTACTAACAAAAAAGATATGTATGTAAAAGTATGAGGGTCAATTCGGTCATTTTTATGGGAGGTACCAGAATGGGTGGGGCAAAGATTTCGGTTTTCTTAGGGTTTGTCTACTTTTGCAAGATAAATAAACTGACCAAATTCAAACATCCTCCGGTTGTCGGTTTGGAAGTTATGGGAGAAATATTAACTTTCCAAAAATAGGTAATTTTGTATGGGAGGTACCAGAAGGGGTGGGGCTATTCAGCCCATTTACAATCCCATAAGTTCGTTTTGAAAAATATTGATACTGGTAAATTTTCATACCGATCCGTTTAGGATTACTCGAGTTATCCTGCTGACCAGCCATCCAGCCAGCCAGACGGACATAGCTCAATCGTCTTAAAAAGTACTAAAACGAATTTGGTCTTAAGATACTGATGGTCTAACTCGTCTCCTTTAATGCGTTACACTTTTTTTCGTATTAAATGATATATACCCTCATCCCCAAGGGTGATGATATAAATATATTTTGTTAATAACATCCAAACGGACATCTGGGGGATAATGAAATTTGGTCAGAGAAATTATCATCTGATATGAGCTAAAACATCAGAAAACGAAACCATTTGAAACATCCCTTCTGGTACCTCCCATATAAATAACTGAAATTGTCCCTTTTGCATGCATATCATTTTTGTAAGTATGATGGATTTAATAAAATTTTGCCAAGTCTAGGGTCTATTGTACGTTGATTTAGGAAAAAAATCGGAAACGTTGTGCAGCCGCTAATGGTTATAAACCTAATAATAAACCTTCCATAGAAATTAGTCAAATTTTGACGGGTTTGCTACATATCTCTGGACCGCTGATATAATGACCGAAAGTCCTATCTGCAACCGTTTACGGTCCTCAAGCAGGCAAATAATGGTAAATAAGCAATTTTAATTAAAAATGATATATACCCTCATCCCTAAGGGTGATGGTATAATTAGTTAATTTCAATAACTCAACACATAAACAACATCTTATATTGGGTGAATTTATCAGTCAGTTCACCTGACTGATATTTCTGTACTGGTTTTACTTTAAATTATAGGTTCTACTCAAAGCGGAATTTGTATTTGGTAACTTTTTGTTTGCACTTTTCACAGACAACAGAGATTTTCTTCTTCTTATCTGACAGCAGCAAATAAGTATCAGTAGGCGCAAGTAGAAAAGAATTCTATGCGATTCACCAAGCTAAGATAACAGCTCTTTCACCTGATCCATCCAATAAAGTTTTGGTCTCCCCCTCTTGCGCCGCATATCGTGCTTATTGCCGAAGAGTTTTCAAGCCGGAGCATTTCTTTCATTCATACAACGTATCAAAGCCAACGCATTCGGTTTATTTGAACGCGCTTGACTACGTCGATGTCTTAATACAGCTCATGATTCATTCGAAGTCGGTACTTGACGTTGATGATGATGGGTCCAAATATTTTGAGGAGCCAAGGTAGACATACTCTTCTGTCGTTTCAAAGTTACAGTTGTCAATGATGATGCAGACCCTTTGTTCGTTACAACAAGAGTCTTGTTTATTACAACAAGTAACTTGGTGTTGTCTTGATTTATCACCAGACTCACTTCTGCCGACTGCTTCTCAAAGGCCGCAGTAACATCCCGCAATCCCCTGACAATGATATATTTATCATCGGCATACACGAGTAGCATGTGACTTTTATTATAGATAGTACAAGTCATGTTTACTGCGTCCTTCCACATGATCATCAGAGAATGACAATAAGCACTCGGCATTAATGTATACTTAAGTACATACCCATAATTTGTATACTTGTGTGGAACTATACCTAACACACAGAGAAGACTTACAAACTCTTACTTGCATTGAAAAAGACATGTTTGCACACCATTTATAACGATCGTTACCTCTACCTACCTTTACTTATGTTTCTCATACACAAGTATACACAAAATACACTCGACGCACACGAGGTCAGAAGCCGAAGCAGACTTAACTTAATTATGAAGTTTTTTATCTACGATAATGATCATCATTGATCATCGTGTTTGATCGTTCTTACATTCGTCAACTCTTCTAAGCACTACGGGTGACATGAGTACTCATGTGTACTCCTGTACATTCCCATACTCTACGGAACAGAAGTAGAAATTTGACATGTATAACTAGCACCCAACACCACCAACACTTGTAACAACATGTGCTGGGTTCTCGTGTACTTGGGTATACCAATGCACACTTTACATGTTTGGACATTAATAATTCAACAGTACTCTTATTATACATATTGTCATTCTCTGATGATCTTCTCTACTATGTGGGTAGATAGATCGCATAACAGACTATCTTCTTGTCTAAAGTCTCACCAGTTTCCCATAGCAATAGCATCTAATAGTTGTTATCGTTTTGTACAATCAAATGCAGCTTTGTTACCGAAAATCAGATGGTACATATCGATCTGCATTTCTTGGATCTTCTACAGAAATTGTTGTACTTTGAATATCTGGTCGGTCGTGGATTTTCCAGGTATAAAGCCACACTGATAAAGTCCAGATGGAATTTAGTCGTTCACATAACATACTAGACATGACCCCGATCCCGCGATTGCTGGTGCACCCCTTCCTAGGCACAGTCATAGAACACTTTGATCGAATCATCGAACTTGCATTCCTGTAGTCGAATTGTGTTTATAAGCCGTTTTGGCTCAGTGGTGGTTATTCTACGCCATATGGTGCCTTTGTGAAAGAGCAGAGTATAAACATGTTTCCTCCACGCTCTGCGTGTCCTTTACCGAATTCCATCTCTGTCCTTACAGGTAGGGGTGCCTGTTCAAAAACCTTTGTTTTTAACATTTGGCAGAACTTTCTCTTTTCATTCATACACGTTTTTTACGCCTGCATATGCTTTTCGCTATCTTCCTATTCTAAACTTTTCGTTTCGTTAAATTTCGCGTTACAATTAGCTGCAGTTTTCCTGTGTATACATTATCCATTTCCTCAGACATATTCCTTATCGTACCAGGGCTTTCCAGTGTGTGTTTTTCATAACCCAGTACGGACGTTGTGGCAGTGGTCAGATATACGCAATATGCAGCCACTGTGTCATCAGAGTTAGGGAGATTAAGACAGTTGGTTGGAGTACGCATTGGCTATATCGGTGGTATGCGCCTTGGCAATGTCTAGCTTCCTTTCCGGTTGGTTACAAGCGTTTTTGGTTCTACTTAATCTCATTCGAAACTTGACTGCAATTAGGTGGTGATCCGATTCAATCTTTGTAAATCTTTGAGACATGCCTTTTATCTTTTAATACGTAATCAATATGGTTTCTTGACTTATGATCAGGGGATATCCAGACAGAATTTCCTGACTTCAGAACCCAGAACATCTTCTCTTCCTAGTTTACTATTAAAATCTCATAAAAAAATTTCATTGTCATGGGCAGGGCAGCTGTCATATATTTTCTCCAGGCGCTCACGGAATGCATCTCTAATGACCACGTGTATATCTTCCGTCGGAGCGTGTACACAAATCAGCGTATTGTAAAAATAGGTTGCCTTATTGCGGATAGTACCTATTCGGTCACTTACAGGGATTAACCGAGAGACCCAATGTCGAAGACCGTTGCCGACTTTGAATCCACATCAAAGTTCTTGTCTTTTTGCATGGCACCTATAAAAAATGTTATAGTGATATCAGCCTTTTATTACTCGAGGACATCCGTCAACTGGACAGAGAGTATAGAATTTGGTCATTTCAAGTGCTAAATCTGGTTCTTATAACATTTGCGAGCGCCGTCTTTTATTTAATGAGAGTTTCATTTTAGGCCACCTCTCCCGATCCCACCTTCTTAGGTCTGCCATATTCACTAAGAGAGCCTTTGTGTTGAGCTTCTGTTAATCACTTGCTAAGACGCATCGGTGGTAGCATCCCATTGAGGTTGCTTAACATTGCGCTTTCTCACATTTACTACCACTGAAGGGATGTTCAGATTTTTCATTATTACTATGATTTCATCAGTTGGGAAACACATGTTGAATTTAGCAATGTCTAAATTTTAAAATACTCGTGTTATGCTATCGCTATGCAAGCAATGTATTTTCTACATCTAAAAGTTAACAGTCATGAACATTTATTCACATCATAATTAACAAAAACCCTTTGCCGTTACTCATGGGAAACCAATTGACACTTATTCCCATTTCTCTTTAGTCATCCGCAAAACAAAGTTCCAAAAACCATTTGTAATTAAGCAACGATTTGATTAGGGGTAAACTAAACTTTGGGGTGTGTCCCATTTAAAAACTTAACAACTTTGATACACTTGAGATATGGTTAGTGGTGCGCCACTAACAATACGAAACGATAGAGTTGGTAAACGTTGTACGACAAATATTTAAATGTGATACACCACAACGTGCGGTGTGATTACAGTATAGATAATATACAGTTGGGAATTGGTTCTAATGTCAATTTGGTTGGGACGAACATGTGTTGTTTCAGGGATTTTGTTAAAACGCGGAAAAATTATGATAAACTGACAAAGAGACGGGTATAATTTAATCTATATTCTTTTAAATCTCATTAGTTTTTAGTTTTAGGCGAAATTAAACTTAGGAATACAGATTGGTCTTGTTATTGGTTGAGCAAATTATGTCCTTTAGAATAAGATGCTTTTTGTCGATAGTTTTTAAAAATATAACAAACGAGAAAGGTAGGACTAAGAATAACCTTAATCTTTTACAACAAAACTGTGGGTCAAAAAATTCTACTTGGGGTGCTCTAAGACCAAAACTTGTTATCTGCAACTGTTACTTATCATTTTGTCTCTTTTTCAAAGCACTGTGTAAATAGCGACCTAATAGGCAGTGATTGTTAAGGTAGTAAAATTTTTGAAGCACATTATTGTAGCAAATTTAAATGTTCTAAACCCATTTTTTCATAAGGACGAAAAGGAAAGGTAGTGGTCTACAGAAATCCGCCGTAAATTTTATACAAGACATCTGATAATAAAAATGCACTAAATCAAGAAACTTAGTGATCAGATTTGAAAATTCTCCGAGGGGTCAAATTATTTATTTGCGTCACTAAGGGAATTGCACACATTATAGAAATACTAGCTGTCCCGGCAACTTCGTCCTGCCTCCAATTTATTGTAAAAGTTGAAATCTAATAACGATTGGTTAATTACTTTGATCTCTAAAATATTTCAATTTAAAGGGCGGGATTTTTTCGGACAAAATTTGTACTTTATATACCTAAAAGGTTATTATATATTATTGTAAGAATTGCTAAAATGGCTCAGCAGTGTCGTCCATGATTTGATGAAAACTTACTTATTGATAGGCATATATTCTAAAATCACATTTTAAGCCGATTGACTGTCATATAACTTTTTGCGTTGGTGTACTGTGTGATTGTATCTTCAGGTGTTTGGTCTGAGCCATGATAGCACTTTGCCCCTTTTTTGATCCCACGATAAGGGGCAAAAAGGGGCAAAGTGCTATCATGTACGAATTTTTAAAGATCCCTTCATTTCACTCAACAACCCTATAAACCGTTTGGTCTGAGTGATAGCAACAATTTTTCCCATTTTCGGTTTAGTCCCCTTAAAGTTTGATATGGGAAAACAACTTTGTGAAGCTCTTTAATTTTATAGGAAGTGCGCCCATACAAATGTTCGCCATTCTACCTTAAGCCGTTTCGCGGTACAGAAACTTTGTTCTCATGATCACTCAAATATACATACTAAATATCAGTTAAATTGGTCCATTTGTTCAAATTTTGATTATAAACCCACCCCTTAAATTTGGGGATTTGGCCTTAAAAAAACTGGCAGCCCTGACGCAGCGTCCCAGACGAGTGGACTCTTTGTTCGTTGAAGCAAATCTTGGTTTTGTCCTCTTTTATCACCAGACCCACTCCAGCCGACTGCTTTTCAATGCTCGAAAAAGCCGCAGTAACATCTCGCTATCCACGTCCAATGATATCTATATCATCAGCAAATGCAAACAACATGTGACTTTTGTTGAAGATGGTGCCATTCCTGTTTACTGCAGCCTTCCGCATGATCCATTACGATGTTAAAGAGATCGCAGGACAGACTATCGCCTTGTCTAAAGCCTCGCTTGGTAGAAGGCTCTGACAGATTTTTGCCAATTTTCACTGAAGACTTCGTGCTAGTCAGTGTCATCCCGCAGAGTCGAACTAGCTTTGCGGGGAAACCAAACTCAGCCATAGCATCCAACAATTTATGTCGTATAGGACTGTGTTATCGATGAACAGATGGTAGTTGTCGATCTGCATTTCTTGGGTCTTCTCCAGGATTTGTCGTAGTGTGAATATTAGGTCGGTCGTGGATTTACCAGGTCTAAGGCCACACTGAGAAGGTCCAATCAGGTTCGAAAGAATGGGCTTTAGCCTATCACATAACACACAAGACAAGACCTTGTATGCGATGAGTAAAAAGCTAATTCCGCGATAGTTAGTACATACACTTGGTTCGCCATTCTTAAGCACTGGACATATGACCCTCAGACTCCAATCATCGGGAATGCACTCCTTGAGCCAAATCGTGTTTATGAGCTGGTGCATGCATGGTACCAGCTCATCGCCGCCGGTTTAAAAAAACTATGCAGGCAGTCCAACGGCTCCCGCAGCTTTATTATTTTTAAGCCATGCGATTGCCGTGCTGATTTCGTATTGGCTCGGTGGTGGACAGTCTACTGCATCATCGACGATTGGTGTGATTTTGACACTTATGCTGCCCTCGGGAACGAGTAGAGATTGAAAGTGTTCCCACCATATTTGCAGGACATTCTGAGTGTCCGTGACCAGATTCCCGTCTCTATCCTTACAGGTGGGGATCCCTGTTCCAAAACCTTTACTTTTTACCTTGTGGTATAACTTTCTGGCCTCACCTCTATCCCTGTAGTTTTCGATATATTGGCTCTCTTTTCTTCCACAGACGCTTTTCCGTCTGAAAAGGCGTTTCATCTCCCTTCTTTTCTCTTTACAACGCTCCGTTACCGCACGCGTCGCCATTGGCTGCAGTTTTGCCTTGTATGCAGCATCCATTTCCTCAGCCATTTTACGACATTCATCATAGTACTAGGGCTTGTCTGAACGACCAGTACGGGCGTTGCAGTAGTGGTCATAGAATTCGCAATATGCTGCCACTGTGTGTCGGGAACATCAGAACTAGGTGGATTTGTTTGGAGTAATTGAGAGAGTTAGTTGGAGTAGGCATTGGCTATATCGGTGGTATGCAGCTGAAGCAGGTGTCTAGCTTCCTTTGCGTTTGATTTCAAGTGTTTAGCACTACTTAATCGTGTGCGTACCTTGGCTGCAACAAGATGGTGATCCGAGTCAATATTTGCATCGCGCATCTCACGCACGTCCACAACGCTTGAGACATGCCTTTCATCAATTACCACGTGATCAATCTGATTTCTTGTATTTTGAGTGGGAGATATCCAGGTTGCCTTGTGGATATCTTTATGCGGGAATCTGGTTGCACTCTCAACCATGTTTCTTGCCGACGGGAAACTAACCAGTCTGAATCCGTTATCGGAGGTGTTGTTGTCCTTTTTATTTTAGCATTAAAATCTCCCAGAACAATTTTAATGTCATGTAAAGGACAGCGGTCATATATATCCTGCAGGCGCTCATAGAATGCATCTTTGATGTCATCGTCCTTGTCTTCCGTCGGGACGTGTACACATATCAGCGTAATGTAAAAATATTTCGCCCTGGTGCATATAGTGGATATTCGATCACTTACAGGGTTAAATCGCGAGACCAGGTGTCGAAGTCTCTTGCTGACTATGAAACCACATCCAAATGCGTGTCTTTCTGCATGGCAGCTGTATAAGATGTCACAGTTCTTTCGTCGTGTGCATCCCTGTCCCGTCCATCTCATTTCCTGTATTGCGCTGATGTCAGCCTTGTATTTGTCGAGGACATCCACCAGTTGGATAGAGGCACCATCTCTGTATACAGTACTTTACTACTCGGTAAAATTGGAGACAGGGCCCAAGGGGCTCGGGGATCAAAAAAACGGGCTCGTTTGATTTAATGATTATCGCCTATGTGCGAGTGCTCAAATGAAAGATATTTTCATGAAAAAAAAAACAAGATTTTTCAAAAATATTCAGCCAGAGTATTGTGCAATGTATCAAGTTTACGTGACATAATTCTTGTTAGTCACCTAATGGAAATTAATATGGTACTCTTTCCGACCCGATTGGTTGTCTAGAACTTAAGTTATAGGTCAAAATCCAAAGGCACATTCGGCAAAAAAAATTTTATTTACAAAAAATATTTTTTAAAAACATTCAATCCAAAAGACATTTATTATTTTATTTTTCTTAATCAGAAACCTAGGGACCGGCCGTGGCATAGTGGTTCGAACACGCGACTACCATGCGGGAGATCGCAGGTTCAAACCTGGCTCCAGTCATCTTAAAAGAAAAAAAAATAAAATTTTCTTTCATAGTCGGCTCCCCTCGAATATTGTTGACAGCAACTTCGCAGTATTAAGCGTCGATTCAATCGTCGTGTCTAGTAAGAGCTTCTCAAACAGTGACGTTCGCATTCGTCGATAAACAAGTAGGTGCCGTTAGTTGTGAATTTAAAAATAGAAAGCGTGTTAATTCACAACAACGCGAGAAGCTATCCCATACTTCATTCATGGGGTGCAAAGGGAAATTAAGTAAGTAAGTAATCAGAAACCTGTCCTCAATCTTAAAAAAATAGTGGTATCCAAAGAAATCCAAATGGTTATAAACTGGTGTAATTGGATGTAATCAAGACTTAAACATCATCTTATATTGGGTTGATAATATTTATCAGTCAGTTTACGTGACTGAAATCTGGTACTGGTTTCCATTAATATTGGTTAAAATCAAAAATATTAAGGACTTCTATTATGAAAAATGAAAAAATGGGAAAATGAGGAACTAACAATTGTCAATGGTTTTTTGGAAATGTCAAGTATATGTGCACTTTGTCTCTATGTATTATGCAAAAGTAGACATATCAAATAAATATGAAAACAAAAGAAAAAGAGTTGGCTTTGTTTGACTGAAATATCTAGACAAATGTAGCTTTGTAATATTTAACCATTTACCAACATCTTATATCTTAATGAGAGATGGAAACATCCCGCCAGTATTTCACTTTAAATCGTAACGACTATTAATGTGAGGATATAACAATTCCCGCACATACAATACATACATGCCTCTTGGTCGTTTAGGCTTCATGTATTTATGTGCATCTTGTGTGTTGTTTAAAGATCTAACATTTTTGTTATGCCTAAAATACAACACCTATCTTAAGAGTTAATTATTTATGTTGTCATGTCAAAACAGAAACATGTTTGCTTTAAATAGTTCATAAGAACATCTGGTGTTTAAAAAGCCATCAGGAAATATTAAATAGTAAATGTACGTAAAAGTTTTAACATTTAGACAATAAGACCATTTTTCAAGTCAATGTAATTTAATATGAAGAGAAACTTTTCTTTTGCCTGTTTGTATAATCAACCATTTAGTTATGACCCGAATCCCACATTAGTTTCCTGATGCGGATAAAGCACATTTAAAACATTAGTTCCATCCTTTGCCTTCATCTCTATCTGTATGCGTAAAATAATATTTTGGGTCAAAAAGTAAATATGTTTTCATCTACGAATATGCTGGCCATGTTAGCCATGAAAGTTCTGCCAAGCGTGACAAACAGTTAGAAGTTTTTGCCCATTTCATTCTCTCTACAAATACCGAATACAGAATGTTGGTATTATTTCATATGTGTTGACAGGATACGGCTAATACATAATAATCCATTTGAACGAACATGGCATACATGGTAGTGAGTCGTTGTATATGGGTTGTTTTTTTCAAGCGTATTACATATCACATTTCTATCTATTCAATATGGGCAGAGATGCTATGATTACCTTTTTTAGTAGAATTGAAGATACTTCTTAGTTTCTTTGCACGAACTTGCAGTGATGGTTGCCTTTGTGTAAGTAATTTGCCATCTTTGTCAATTTTCATTTACTATGAACCGTTTGTGTTAAGCTTTAATTGAATTTTTTTAGGGAACCGCTGTCGATGAACATGAAAAAATCTATGATCTATGAAAAAATCGCATAAATGTCAAAGACTCAAACATACGGAAATATTAGTTAAAACTATTATACCATCACCCTTAGGGATGAGGGTAGATATCATTTGATACGAGAAAAAGCGTAACGCATTAAAGGAGACGAGTTAGACCTCAAGTATTTTAGGACCATATTCGTTTCTGGACTTTTTAAGACGATTAAGCTATGTCCATCTGTCTGTCTGGCTAGCTGGCTAGCTAGATGGCCGGTGGGCAGGATAACTCGAGAGAACCTTAACGAATCGGTATGAAAATTAACCAGTATTAATATTTTTCAAAACGAAGTTATGGGATTTGAAAAATTAATATTTCTCACACAAATTCCAAACCGGCACCTATACCCCCTACACAAATAAGAAAAGTTTTGGACGATTTTGCACCACAAGCAGGGGAAAAATTATACATAAGTAATTTTATTTTAATTAAAAATCTATTAATTTCAATAACTCAAGACTTCAACAATATCTTATATTGGGTGATGGTATTTATCAGTCAGTTTACCTGACTGAAATTTCTGTATTGGTTTTCGTATCAAATGATATATTCCCTCATCCCTAAGGGTGATGGTATAATTATTATTGGTTTCCTTGTATGAATCCTTGTAATGTCTTGCTTTCATTGCGTTTGTATAAGAGCTTGTTTGGCACTGCTTCATCTCATGCTTACTTTGACTGCACCTAGGTGGTAATGTGGGTCTATAATGTACAACGCATCACAGGCCCGTCCCTGACCCTTGAGAGATACAGCCCATCTATTACCTGCTGATTAATTTGGTCTTATGTCTTTTGATCAGGGGATGTCCTGATTTCTTATTTATATAATTTACAATTTAATCTACAATAATTTTCTACTTGCGCCTTCGCAAAAGCTTATGGACAATCTTTCTTTTATATTCGGCGAAAAGATTTGGCTGATGTTATGTGCAAGTCAATTCAACAGACTGAAGTTTTTGTACTGGTTTTATGGAATGCAAAGGTTCACTAAAATTTAAGACATACTATAATTATAATGATCCCAAAGGGAATGTGTTGCACACAACTTAACTTCTCTCTATATTTCACAAAATAAAATAAAAAGCATAATATTTTCTTAGAAGCAAGTAATTCTCTAAATAAATGCGTATGTCAGATGTGACAATATTAAAAAGACATGACTAAGTTGACCACAACTGTATGCAGCCTTGAAATTTAATTAACATTATTCTGTGTGTTGGCTAATAATATACTTAGTATATCTGCATTACAGTCTAGATAATATCGTGACTAGGCATATTATAACAAATAGGCAATTCTAATGTGTTGCGACATATGTCCTTGGACGTGATGATATATCAGACAAATGTGTGCGTGAGTAATAACATTAACAGACATTTTTGCAAATACCATTTACAATGACAATAACATTAATTTTGTCGCACTCGAAATATAAAATGCATATGCTTACCAATAGAATTGTGTATACGATTTGCTTTAATTTTTCCTAAACATTTCAATGAATTAGTGGGATGTGGTTTTTGCATTTAAAGTTGATATGTTCTAGTAACTTAATAGATATTTGCACATCTTGAAAACAGTTTGTTTCTTTATATCGTTACCTTAATATACAAAGGTCCTTAGTCATCAAAAACGAAGATTACTGGAGGAGGAAAAAACTTAATAAACCAAGAAACACACCAGATACAAAAAAATTGTAAATGCTGTTTTTATTATAAACATCAAACAAATTCAAAATTATAATTTTTTTTTTTTTAATATTTAAATTTTTGTGACTAAAGGCTTTTTGAGTTTGAATTTTTGACAAAAAAAATTAGTTGGAACTTTTTCTTGCACAACTTAAAATTAACAAAATATCATATTAAATCTTATTTAAGTAAAGCAAATCATCGAATTACTAAAATAGTTTATATTTTAAATGAAACCAGTAAGAAAGTTTCAGTCGGGCGACCCGACTTACATATACCATCAACCTCAGTAAAATGAAAAAAATTGATATTATATTGATATTATTACTCGATTTCTAAAGTGGGTGGAGTGGTAAATTTGTATAGGAGGTACTAGAAGGGGCGTGTCTAGACTTCTAGGTTTATCCTCCAAAACTTTATTCTGTTATAGCTTTACTAAATACAGAGTTTGGGCACGATAGCGTTGGATGTATTGATATTATTACTCCATCTCTGAAGTGGGCGGAAAGGTACATTTGTATGGGATGTCCTATAAGGGGCGCCGCTAGACTTCCAATTTTTTCTCCAAAACATTATCCTGTTATAAATTAATAATATACAGAATTGGGGCACGATCGTGTCGAGAATATTGATATTATTACTCCATCTCTAAAGTGGGCGGCGTGGTACATTTGTATGGGAGGTACCAGAAGGGGCGTGTCTAGACATCCAGTTCTTTTCTCCAAAACTTTATCCTGTTATAGCTTTACTAAATACAGAATTTGAGCACGATCGTGTCAAGTGTATTGATATTATTATTCCATCTCTAAAGCGGGCGGAAAGGTA
Source organism: Muscina levida (assembly GCA_964034835.1). Classification (NCBI taxonomy): domain Eukaryota; kingdom Metazoa; phylum Arthropoda; class Insecta; order Diptera; family Muscidae; genus Muscina; species Muscina levida. The sequence continues at coordinate 115,143,991 of OZ035883.1, read as the reverse complement.
CATTTGGATGAGAGGTACCAGAATGGGCGTGTCTAGACATCCAGATTTTTTCTCCAAAACTTTATCAGGCTTGAACATTACTAAATACAGAATTTGGTCACGATCGCGGTATTTCTAATAATAATATTAATCGATTTCTAAAGTGGACGGTACCAGATGTGTGTGGGAGGTACCAGATGGGTCGTTGGTAGACTTCAGTTTTTTTCTCAAAAACTGAATCCTGCTATAGCTTTACTAAATTAAGAATTAGGGTACGAGCGCGATGGATTTATTGATATTATTACTCCATATCTAAAGTGGGCGGAAAGGTGAATTTGTATGGGAGGTACCAGAAGGGGCGTGGCTAAACTTCCAATTTTTTTCCAAAACTTTATCCTGCAATAGCTTTACTAAATACAGAATTTGGGTACGATCCCGTTGGGTGTATTGATATTATAACTCGATTTCTAAACTGGGCGGAATGATGTATTTGTATGGGAGGTACCAGAAGGGGAGGAGCCATGTAGCCCATTTGCAATACCGTAAGTAGTTTTGCGGAAATATTAACTCGTGCAAAATTTCAAGACATTTGGTTGCGTCTTTCGAAAGTTATCGTGCGAACCAGCCGGACAGCCAGCAGACAGACAGACAGACAGACAGACATGGCTCAAATGACTTAAAAAAGTCATGAATCGAATTTGGTTCTAAGAAACCTAGGGTCTGAAGTGACTCCTTCTATGTGTTACACTTTTGGGTCGTATCAAATGATATATACCCTCATCCCTAAGGGTGATGGTATAAATATTAGTGACTTAGGTTTTATAAGGTAATTGTTCATAATAGTGATGGCAGTCTTTTTGTAGCAAAATTTCCACTAGATACTTGTGCTCTATTGATATATTTGTGTCCATACAAAAGGTAAGCAAGGCATTGGACAAGGTAACATTTCGGTTTTGCTAGAAGCAGCCATCCGAATAAATGTTTCTGTGGTGGATTTCTGGATAAGAAGTAATAAAGTTTCTTAAATGTTTAAAACAGTCTCATCACACACTAAGTTATCAGATTCAAGCGTGACGACTTTGTACTTTTTGAAATTATGAACCTGCAGATTCATTTTATTATTTGCAGCGTTTGTCTCTAATTGAGGCACTAGTTTAACTGTTTGCTTATCCATACAGAAGTCTGCACATAAACCGAATCTTCTGTATTTCATCTCTGTGTTTGTTGTAATTTTAGTCAGATACACTCCTTGCCTTATCTGATGTGCAAATATCACACCCGTCTTTTATAGGCTTAAAAATTGAGTATTAACATTCTTTCATTATATTTGCAAAAACTGGATATGACAGTTTTTATACCATCACCCTTAGGGATGAGAGTATATATCATTTGTTACGACCCAAAAGTGTAACACATAGAAGGAGTCACTTAAGACCCTAGGTATCTTTGAACCAAATTCGATTCACGACTTTTTGAGTCATTTGAGCCATGTCCGTCTGGCTGTCCGGCTGGTGCGCACGATAACTTTCGAAAGACGCAACCAAATGTATTGCAATTTTGCACGAGTTAATATTTCCCCAAAACTACTTACGGTATTGCAAATGGGCTACATGGCTCCGCCCCTTCTTGTACCTCCCATACAAATACATCTTTCCGCTCATAATATCAATAAATCCATCGTGCTCCTACCCTAATTCTTAATTTAGTAAAGCTATAGCAGGATACAGTTTTGAGAAAAAAAACTGAAGTCTACCAACGCCCCATCTGGTACCTCCCACACACATCTGGTACCGCCCACTTTAGAAATCGATTAATATTATTATTAGAACTACCGCGATCGTACCCACATTCTGTATTTAGTAAAGCTATACCAGGATAAAGTTTCGGAAAAAAAAATTGGAAGTCTAACCACGCCCCTTCTGGTACCTCCCATACAAATGTACCTTTCCGCCCACTATAGAGATGTAGTAATAATGTCAATAAGTCCAACGTGAACGTACCCAAATTCTTTATTTAGAAATGCTATAACAGGATAAAGTCTTGGAAATAAAAATTGGAAGTCTAGCCACGCCCCTTCTGGTACCTTCCATACAAATGTACCTTTCTGCTCACTATAGAGATGGAGTAATAATATCAATAAATCCAACGTGAGAGTACCCAACTTCTTTATTTATTAAACCTTTAACAGGATAAAGTTTTTGAAAAAAAAAATAAAGTCTAGCCACGCCCCATCTGGTACCTCCCATACCCATCTGATACCACCCACTTTAGAAATCGATTAATATTATAAGTAGACCTAACACGATCGTGCCCAAATTCCGTTTTTAGTTAAGTTCAAGCAGGAAAAAGATTTAGAAAAGAAATCTGGAAGTTTGGACACGCCCCTTCTGGTACCTCTCATACAAATGTACCACTTCGCCTATTTTAGAGATGGAGTAATAATAACAATACACCCAATGCCATAGTGCCCAAATTCTGTATTTAGTAAAAATATAACATGATAAAGTCTTGGAGAAATAATCTGAAAGTCAAGACACGTCCCTTCTGTTACCTCCCATTAGAGTGTTCAAATACCTCCTTTTTTTAAAAACCCGGTTTCCGAGTTATTCGAAAAGTTGATTTTTTAGAAAAATCGGATTTCGAATACAGCAATTGAAAGAAAACCGGTTTAACCGGTTTATTTCGGTTTTTTCCTTATAAGTTAAAAATAAAAATAATTTGGATTAAAAAAATGCATTTATTTAAAAAAATAAGAAACGTGTTGTTTTATTTTGTGTTTTTACTTTTTAATAAATTTTTGGAATTAAATTGCAAACTATTTCTTAAATACTATTTAAGAAAACAAAATTAGAAATATTCCAAAAAGTTATTCATTTCCAAAAATACTACTTTAAAAAATATCTCATTTTATTTATTAAAGTCGTATTTTTGGAATATCTTTCATTTAATTTTTTAAAGTAGTATTTTTGGAAATGAATAAATTTTTGGAATATTTTTAATTTTGTTTTCTTAAATAGTATTTAAGAAATAGTTTGCAATTTAAGTGTTCAATTTTATTCTTCTGTTTCGTTTTTATAAAGCTTGATATAGAAAACACGCGTTCACTAATTGTGGAAGTAGGATTTATCGACAAAAGCGCTTAAGATTTTTATGTTCTTTTATTAAATCTATCGAAATAGTTGAAATCATCATATGGGCTTGTGTCATTGCAATTTGTTTTCACTGGTAGATTTTGGATGTTATTTATTGTCCTGTTTAAATCGTTGCAAAGACTACCATTAGGGGAATCCTCTATCTCACAATCTAAACTGTTACTAGACTCCGCCGATATTCCATCGTTTCCTCCTTTTTAGAATACTTCACACATGATGAGCTTGAAGGATAATTGTCGGAGCTAAGATATATAATTAGGGTATTCAATGTTTGTATTCTTCTTTCCTTAAATCTTGATACAATTTTATTTCGCAACTCCCGAGCATATGCGGAGTCCATATTCTTGAGCTGTTTCAGTATAAACTCATATACTCCTTCAGCGTCGATTAGAGTCGCTGAATTATTTGATAATCTTTTGATTGCGAGCGTTAAAGGCTGAAGCGCTCAGCTAAAATCTCTCAAAAACTTGTATTTTAACTGAATGGAGTTTCTTCGCTGGTTGACACATGGTTAAATTCTTAGAAACTGTTCAATCATTGCAGATAAAGATCTCCAACGGTGTTTCACATCGACAATGATCCTTAGTTTTTAATTGTACTCCTGGAAAGCATAGGTCTGCAATTTTCTTTGTTTTTCGCTCTACTTGTTAAATGAATTAACATGCTTCCGCAATTTTGCGATAATTCGGCGAGATCCACTTCGACTTGTTGATCCACTTTTTTGGCATAAATAACGTCCATAACGCAAAGATGCATCGCATGATTTAAGCACAATTGGAATTCCGGTAGTATATAAGCTCCATATTTCTTCATTGTAGCTGCTCTATCATGTGTGGAAGCTACTACATCTTTGTCAACGATAATTCCAAATTTTTAAGTTTGTTGTCAACCAAATTTTGAATGTGGTATGCAGTTCCGGCATGTTTTAACAGTTCAAGACTAAGATTAATAAGCTAGTGATTTTTTTTCCGGATCATAACATCTCAAAGTGACATTTACGTATTTGAATTTGATATGTCGTCATCAACTACAAGCGAAAAACGACAGTTATTTTCTATTATTGACTGCAGCTTGTTTATCATCTCGATTTTTTATCCATATAAAAGTCATCTATTAACGCCATAGCGTTACGTCGCTTGACGGGATCACCACACCTTCAAGGTCAAATATTCGGCTACCAGCCTGGATTTGTGAACGGTTTTTGCAACATCCCATCTTCAGCAACGAATCGAGCAATTATTTCTCCAATACCTGCAGCTTTTTTCTAATATATTTTCCCAAAGGACTTGTAATATCTTTTGCTGTTGTTAATGAGTGTGCGACTTCAGGAACTTTCCTTTTTTCAATCTCAATTTGAAATACTTTTTGCTGATGATTTGATGAGAGATGATGTCGAAGAACCTCTACAGCTCAAAATTTTAGGACACTGAAAGCATTTTGTATTGAAGCAATTTAAAAAAAAACCGTGTACCCGAAGGAAAAAACTCGGTTAAACCGGTTATTCGAAAATGGCATTTTTGCAAAAACCGGCATACGGTTTTAAATAAAAAAACCGGTTTACGGTTTTTCGGTTTCGGTTTTGAATAACCTACCTCCCATACAAATGTACCACTCCGCCCACTTTAGAAATCGAGTAATAATATTAGTATAATAGAAAATTTTTTGTTGTACTGAGGGTGATGGTATATGTAAGTCGGGTCTCCAGACTGAAACTTTCTTATTGGTTTTTTTGTACATATTGTGTGGGTATGAGTTATGGCTTTACATTAATAGCTAATAACATCGCTGTGGAAGGTGTATTTTGATTGTGCTCTGTCAGAATCGACAAAAAACGCGATATTAAAAATTATTCTATATTAAGGTAACGAAATGGAACACTTACGGCCCTATTCTAATAATTTGGTTACAAAAATTTGTCACTATAAATTTGTTACAGTTTTGAATCCAATTCTTGTTACGGGTATTCTGGCAATTTCGTAACAAGGAAAAGTTCACCTTGTGGTGAAATGTAAATTATTGACAATTCATAGCTAATTTTTGAATTTGAAAAACTCAAAATGAAAACACAATACCGAGAAAAGTAAATTTATTTATACTTTTTAGATATTTATACAAATTTTAATGAGCTTAAGGAAGCGACACGTACCCCAGTTAAGTGGACAGTCGGAAATATTGGACAAATACTGTGTCATGGGGAATTGGTCACAGCTGTCCCGCAGGTTTCTTGGCGGATGTTTCCTTTCCACACATTTTGCCACTACATCTCCATAGCAAAAGAGGGTAGAAGTGTTTTACCAACGTCTTCAACAATTTAAAATTTTTTTTACAATTTAAAATATTATTTCAAAAGCTGAAACTACCTTGTCACCTCCTTTTTGGCAGGTAACAATTTTAGTAACAATTGTCACTGTAACAAGGATTTGGAATACCGATTTTTTTATTTTGTAACCAAAGTAGTCTATTGTAACAGTGGTGACTATTGTAACCACGTCAGAATAGACCGATTAGTAAGAGTTTCCAATTGGTTTGGTTAGACAGCCTGTGGCAGTCAAATTTTTTCGGCGGTGTCTGTCTTGACTACAGCATGACCAAATGAAAATTAAATGTTCGTTAGTTAAAATGCGCATATTGTATCCTTTTTACGGCATTCCTAGTGGCTTTGCCCAAAGATCGGTTTAGATGGTTCTTTTTGGAAAGGACACGATATCCCGCCATCGATTCTTAGCTAGCTTATGAAGGGTCCCGCAGTCCTAATCCCAGGAACCGTTCCAACATTGATTTGTCATTGTGCAATTCATACAAAAATTATATTTGCGAAGTAAAAATATTCTTTAACCTTTATGTGCTCGGATGACTACATTTGTAGTAATTTTGAAATATAACTCTTGTAACTTTTTTTGTTACAAAAGGGAATGGTACGAAATTTTCAGTAGCTTCCTAAAAAAGTGTTTTTACCAGATTTAACTTATAAAACCAATAACAAAAAATACTTATGCTGCCTCCGCATCATAATTATAAAATGACCATCCCCTGGCCGGCTGACTACAAATGTAGTCACCATATAAATTGTATGGAAATTCACTTTATTTTCAACTGAAATCAATTTTTTTTTGGTTAACGTTTGTTTAAACGCGTGCTTTAAGTATTAATTTTGTTTCTTCACAATCAGTTCTAAAGAATTAACGCGAAATACGAAATTATACTTGCTGGGTACGATCTTGGAGAAGACCGCAAGAGAACGACGTAGCTAAATTATAAGATTTTCAGAAAGACTTGGTTGCAGAGGCCATTACACGCCAGCGTCATGGTGCAATGGCTGCAAAGTATAAAAAATCATCAAATTATTCCAAATGTCGAATAAAGAACAATATACTGCAAAGCAGACGATATGAAATCTGGTATCTAACCTATATAGAACATAGATTGTTCGTTGAACTTATATTGCTAGCAAGCGTCAATAAACCAATCGATGGGGATAAGATGCGTTGTGCAGTTTAAACGATGTATATTACAGCTCTGCTACAATGTCCAAATGAAGCTATCCCTTCTGATACCTCCCATAAAATTTTCACTTTTTTTAATTTAGTCAGTTTAATTATTTTGAAATAGTTGACAAATCCTCAGAATGCCGAAACATTTGCCACACGCCTTCTGGTACCTCCCATATGAATGAGATCACTATATTAATCTTACAATAGTAGACAAAGCGTCAGAACGCCCCACCCCTTCTAACATACAAATAAGTGAATTTAGTGCTGTGGCGGAACAATATAATGGGAAGAGTATGGAGACGGGACGATTCTTGGTTTGACAGTTACCATACATGATAAGTTTTACTAGACAGCAATAAAGCCGAACTATATTTACTTACACCATACCACCAAAGCAGCAAGGTGCGATATAGAAAATGGAAAGTCAGTAATAATACTTTCAAGCGTCCCTCTAACAAAGTCTGTAGTTCCGAACCAACAATTCAAAATACATATTAGATTGCAAAAAAACCAAATCATTGCCTTTGGCAATGTTCTACAATATGCTTGATGTAAACGTATTAGTCATTACATATTTTGAAAATCATAGCCATATTCAAGACAAAAGCATGAAGCGAAACTTCCGGCGGAGCTGGGCATAATAGCTTTACATGTCTCTAATGGAACAACGCATTTTCATTCCAAAAATTTTGGGATATACATCTGAAATATGATTACTGTCCTGAATATACAACTTTGGAAGCTTCTCTGATATTCCTAATTACATACATAAATCCAATGCACCTAGTCCTATCCTGGTGTGCGTTATCTGTTTTTCTACATACAAACATGGCAAAAGATGTTAGTTTTCCAGAACTAATTAGTTTTGTAGTAAGACATATTATTTTGTCTTAAAACAAAATAAATTAACCTCTAATTTTGAAGCAACTAAGTATTTATTACTTAAAAATCCATGTTTGCAACATTTGTAGTCATCCGACCGTTTACGTAAGTTTACAATCCCGAGCACATGAAGGTTAACACGACCGTGTTCATTACACTCCATTCATTATGCAGACTGAAAGAGAGGTTAATCTGCCGGTACTCGCTGTGTACATCATCCCTTATCCCATCTTCGATTCGTCAGTAGAGATACTGAATAGAGATCCAGCCGTCAAATCAATTCTTCTTTCCGGAGATTCGACAAAAATTCTGTAAGAGGTGGCAGATGAACTGGGTTTATTGCACAAAAGTCGGAAGGCACAGGCACAGAAATACATTCATAGCTGCTTGTAGTGTGCTTCTTCTAGCCCCCAATTCTAATCCCCATTGCAGCCATCATTTGAACCTTGCTCAGAATTTTCAGTGAATTACTTTTCTAAAGGGGGACCGGCCGTGGCATAGTGGTTAGAACACGCGACTACCATGCGGGAGATCGCAGGTTCAAACCTGGCTCCAGTTATCTTAAAAGAAAAAAAATAAATAAAATGTTCTTTCATTGTCGGCTCCCCTCGAATGTTGTTGACAGCAACTTCGCAGTATTTATGCGTCGATTCAATCGTCGTGTCTAGTAAGAGCTTCTCAAACAGTGACGTTCGCATTCGTCGATAAACAAGTAGGTGCCGTTAGTTGTGAATCTGAAAATAGAAAGCGTGTTAATTCACAACAACGCGAGAAGCTATTCCATACCTCATTCATGGGGTGCAAAGGGAAATTAAGTTTTAAGTTTTCTAAAGGTCCTCCCACTAAACCAGCTACACTGTTATCTTCGAGCTGAGTCCCTAATTCTTACACCTATAGAGTTCCGGCACGCATAAAGGACATTGCCACCCATCTTTAATCTCTACTCGATATTCCTTGAACAATTTAACTTCTGATTGAGAACAACACCTTGGTACTTGGCCTCCGTTTAGAGCTTCAGTTCTACGGGTAAAGAGAACCAATTCTGTTATCTGGCAGAGAGGAAGAAAAATGTCAGTCAGTTCACCTATCTGAAATTTATTTACTGTACTTGTTTTGTTTACATTGCCACGAGTCAGCGGCACTTATAAACTTGCCTTGTTGCCTTCCTAACAAATTCTCGTCTCTTTGAAATGTTTGTACAGACTCACCCACGTAACATTATTAAATAGGATTATTTAAATTGTCTTAATAATAATATATTGTACTTTATTAAAAGAATATTTTCAATGTAAGCCATGTGAAGTCCTGACAGATTTATCACTCTTTATATTATTTCTATAGTCCTGTGCCTATGCGTTCATCAGCCGTAAGAAAATAAATCAAATTCATTGCCACTACTAACAAATCAACTTTGAAATATTATGAATCATAAAGTCTTAAAACAAATGCCAAAAATAAGTGTAATACTAAAAATATCTCATACGCATTTGAGTAAATAAATAGGCTAGCGTGTCTGAACCGCCGTCTGCTAAATATATTCATAAAATCTATGTGAATGTGTTATAGTACACATGTGTCCTGGGCATTGTACAATGTTATGGTATACAAGACGAGGGTAAGTGCTAATAATATTCATTGTATTTAGAATTTGCTTAACAACTTTCTTATCCGCAAATAGACAAACAGGAATAATTTATCAGCTTTACTGTAAGGACAACGAACTTTCAATCAGTCTCGTCAGCTTGTGAGTGAGTGACTCAAGCTTGTGAGTGAATGACTGAAGAAATCAAAATGACTTGTAACATCAGTCAACTATATGCATCTTTAATATTTTAGTCAATGAGTATGGCACACACTTTCAGAAACCATTTAATTCTATAATATATTTCATGTCATAACTTTTTAACTACCTTTATGTGGGAAATTGTTCTCACATTCTATTCATACATTTGGTCACTGCTACTTTCTTAAATTTTTATTAATATTTTTCCTTTTCCAAACACAAAAATTACTAATCAACGCTTTTAGAAATTATCACAAAATTCAATACTTTCCAATCATGCACGTACGAAATTCATTGAATACATGCTAACTTAAAACCACAGCTTAATACCAAATAACCAACTTTTGAACACAGTTGAATCACATTCGAAACACACAGGTATGCATGCAGTGGCAACTCCTCTTTGACCACATTTCAATTTTGGTGCTCGCCACCAAAAAAAAAAAACAAAAAAAAAAGGAGCAGCAACTGGTATACCGGAGATAAGACATGAGCCACGTACGACCATTACGGATACGTAATTTACGTATGCAGTGGAAATAAATTCAGGGAGAACAACAAAAGGTAAGAGAAACGAAACCGCATATAAATGACAAAAGCAACATAAATTCCCATAAAGTTTCTTGGGCAAGTAAAGTTTTTCTGGGTTTTCAAAATGTGATAAATTTGTTTAGGTCACTGAAGTGTTCGCCATAAAGCTGTTTCATTTCGCGCCACAAACTAGGGCAGAGTTATGTTACGAGTGACAGATGGTCACATACATAGGCTAAGGTATATAACGAAAGTTTACCGCCCATTCGAATTAAGTTAGGCCAGAAGGATTTGTTAACTGTGCACCACAGTATCAAAATATTGTATAGAGAGATATTTTTCAACGTGATATGTGGAACAAGTATTTGTGGGGAATATAACTTGACTTTGAATAGAGATGAAATTGCTTTAATTGAACTTATAAATAAATTGTTATTGTGAATATAGTCTTCACCTTTTTTAGATAAGTAGTGTCTTTTTGTGTAACTAAACAGATATATCAGATAATCTTATTAATAAACGTAACAGTTAGTTATTGATTACTGTTCAGGGCTATACGTCCATTGGATACAAGTAGCAATAAAACAATTTTGAAAATTTAGTAAAATAATGATATGTTTTTATTGTTCGGTTCAACATGTTTTAAAAGAGTTGTGTGAAAAGAATTATGTTGACAGCTGGCAGGGCAGATGGCTATTTCGATGGTTGCCAAACTATCATGTGTGAGCTTTACATTGATTTCTTGAAGCTTTTAACACTTAAGGTTGTGATAATGAGTGGAGAAGTCACAGCAAACGGGTACTGATGATGATGGTTTGGCAACCATCGAAATAGCTATCTGTCCTGCCAGCTGCCCATATAATCCATTTCACACAACTCTTGTAAAACAATTTCTATTAGCAATAATAGAAAAGATATTGAACCGAACAATGAAAACATATCATTATTTACTCATACAGATCAACAAAACAAACCAATTTAGTAAATATTATAAAAAATTGTTGTGTGGGATGCTTGTACTGCTCATATTTTATTAAATTGCTTATTTGTACCCATTCATCGGAACTGCGTGGTACTTTTAAGTATAAAATTGCAACATTCCCACCAAAGCCTTATAAGTAAAATAAGTAAACCTAGATATAGTGTTGGGCATAATCCAGTCGATTATGGCTTAAAACACTTTCTTACTGAATATGAATCTGAATTGTTCACCTGTTTCAACCGTGTGTTCACTGTTTCCAGTTCACCTGCATTTACTGACGCCGAGAATGTCTAAGTTAAACCTTAGGAACTCAAGTACTAGTTGGTGTACTTTGCCGGTCTCATGTAGTGTCTGTACGTTCCAGTATTCTATTTGTGTTTCCGTTTTCATTGCAAAGGTCGCGAACGGGAGTTTCGTGTTGTTAAGTAATTTCATTTTGCTTTCGGTTTCAGTAATCAAGAAGATTCGGTTTGGATTGATGATTGGTCCAGATCATCTATTACGGTGAAAAAGCTGCTACATCTTTTCAGTTCTTTCTCGTGTAATCCTGGCCTCCTTAGCTGCCCTGCTTACTAATGCATTAGATTTTGGTCGCCGGTACGGTAACATTGGTACACACAACTTTTTGATTAGGTTATGGTGCCAGAAGCCGTCACTTCATTGCAAGTATCATGGGCAACTCTAAATATTTGAAGAAATTGCTTATAGAAATTGCTTGGTCTTGTAGAGTCCCCGCTCGTATTGGCCGCCAATAGGCGGTTCCAGATGATACCGCAGGAACAAAACGTTGTTCTCAGAGCTCCTTACCCTCCATAGTGCTTGATAATTGAATGTTAACTAAGATTGATAAGAGTCATTTGGTTGTAAAATGTTAAATGTATTATGCTGAAAAATGCGAATATAACTGACAATAGGAAGTGAAATCTGGGAAATGACAACTTTTGGCTAAAAAAACATAATTATTTCTCTAAATTATTATATATCCTGGAATTTTGATATTGTCATAGTTCGGTTTAAGATCATTTCTATTGGCAATTATATATTACTAGTGGACCCGGCAATGCTTCGCTATTGCATAATTGACTAATATTACAAAATTAACTTAATATAATACACAAATATCAATTAAAATTGGCTCACAGTTATAAAAGCTGTGCATATGCCACTTTAAAACATACTTTGGCAACGTTTCATTAACTCGATAGTAATATGTTTGGCTTGCTTTCTTATTTGTCTTAATTGTAAGCGTTGATCTTATGCCCTCGGTAAACAATTCGTTACCCAAAGTAACTCCCAAACCAGTTCATTCAACAACGTTTTACTGTGTCGAATGTTATATATATCTCACTATGACCATCCGCCCACTGATTGAACTTTTGTAATTGTTGCGCATAGTATTATCAATTTAATGTATTGCTTCTCTCGAGGGCTAAAATACTAATAAAATTTCCGCCGCAAATTTGTAATTATAGTACCAAATACTATATGTATCAAATATTATCTTTTTGGAGCTAAAATACAGTTTTGCCACGCCCTCCACCCACTGATTAAAAATTTCCCTCTAGGGTTATACGTTAAATCCGCCCATTGATCGAAAATTAGAATTTTGTTTGCATATTCATATTTTTGTTGTCATATCATATCATATTGTATGTATGTATCATATTGTATATATCATAAAGTTTTGCCATAACCAATGTGCCTATAGGGTCCAAAACTAAAATTCGTCTGCATAATCATATTTGTGTTGTCGAGTACTATCTGGGTAACAAAATTTATTCCATTAGCTCTAAAAGTTTTGCCACGGCCACTCCGCCCATTGGGCCAACAATTAAAATTTCGACTGCATATTAATATTCGTGTTGTCTAGTACTATCTGGGTATCAAATTGTATCTCTCTAGCCCTAAAAAAGTTTTGTCAACCTCAATATGCCCATTGGATCCAAAAATAAAATTTCGTCTGCATATTAATATTTTTGTTGTCGAGTACTATCTCTAGATCTAAAAAAATGTTTATTCACGCCCAATACGCCAGTTGGATCCAAAAAAGTATTGCCACGCCTACTCCGCCAACTGATAAACAATTAAAATTTCGTCTGCATATTCATATTTGTGTTGTCGAGTACTATCTGGGTATCAAATTGTATCTCTCTAGCTCTGAAAAACAATTTTGCCACGCCCACTCCGCCCATTAGGTCAAAAATTAAAATTTCGTCTGCATATTCATATCGCGTTGTCGAGTACTATTTGGGTACCAAATTTTATCTCTCTGGCTCTAAAAAAATTTAGCTACGCCCACTGCGGCCGTTGGGTCCAAAATTAAAATTTCGTCTGCACATTCATATTTGTGTTGTCGAGTACTATCTGGGTATCAAATTGTATCTCTCTAGCTCTAAAAACAGTTTTGCTACCCCCACTCCGCCCATTAGGTCAAAAATTAAAATTTCGCCTGCATATTCATATTTGCGTTGTCGAGTACTATTTGGCTATCAAATTTTATCTCTCTAACTCTAAAAAAATTTTGCTACGCCCACTGCGCCCATTGGGTCAAAAACTAAAATTTCGTCTGCATATTCATATTCGTTTTGTCGAGTACTATTTGGGTATCAAATTGTATCTCTCCTGCTCTATAAACAGTTTTGCCACGCCCACTCCGCCCATTGGGTCAAAATTAAAATGTCGTCTGCATATTCATATTTGTGTTGTCGAGTACTATTTGAGTATCAAATTTTATCTCCCTAGCCTGAAAAATATGTTTTACCACACCTCCTTGCCCACTGGTCTAAAATTAAAATTTCGTCTGCATATTGATGTTCGTGTTGCCGAGTACTATCTGTGTATCAAATTTTATCTCCCTAGCTCGAAAAAAAGTTTTGCCACGCCCACTCCGCCCATTGGGTCCAAATTAAAATTTCGTCTGCATATTCATATTCGTGTTGTCGAGTACTATCTGGGTATCAAATTGTATCTCCTTAGCTCTAAAAAAACAGTTTTTCCACGCCCACTCCGCCCATTGGGTAAAAAATTAAAATTTCGTCTGCATATTCATATTCGTGTTGTCGAGTACTATCTGTGTATCAAATTTTATCTCCCTACCTCGAAAAAAGTTTTGCCACGCCCACTGCGCCCGTTGGGTCAAAAACTAAAATTTCGTCTGCATATTCATACTCGTGTTGTCGAGTACTATTTGGGTATCAAATGTTATCTCTCTAGTTTAAAAAAAAGTTTTGCCACGCCTACTCCGCCCATTGGGTCCAAAATTAAAATTTCGTCTGCATATTCATACTCGTGTTGCCGAGAACTATCTGTGTATCAAATTTTATCTCTCTAGCTCTAAAACTATAATTTACCACGCCCACTCCGCCCACTGGTCCAAAATTAAAATTTCGTACGCATATTCATATTTGTGTTGCCGAATACTATCCATGTATCAAATTTTATCTCCCTAGCTCAAAAAAAAGTTTTGCCACGCCCACTCCGCCCATAGGGTCAAAAATTAAGAAATATATAGCCTATAGTAATTTCCATATAGTACACTAACTGCCTTCCAAATTTTATTGAAATCGGTTCAGCCGTTTAGGCGTGATTGAGCAACAAACATACAAACAAACAAACAAACAAACAAACAAACAAACAAACAGACAGACATTCACATTTAGAATATTAATAGGATTGCCAATAGTGTTATGTTGACAGCAGGTTAGGCGTATGACGTCATTTCGACATTAACCACAATGTCTCGTCAGCGCCCTTTGCTGTGCCTTCTCCTCTATCATCCCAACCTTAAGGGAAGAAAGCATCTCAAAGTTAATGAGAACTTTTCCCAACGGTGCGAAGAAAGCATCCTCGAAGCGCACAACATGCCAACATAATACACACACATGCCCTTGAATTTATTTATAGACAACTGTATTGCAATTTATCTATATCCATATATAAACCAGTACAGAAATTTCTGTCGGATAAACTGTCAAACTGGTAAATACCATCACCCATTAATTAAAATTTCTAATGAACTATTATATGCCTGCTTGTGGACCATAAACGGTTGTAGACAGGACTTTTGGTCAGTTATTTATATGGGAGGTTGTTACGTGATTATTCAAAAATATTACTGTACGCAGAAGATTTAAGTCGGCATGCTTGTTTTATCTTCGGCCAGCTCTGGTCGGATGGCGTGGTTCTTCATCATCTGAGCACAGTTCACGTAATCAAAGAAAAGAAGTTTCATGCCTTAATAACTTACCAAAAACATTCTTGTGGGGAGAGCAGTACAGTGAACAATTACAGCAATTCATGTTAGTATAATACAATAAATCTTATGGTAATCATTACTTATAACTAATATC
The DNA here is from genome assembly GCA_964034835.1 of Muscina levida. Classification (NCBI taxonomy): domain Eukaryota; kingdom Metazoa; phylum Arthropoda; class Insecta; order Diptera; family Muscidae; genus Muscina; species Muscina levida. Next base: position 115,128,842 of record OZ035883.1, on the reverse strand, counting down.
TTAGAGACTACTTATTCTATGTTATTTTATCATTTTACAAAGAGTTCATTGTTTACTTATAATGAAATGTTAGCTCTTATGGTATAAGAGATTATAATACTTTCGCTCTTACTTTCTACTCTTAAATTTTCTGTCTCCTATGATATAAAATTATTTGTTTTGCTTATGCAAATTTTTGTTATTTACTTTTGCTTTGCTATCGATTTCTTTTGTCTTTACTTATCTTTTCTCTCTCGGAGATAATTGGAGTGCAGAAGAAACTGAGTTGAGCATCATGTGATGAAATTGATGAAAAAAAAGAAACGTGTATCAAACAAATCACCACAGAATGTGTGAAATGAACTAATTCAAATTATTTTAAAGTGGAAAAAATATGCCCTTCTTTTCTTGAATATCAATAACGTCGTTCAGACAAAAAAAAATCTAATTTGTTATTGTATAACTAAAGAGAGTGTAAATAAAGTTTCTGCTAACTGCGACTAGTGTTGTTTTGTTGTTTTTTATGAAACTGTGAGACAAAATTTATGTGCTGCCTGAATTTAGCTACGTTGGAGTTTTGGCTGCATACCTGTATTAATGTGAGCTGCTGCAATATTACCTTTACGAGCCCAAGGTGGAGTGAGAATTGTGTGCTAGGTCTTTTATGCAATTCGTTGGTGCTGGGACAGATAATACTGCTGGAAATTGAGTTGATTTTGTTGGAATTACAGTGCGGTGGAATTCTGCACAATGATTTGTTATTTTCTTTTCCTGAGTGATCGTACTGCAGTTTACACTTTAAGGTTTTCGCCTCCAGGGAATTTTGGAAGGTTTAGCCGATTATAAGCTCACCAAAAATTGCGAAAATTAACCTCTATGTAGAATATAATTCCTTAAAGAGAATTAATTCAGTATAATTCTAACTAAAGATTCACTATTCTTACCGAATATTATTCCAATTTTAGCTAATTCAAATTATGTGAAAACACATAAAAAAATTGATTGCGCCAAAGATTTTACTGTTTTTTTTTTTTATAGTTAAGGTAAGCCTAGATCGGTTTGATATTACCACCACGAGGTTTTGTGTAAGAAAGAAAGAATCTGAGAATGGTACAAATCGGATATGGATTTTATCATATGATAGTGCACGATAATTTGACAAGTAGCTAATTTTGACAGACGAATAGTAAACAGTGCTAGCGCTGTATTTTATACGTGAGTGTAGTTTGAAAGTCACTGCAATAGGGGTTCGTTTATAATTTGATTTTAAAAAAAATCAAACACTATTTGGAGTGTCACTGTAACTTTATTGGAAATTCCAATAACAATTTGTAATAAAAAAAACAATGTTTCAAAATCTACTACACATCTGCTTCGTTTTACTTATTTATCTGTACAAACGAACAGAAAAATTAGATTTGGTTATTTGTATCGTGTGGCTCGACCCACGCAGCCGGGCAAAATAGATTCAACATAGTTTTATGTTCTCAGTTTCGCAAATCAGAGCCATGATATCTGCCAATGTATTTTCCATTCATTGTTTCGAGGTCGTAAAGGCAATTGCCTATCTTGTTCTTAATTTTGCACTTTATAAACTTTGGAAGAAATTTTGCATTAATACCTTTTTGCATGTTACTTTGGGCATGGTTTTTGCAAAAAACAGTTTGACCTATTTGAAATTCCCTTCTACGGGATCGCAAATTATACACTTTACTGGATTTCTCATGGGCTAAATCTAAGTTTTGTGAAATTTTTTCACGAATTTTACTCATTCGGTCTACTCTATGTACCACTGTGTCGTCCGTCATCATATTTAATTTTTCGATTAGCTTGTACGAAGATCCGTGCATACACATATTTTGACCGAACAGGGCGTAATATGGAGTGCAATTAAGTGCAGAATGATGATCTCCTCGTAAAACTGCCAAAATCTTAGGAATACATTTATCCCAATCTAGGTGATTTGTTTACTCTTTGAGCATTAGTCTGATTTTGGAAACGATTTCACGATTTACTCGCTCTGAGGCATTTGCTTGGGGCGAATAGAACCCGGTTTTAATATGCGTAACGCCAAACAATTCAAAAAAATCCTTCATTTCCTTAGATACAAATTGCTTCCCGTTATCTGAATGGAAAAACTGAGGTACACCAAAGGTGTAGAAAATATAATTCTGTAAAAAATCAATTGTATTTATGGATGTTGCAGATTTCATAGGTTGCAAAAATATGTATTTAGTATAATGGTCAAGTACAATTAATAGCTGTGTATTTTTCCGCTTGGAACATGGATATGGGCCTAGAAAGTCACAATACAGTCTTTGGAAGGGACGATCGGTCTTAAAAGGTTTTCCCATTAGTGGTCTTGATATATTATTATCCGGTTTTGCGGCCTTACAGTTGTCGCATGCGGCGACAAAACATCTAACATCTTTGGCCATATTTGGCCAGAAATACCACTGTCTGACTCTTGCTAGGGTTTTATGATAACCACCATGACAGCTGGCTTGATGAACCATTTCAATAGCATCATGAGTTAAACTAATAGGTAACCACAGACGCCATAGGCGGTCCTCTTCATCTTCAAAACCTTCTCTAAATTTCACGCGCTTGTAAATATGCTTTCCAGAGATACGAAGATCTGGTAATGAAGAAATATCCTTAACTATTTGTTCCCTAATTTCATTATACTCAGGAGAATCGAAATGTTCACTATTTAGATCTATTTCTGGTATTGTTACATTGAGGTCAATTTCATCGACATCAAACCGAGAGAGTGCATAGGGGACGATATTTAACGAACCCTTGCGGTGTTCCATTTTAAAATCATAGCGTTGTAATTTCAGGCTCCATCGTGCCAGTCGTCCGCTTAGATCCTTTTGGGACATAAGCCATTTGAGGCTTGAGTGGTCTGTAATAATGCGAAAAGGTAACCCTTCCACATAAGGTCTAAATCTTTGAACACAGACAATGGCCGCTAGACACTCTAACTCTGTCACCGTATAGTTTCGTTGTGACTTGTTTAATTTCTGTGACACAAAGGCAATGGGATTTTCTGCTCCATTTTCGGAGATTTGGAATAAGACCCCTCCTACACCAACCCGTGATGCATCACATTGAAATATGGATTCCTTGCTAAAATCTGGCTGTGCTAGCACGGGAGCGCTGCTGAGGGCAGTTTTTAATTTTTCAAATGAGGCAATAGCATTTTGGGTTAAATTAAATGGTTTTCCCGTCTTTTTTAAACAGTCTGTAAGCAGGCCCGACAAATCAGCGAAATTGCTTATAAAACCTCTGTACCAGTTCGCCATGCCGACAAATCGCCTGACCTGACGCGGTGACTTCGGCAGAGGGAACTCTTTTATGGCATTTACTTTTCCGGGGTCTACCTTTAGACAGCCATTACCAATTCTATAGCCTAAATACTTGATCTCCCTTTGACAGAAATGACTTTTTGCTACATTTATCGTCAACCCAGCATCCTTCAGACATTTTGCAACCTCACTTAAAACAAGCACATGATGCTCAAAGGTGGGACTACACACCAGCAGATCATCAAGATAGATGAATACGTGTTCCCTTAGTTTGGAAGGTATAACCTTATCCATTAACCGACTCATGGTCTGTGGACCATTGCATAACCCAAAGGGCATTACTCGGTATTGGTATAAAGGTCGCCCTGGAACAGCAAACGCCGTTTTCTCCTTTGAGGACTCAGTAAGCTTTATTTGGAAGAAAGCATCCTTTAGGTCAATGCCGCTAATATAAAAAGTATCTTTCAGCCGGCTGAGTAAGCCGTTAATGTGGGGAAGTGGATAGGAGTCTTTCTTCGTAATTGCATTAATTTTTCGAGAATCAAGACAGAGTCTCACTTTACCTGGTTTACGAATATTTACTATGGGACTACACCATGGTGAATTAGATTCCTCAATAACACCCATTTTTATTAATCTATCCAATTCCTCATAAACCTCTTTCTGCCTCGGCGGGGAAAGGGGGTAATGTTTAGACTTAATAGGTACAGAATCGCCAGTATCAATATTGTGTTCCAAAAGTGTGGTACAGCCTAATCCTAATTTTTCATATGAAGGAAATTGTAATAAAACGCAATCCAGTTTCAGTTGCTGCTCGGGGGTTAAATCGTGAAATAGCAATTCCTCCTTTTCTTCATTATTTATATCAATTGTAGAGATATTAGGTATAATTTCTGGGGCTAATGCGAATAATCGCCAGAAATCAACCCCAAGATATACTTCTTGTGAAAGTGAAGGAACTATATAAAATTGTATATGTTTTGTGACGCTTTTAAAAGTAACTGGTAGACTACAATGGCCCAGAACAGCTTTTCTGGAACCATCAGCAGTAGACACAAAGGTTGAAAATGGTCTTAGAATTACTTTGTTTCGTTCAAGAAACTCTAAACTATTATGTCCCAGTACCGATACCGTTGCTCCGGAGTCTAGCAATGCCAGGACCTGATCGTCTATTATTTTAACTTGCACAAAGGGGCGATTATCTTTAGTATCGAAAATGGTGGTTTCTTCAATTATCTTACGAAAGTATTTTCTTTTAGCGTAACGTTTTCTACACTTTGTAATGCGGTTTTTAATCAATTTATTGTTAGCACAGTAGACATTTTTCGACTCTGGGGTAAAAGAGATGATTTTCTGTGAAAGACTACATATTTGATTGAAAGGGACCTGGGGGTTTATTTCGGATGACGAGAGTCCCCGGTAGACATCTCGCTCCGTTTGGCGTTTCCCGTATGGGGGTTAGGGCAATTTGGAGTAACAACGCCTTGATGTCCACATTTGAAACAGAATATATTACGAGTTTCATCCGGACAATAAATATAGGAATGTCCTAAATTTTGGCAGTTCCAGCAACGGATTTTCGAATAATCGGGTTTATGCGATTGACGCGGTATATGTAATGCTTCGATCTGTGGATCATTTAATGACTCCTCCTTATCCGTTTCCTCGAAATCTATGCCAATTTCGTGAACGTTTTTCGATTGCACTGGTAAAGAAATTTGACTCCTACTTTCCCGTAGCACTTTTTCTGCTTTTCGAGCTAGATCTCGGAGATCTTGCAAATTCCTTGGATCCGAGTTAAACAACATAAGCTTTAAATTAGCATTAACATTTCGTTTTATGATTTCAATCAGTGATCGCTCCGAAATTGGGTCCCTCATTCGTAGATTCATTCCCACTAATGAAGAATGAAACTCATCATATGATTCTTTAACTTGTTGTTTTCTTTGAGAGATTCTCATCATTACCTCATGATCTGTTTCTAAATTCCCAAATTCTTTAGTAAATGAGTATCGCAAGAAGGCGTAATTTACGTCTCGGTTTTGTTTAATAAATAACCAATACCAAGCTTCTGCTTTATCACTAAGAAACAAATGAAAGTTTTTTAAAAGAAAATCCTCACTGCACTGAGTTCGTCCAGATAGGGTGTCAATTTTGAAGAAGAAATCGGAAACACTACCCGACCCATCAAAATTAACCTTCCAGTCCTTTAATTTAATATTTTGAGTATTACTGTTTCCACATGCATACGATGAATTCAGCACCGTAGCTGGAGTGGTTGACGGCGCATTCTGGAAACGCTCATTGATATTATCGATATTGAACTCTTTAGAGCATTAATTTCAGCCCGCATTTGTGTGGTGGCCTCTACCGTTTGCTGTAAAGACGCTAATAATGAATCTAGTTGTATAGAACTCACAGTTCCATTTTGATATTCAGCAGATAGCTGGTTTGAATTATTTTCTTTAGAAGCCATGGTTTTGTTAACACTACTTGTAGTATGGTCTTCTAATTCGGATTGGGCTTGAAATATTTCTCGAATAGGCGACTCAGCCAAAGAGACCTCAAGCAGATCTACTTCGCACTCTTTGGGAAATAACTCTTTATTACTAGCGATATTAACACTTTGTGGTGGTGGTGAGTGAGCTAACCGTGGCACAGATATAAATGCTTCCTCAGATTGGTCTAATGTTTTTCCACTTTGATTATTAATTGAGGGTTTTCCCCTGCCAATACCAGGAAGAGAAGTATTACTAGAAGAAAGGCTTCTATTAGAATTTGAACGCGTGTTCATAATATTATAGAAGATAGGCGTAAGCAAAAGCGATAGCGAATATGTACATGAAAATTATTAATTATAGTTTTTTTTTTTCTTTAAAGACACAATATAAGAGGAAAGTTTTCTTTAAATCCGTAACAAAACGATAAAACTGAAATTTTAAGAAATTCTAATAGTGCAAAGAAGAAAATTAGTTTTTTCTTATTAATCTTGTCTACTATTAGTTATATATTACATTGACGTATAGAACTTTTGATGCAAGAAATCTATGACTAATGCAACATTTATTTGAATTCCTTTTGCATTAAATAAATACAAAACTATGGTACTTATGTGATACAAAGTTATGAGTTTATCGCGCAATGATTCGTCATGTCAGACAAAGAAATTGGACTTATAAACCAAATTTTATAAACATATTGACGGCAAATAATTATTGATCGTACGGCAACAAAACAAACTCTTTTTGAATATGAGTTTATGTGGACTCGTGCAAAAAATAATTCTTCTCGCGTAAATATGACTTTTTTGCAAAATTTTTAAATTCGATATGTATTTGGAAAGAAATTGCTTAAATATGATTTTGGTGTGAAAATGTTCTTTATAAGTTAATATTTCACTGTCTCGCGTTGGGCGCCATCTCTGTTACGTGATTATTCAAAAATATTACTGTACGCAGAAGATTTAAGTCGGCATGCTTGTTTTATCTTCGGCCAGCTCTGGTCGGATGGCGTGGTTCTTCATCATCTGAGCACAGTTCAAGAAATCAAAGAAAAGAAGTTTCATGCCTTAATAACTTACCAAAAACATTCTTGTGGGGAGAGCAGTACAGTGAACAATTACAGCAATTCATGTTAGTATAATACAATAAATCTTATGGTAATCATTACTTATAACTAATATCTTAGAGACTACTTATTCTATGTTATTTTATCATTTTACAAAGAGTTCATTGTTTACTTATAATGAAATGTTAGCTCTTATGGTATAAGAGATTATAATACTTTCGCTCTTACTTTCTACTCTTAAATTTTCTGTCTCCTATGATATAAAATTATTTGTTTTGTTTATGCAAATTTTTGTTATTTACTTTTGCTTTGCTATCGATTTCTTTTGTCTTTACTTATCTTTTCTCTCTCGGAGATAATTGGAGTGCAGAAGAAACTGAGTTGAGCATCATGTGATGAAATTGATGAAAAAAAAGAAACGTGTATCAAACAAATCACCACAGAATGTGTGAAATGAACTAATTCAAATTATTTTAAAGTGGAAAAAATATGCCCTTCTTTTCTTGAATATCAATAACGTCGTTCAGACAAAAAAAAATCTAATTTGTTATTGTATAACTAAAGAGAGTGTAAATAAAGTTTCTGCTAACTGCGACTAGTGTTGTTTTGTTGTTTTTTATGAAACTGTGAGACAAAATTTATGTGCTGCCTGAATTTAGCTACGTTGGAGTTTTGGCTGCATACCTGTATTAATGTGAGCTGCTGCAATATTACCTTTACGAGCCCAAGGTGGAGTGAGAATTGTGTGCTAGGTCTTTTATGCAATTCGTTGGTGCTGGGACAGATAATACTGCTGGAAATTGAGTTGATTTTGTTGGAATTACAGTGCGGTGGAATTCTGCACAATGATTTGTTATTTTCTTTTCCTGAGTGATCGTACTGCAGTTTACACTTTAAGGTTTTCGCCTCCAGGGAATTTTGGAAGGTTTAGCCGATTATAAGCTCACCAAAAATTGCGAAAATTAACCTCTATGTAGAATATAATTCCTTAAAGAGAATTAATTCAGTATAATTCTAACTAAAGATTCACTATTCTTACCGAATATTATTCCAATTTTAGCTAATTCAAATTATGTGAAAACACATAAAAAAATTGATTGCGCCAAAGATTTTACTGTTTTTTTTTTTTATAGTTAAGGTAAGTCTAGATCGGTTTGATATTACCACCACGAGGTTTTGTGTAAGAAAGAAAGAATCTGAGAATGGTACAAATCGGATATGGATTTTATCATATGATAGTGCACGATAATTTGACAAGTAGCTAATTTTGACAGACGAATAGTAAACAGTGCTAGCGCTGTATTTTATACGTGAGTGTAGTTTGAAAGTCACTGCAATAGGGGTTCGTTAATAATTTGATTTTAAAAAAAATCAAACACTATTTGGAGTGTCACTGTAACTTTATTGGAAATTCCAATAACAATTTGTAATAAAAAAAAACAATGTTTCAAAATCTACTACAAGGTACCAGATGGGGTGTTTCACAAATTGAGGATTTTTGTAGCTTTGCCTCCTATTATAGTATAAATTAACTGACCAAATTTTATTATTCCCCAGGTGCCTGTTTAGAAGTTATGAAAGAAATATAAATTTTCCAAAAATAGGTAATTTTGTATGGGAGGAGCCAGAAGTGGTCAACAGATATAGTCCATACTAGCTTTCCCGGCAAACGTTGTTCTGCCATAAAACTTCGGACCCGACGAATTTCGTCACGAATACGACGAATAACGCCATCATATAAGCTCCAGGGTAATAGTATAACACAGATAGTTCAATTACACTATGCAACAAATGACGACTTTTTGTAAAATACAAAAACGGGATAGTATAGGTTCGATTCTACTATCGAAGGGTAATAAAACCCTATACTCAGTTTGGCGAGATTGGTGACCAATTTTTTTTTATGGGCCCATAAAGATTCTCAAATTCAGTGAGCCCCATGAAAAAAGGTGTCATCAGTTTTTGGCCAACAGCTAACTCACACTTCGTCACAGCGCTAAACTGTATTCGGCAATAATGTAGCTGGGAGTTTTGCGCACTAACTTTATTAACAAATTATGTCAAAAAGGTTGGTTATTCCTGCCCTTTTTCAAAAAAGTTGAAGAAGAATTTATTATTTTTCACTTTTTTGAGCATTACTTTGAGGGAGTCCAAATTTTTCTCTAACACTGTTCGCCAAAATTGTAGCCCTGGTAAAAATAAACAACTTACGTGAACATATCTATCCAATCTGAACGTGTCTAGGCAACCTAAATAGCTCATAAAGTCCACGTTGATACCGGTTTTTCGAACCTTTATAAAATAGTAAACATCAGGGTGTCCCTATAAAATAGGGGCTACAAACTTCATCAAACTTAAAAATAGTGAAAAAATTACAAAAGTTTGATATTTCGAGGCAAAAAACAAGCAGATATGACAAGTTACCAATATAACTATATATATGATTGGAAAGGCCGCAGTCTCTTCTTTCTAAATCCACTGAGAAATTTAAAATCGGTTGATATTCAACCACGTTACTGGCTTATAAGTGCGTAAAGGTTCGAAAAACCGGTATCAACGTGGACTTTATGAGCTATTTAAGTTGCCTAGACACGTTCAGATTGGATAGATATGTTCACGTAAGTTGTTATTTTTACCAGGGCTACAATTTTGGCGAACAGTGTTAGAGAAAAATTTGGACTCCCTCAAAGTAATGCTCAAAAAAGTGAAAAAATAATAAATTCTTCTTCAACTTTTTTTGAAAAAGGGCAGGAATAACCAACCTTTTTGACATAATTTGTAAATAAGGTTAGTGCGCAAAACTCCCAGCTACATTATTGCCGAATACAGTTAAGCGCTGTGACAAAGTGTGAGTTAGCTGTTGGACAAAAACTGATGACACCTTTTTTCATGGGGCTCACTGATTTTGAGAATCTTTAGGGCCCATAAAAAAAATTGGTCACCAATCTCGCCAAACTGAGTATAGGGTTTTATTACCCTCCGATAGTAGAATCGAACCCATACTATCCCGTTTTTGTATTTTTTTCACTGTTGCACTGTGTTATTAATAAAATTTATTTAAATTTAATTGAAATCGGTGAAGAGTGATCTGATAAACAATGTTTTACGATTTGTTTCCCGACGCATAAACAAACAATGAAGACGGTTTGCGAACAGGCAACGTACAGTGGACAGTGCGAAAAAGCAGGGAAATTAGAAATTGATCCTACAAACTTGAACGATTGGCCTTGCGATTTATTAATTATCATCACCAAAGCCAATCAAATGGGGAATTGAATTCGCTTGAATTGGAAGGAAAGATCGGATTTAATCACATCGTTCATCAGTTTTTTGACGGACAACCGTGTACAGTAGCACAATTTTGGATGATTCAGATTCCGCAACGTGATTATGTAAATTATGCGGCGGAGTTCTTGGCACATCTAGAGAGTTCAAAAATGGTGTCGGATAGTTGGTCGCCTCATTCTCATCGGTCACGCTGTCAACGGATTTGTATGAATGCAGTTCTTCAACGATTCGACATTGAATAAAAACATTAAAGCTATTGACGTCCTTATTCCTCGCTGCAGGTATGGCCTGTTCACTAATCCTATCTAGAATCATTGGAAAACTTTGGTGATGAGTTTGTCCTTCGATGATGTTAACTCGCAAAAATTTGTCGGGAACATCATCAATCCATTTGAAACATCAACAGGAAATTGGCCATTACCAAGCGCCAGTAGCTGCCTTGAAAATTCAGTAGCCGATGGGTCGTTTTGCAATGTCACTCACATGTTCGTAGCAAATTTCAACTTCTTGACATGCCGATTTTAGGCATGCATTAATTTCATCAGCAGCAGTAAATTTCGGGATGACGGAAAGTGTTTGACGATAATCTCCGGACACCAATGTCATAGCCTCACCAAATCGTCTCGAATCACCTCGTAAAACCAAATCCAGTTCGACCGTCTTCCAAAAATGTGGCATCGATTCCTGAGGATGCAACAGCTAACGCAATTTGCGATCTAGACCGAATTGTTGACAGAATCAAAAAAACGACGACTGTCTTGCCTGTCCCACCGGGAGCATCGAGAAAGTTAATGCCTTACGTTTCATCGTCAACAAACTTCATCAGCGAATCCTATTTGATCGACATTCAACAGCAGCATATTTGTTCGGACTCTTTCAGCCATCTTATCTCGATCATAGTCTTAACGTTTCAGTTCACGATTGATTGCATCGTGCATCGAGCGATTTGGAGCTGATATTTCTAATTTCGACAGTAGACTGCCACACATGAGCACGCACATGTGTTCGATTAGAATAAACGCTTCGTTGCGCGTCTCGTCCTTAATATCAAGATCGAAATTCTAAGTTGTCGTGCGAACCCTGTGTAGCCATCTCGTCCTTGTATTTTTGCCACAATGCGCTCGGGTACACCAATGACACGCGGCTATAATGAATGCATTGTATCCAATGCGGTTTTGAACAATCTGACCAATGCGTTATGTTCCTGCAGAAGTTCAATTGCCGATGAAATAGATCTGTAGGAAATTATTATCTTCGTTTGATGGTGGTAACAAAGCGCCCGCTAGATAGTGTATTTGCCCTTGAATCTGAACGTTTGGAAGCAATTTCGAAAATTGGAAGAATTGTTCACTTTTTAATAACAACACTACGACAAAAATTAGACTTTTTCGAAGACACCCGAACGTTGAGTGAACCCTAGCTCAGGTAATACTTTGCTAATGATATTCCTAGAATATTTAATTTCAAAAATTATGCCTCCGATTTTTTTCAAAAGGCCAGTTTGCAATAGAAAATAACAATGCTAAAAGAGCACCTGTCAAATCGCGCAAACCATAAGTCAACGTATAGCGGCATCTATCAGGTCGCTTCATTGATCCCAGCACAGCGCCATCTATTATCTATCTCGTTTACTTCTCCACCAAAAATGCACGCAAAATGTTTTTTAACATAATAAATTTTACAATAATCCGAAGTTTTCCAATCATAATACAAATTTTCCACTTTTACGTCGTCTGAAATCATCAAATCAAGCGATACAATGCAACATTTCGTCGAAAAATCCAAATTTTTCGAGTTTTTCCGAGTTTTCCACCAAAAGTTTTTCTATTTTTCCATTCGAAAAGTCAATTCGGAATAATTATCCGAAATTTTTCACATTATGAAATTTTCGCAAAATGTAGCTGTGTGATCGGTGGTGAAAATAGGCTACTAGAATTTTTAACCAAAGTGGGTGTGGTCCCGATCATTGGAGCCAATTTTTGAAATCGCAAATTCTGGAAATTGGTGTGTATGTATTTGACACCAAAATTCGTGATCCAACAAAAAATGGGCATAATTGGATCAGTGGGCGTGTCTTACATCTTGAAACTTTCAACGTCTGTATCTCACGACTTATCGGAATTATGAAAATGTCATTTGGTATACACGTTATGTATAGTATATAGCATGAATTGCAGCCAGGGCGGAAGTGGGCGATGCCACGCCTCTTTTCAAAACTTCCTATAACGGCTTTTCTAATAGACCGATTGAAACGAAAATTTTACATTGACTTACAATAGAACTACTTTTACAAATTGTGAGAAATTATTTACAAAACACGCGCTCTGTTGACCAAACGTATGGAGCACTTTGTCAAGTTTACGGTACACATCATCATCATCTATCTGAGCAGCTACTGTATGGATAATATTTATCCAAATCAAGCGCATACCGTGCGTACAAAAGAAGCCATTGCCACTGTAGCCACAGGGTCTCGGTCTCTGCAAATGTTGAGGAAAGGCCTCGGTCTACATCCATGTAAGATCCAACTTATGGAAGAATTAGAGCCAGTGGCCGATCAACTGATTTTTTTCATTTGTCATGTCATTACAAATCATTCGAAGGAAAAGTGAACGATCAACTGATTTTTGTATTTCTCATGTCACTGCAAATCATTCGGAGAAGAAATGGTTTTAACACGACGGCGTAACATGCCAAACAAGGGCGTGAGACCATCACTTTGTTAAGCCAAACGTTTGGTGACTTTAAACTTAACTTAACAGCACCTACTGCGAACGTCACTGTTTGAGAAGCTTTTACAAGATATGCCAAATGACATATATATAGGGCGAATATATATAGACCGAGTGTGATATAACGCCATCTCAGTGTTCTTCTGTGCAACTTGCCAAGTAGTCATATTAAAGCATTTGTACTCCGCATTTCTTCGTTTTTGATCACACATTCCCAGTAGAAAACTTTTTGTAATGCTGGTGTTTCCCTTAGTGTTAAAAAGAAAATGCGAAAGAAAATATTACCCATATGCTGTTGTTAAGTTAAAATGTCATCAAAAGTAAATTTGTGTCTTGTAGAAATGTACAAATGTACTTTTAACCCCTAATGGGTGAAAGGCATAAAAAGTAAACAAAAATAGCACATGTTGCTTTGGAGCAATAATGGTGGTATTTAGGTGAACATTTTTTGGTCTCTAAATTTAAATTTAAATTTATATTGACATATTGACAACAAAAATATATTGTCAACTAAGTAAATAATTAATATGAATATTTTAAATTAAGTTTTGTTCATAAAATAACAGCCATATTTATAAACATTAATCAAGGTTAATATATCAATTGTTCATAGAAAAATTGTTCCATACAACTCTTATACATTATTAGAAATAAGGCCTTAAAAATCTATTTCATATCTCAGGTATAAATTATTTTATGTATAGCCGAGTTAAAAAGCAAACACAGCACAAAAAGCAAACACAATTTTAAAGACAAGTATGCCATTGCTAATGTTAAATATTACATGTACTTTTAAAAGTTAGGGTTTGGCACCCATTAAATTCATATTAACTTAATATATAATGTACATTCTATGCCCACTGGTCGTATTTTTTCGCACATATACAAGTGCCTTACAAATAATAGAATCAAATGGTCTTAACATTTTGTAATTATAAATGAAATATTATCAAAAGAGAAATCCAAGTACGATTGCATAAAATCCTCTTTAAGCGCAAATATAGCTAATGACTGGCATTTCCCATATGGAATGGATAAATTGTTATTTAATGGTACATGGACGGCCAAATGCCATTAAGATAAGATATAATACTAAAGCCCCTACTTTGATGTACAATGGATTGTGATGGACATTAAATGAGCCCATAATGCTTGTCTATAAACGTCTTCCTTCAAAGTCTGCTAGCACTCGCACTCATACACTCATATTCGTATGGATATTTAATTAATTACCACATCAGATAGTCTTGTGCCAGCACATTTTGCAAATATGTAGATTTCCCTTTATGCTCGTCGGCTTGTGTGCTTGTGTGTAGGAGTAAAATAATCATATTAATTTAGTGCTCTTTAGAAAATGAAGATTAACTTTGTGGGCGTTATTGGTTATGGTATCAATGTGTGTAAAAATTAACCATTATTGCCTTCGTGCTGGGGAGAAACGGTGAAATTGTTAATATTATATTAATCTTGCCTTAGGTTGCCTAACAGTTTTTAATGGATAATGCCAAAAATAACCTATTGGCAGTGAGTTTTCAACACATGTTTGAACTGTAACATGTGGGTGAATTTATGTAAGATAAATGTTAGCAGTGTTCTTTAGCAACATCTAAAAAGGTTATCCAGACTTTCCATTGGGCAAGAAAAGCGGATGAAAGATTGACGTTGAAACGCATTGTATTTAAATGCTAATTTAATAAAATCATGTGGGTTTTACTCTTACGATGAAACCTTTTAACATGTAAATGAAACTTACACTTAAATTCTTGAGTTCATTGTTCGAAGGCTGCCTAATAATGCTTTAATAAACAGGGGAGAGATATGAAGTCTGGCCATAAAAGAGGACAAAACTAATTTATTCATTCCAGCAAAGAAAGAGCCTGCACGTGCTGCACGTACCTTGATAACTACAACTTTGATACAATTACATAATTTTATTTGTCTTAGCTCCACCGTAAACAGAAGTAGTACTGTCAGCTTAGAGATCAAGAGGCGAGTACTGAGCCGATTCTCTAAGCGTTTTATCGCATATTGGCGGAAATATTACTCCGTTAACTAAATTTAAAATCATCAGCATAAAAGATATGTATGTAAAAATATGGGGACCGGCCATGGCATAGTGGTTAGAACACACGATCTCCCATGCGGAGATCATGAGATCACAGGTTCAACACCTGGCTCCAGTCAGCTTACAAAAAAAAAAAAAAAATTCTTTCATTGTCGGCTCCCCTCGAATGTTGTCGACAGCAACTTCGCAGTATTAGTGTCGAGTCAATCGGCATGTCTAGTAAGAGCTTCTGAAATAGTGACGTTCGCATTCGTCGATAAACAAGTAGGTGCCGTTAGTTGTGAATCTAAAAATAGAAAGCGTGTTAATTCACAACAACTCGAGAATCTATCCCATACCTCATACATGGCGTGTAAAGAGAAATTAAGTTTTTTAAATGTATTTGTTTTTGTTAGTCGATCTTACAGTATATTATATTAATTTACGTTAGTGTATCGGAATGATACAACAAATTCGGCTCAAGATCAGAAAAGTGTTTTTTATTTATTGTTTGATATTTTTGGTCTAATTCAGTGTATCACGCACTCGGATGACGCGTTTAGAACTCCATGAGTATGTATGTGAAAATATGAGGGTTAATTCGGTCATTTGTATAGGAGGTGTCGGAAGTAATATGTCAAATGCGGGGTTTTCCTCCTATCACGAGATAAACTCACTGATTTTATTATTCCCCAGGTGCCCGTTTGGAAGTTATGTAAGGAATTTTAATATTCCAAAAATACATCCGACGGAGGAGAAAAGTGACGAGGTCAGAGACGAATTCTACGCCCAACTTGAAGAAACATATGACCGTAGCCCGGGCCATGATGTTAAAATCGTGCTGGGAGATTTTAATGCCAAAATAGGCCGGGAGAATGTCTTTAGCCCAACAGTCGGAAAATTTAGTCTGCATACTGTCACATCGCCAAACGGAATCAGACTGATTGATTTCTCTGCAGCAAGGAACATGGTAATTAGCAACACACGATTTGACCACAAAAACATTCACAAAGCAACGTGGATATCTCCTGATCAAGTAACGAGAAACCAAATTGATCACGTGGTAATCGATGGAAGGCACGCGTCAAGTGTCTGAGACGTACGAGTGATCAGAGGCGCGAACATCAACTCGGATCACCACCTCACTGCAGTGAAGGTGCGTACTAGGCTAAGCAGAGCGAAAACCCTGCGTAACCAGGCACAGAGAAAGCTGGACATCGCTAAACTGCAGACCGCGGAGATAGCCAACGCCTATTCTGACCAACTCACTCAACTACTTCTTGATGTTCCAACTCCCGAAAATACCAGCGCGCAATAGCAACATATTGCCCACTCTATGGAAAGGACTGCGCGGTCCGTACTAGGGTATGTGAAGCCCTTCAACGATAATGCCTGGTACGATGACCAATTCCGCGATGCCACCCGGGAACAAGATGCTGCATACAGGGGCAAACTGCAGCCAATGGCAACGCGAGCTGTTCATGAAAAGTATAGGGAGAAGAGGCGGGAGGCGACTCGACTCTTCAGGCGAAAAAAACGAGAGCTTAAGGAGCGGAATAATGTGTGTATTGAAGATTACAGGAACAGAGGTGAAGCCCGAAAATTCTATCAGAAGATAAAAGGAAAGGAACATGGAACAGGTCTTCCCTCCTGTAAAGACAAGGATGGTCATCTCGTTACTGACTCCGAGAGCGTACTGAGAATATATAAAGATCACTTCTGCAGCCTATTGATGTGTGAAAACTCGGCTGATGAAGACTGTGCACCAATCCGAGATGATGGTCTTCCAGCTGAGTTGTTTAAGGCGGGTGGAGATGAGCTTGTTTTGAGCATGCAAAAGCTCATAGAGAACATTTGGCTTCAGGAGAGCATGCCAGAGGATTGGAATCTCAGTGTGCTATGTCCAATCTACAAAAAAGGTGGCCGTAGTGAGTGTAAAAACTATCGTGGAATTAGCCCCTTACCCATTGCGTATAAGGTCCTGTCTAGCATACTGTGTGAAAGTCTAAAGCCAATTGTGGAAAACCTGATTGGACCTTATAAGTGCGGCTTTAGACCAGGCAAATCCACGACGGATCAGATATTTACACTACGGCAGATTCTTGAGAAAACCCATGAGAAGCAAATCGACACTTACCACCTCTTTGTCGATTACAAAGCTGCCTTCGATAGTCCCATCAGGCATCAACTATACGAAGCCATGTCTGAGTTCGGTATTCCTGCGAACATAATTCGTCTCTGCCGGTGTACCCTTACGAATACCAAATCCTCTGTTCGGATTGGCAAGGATCTATCTGCACCATTCGATACGACGAGAGGTCTTAGACAGGGTGACGGTTTGTCATGTATGCTGTTCAACATAGTGATGGAGAAGGTGTTAAGGAAAGCAGCGGTTAACATGTCTGGCACCATATTTAATAAGAGCTACATGCTGCTCGCATATGCCGATGATATCGACATTATCGGTCGAACAATGCGAGAGGTAACAGCTGTTTTCACATCAGTCGAAAGGGAGTCAGCGAAAATGGGTTTGGCAGTGAATGAGGACAAGACGAAGTTAATGGTATCATCGAACAAAGTGTCCACCCGTTGGGGACGCAGCGTGAACGTTGAAAACTATTGCTTTGAGGTAGTGGATGAATTTATCTACCTTGGATCCTCCATGAACAAGAACAACAGTGTCAGCCAGTGGACTACGCGAGCACTTTATAAACACCACCCTATCTCGAACTACCAAAGTCCAGCTGTACCAGGTATTAATTTTACCGGTCCTGTTCTACGCCTCCAAATCTTGGGTGCTTACACAGGCAGATGCAGCTCATCTGGCGGTGTTTGAGAGAAAAATACTCCGCAAAATATATGGACCCATTTGCGTAAACGGCGAGTTTAGGATTCGGATGAACCATGAGCTGTACGAGTTTTACCACGACATTGATGTCGTCAAGCGGATCAAAGTGCAACGATCACGCTGGCTAGGCCATGTCGTGAGAAAGGATGAGGAAACTCCAGCGCGAAAGGTATTCTATCAAGACCTCGAAGGACGGCGCAAAAGAGGGAGACCGCGACTACGTTGGAAGGACCAGGTGGAGGAATCACTGACTCTGCTTGGTAGAACTGACTGGAGACGGTGCGCACAAGATCGAAGAGAATGGAAATATTTGATCATTTCGGCCTCTGAATTAGGCACTAAGATATAAATATATATATGTGTCAAGTTGTTTTAAAGGCTAATAATAATAATAATAAAAATACATCATATTGTATGGGAGGTACCAGAAGGGGTCAATCGATATAGTATGTATTCATTCCTCAGTCAAATTTTCATAAGCGTACATCTTACGCAAAATTTGACTGAACTCAAAAGATATGTATGTAAAACTATGAGGCCCAATTGGGCATTAGGAAGGTACCAGTGGTGTTGAGGATGAAAAGTGAATTTTGCACCTCAAGCCGACTCATGACCTTCTTTGTGGTGGCACCTGGCCAACGGTGTTCGTAATTTTTTTTTTATCGTGAACAGTGGCTGATAGTGAGCGACGAACCCTGATGGTTGGTTTAGCCACCCGGCTTCAGGTCCTTTACTGGCTATGTAAACACGAAAAAGAAAAAGTAACAAACCCCCAAATGTTGACGACCCTTGCAAACGATATAAGGACTACGATTTATGGATATGCACCTGGAACGTCCGGACTCTATATAGAGAAGGTGCCATTATCCGACTGACGGATGTCCTCAAAAAATATAAGGTTGACATCACCGCCATCTAGGAGAAGAGATGGACAGGACAAGGATGCTCGTGCCGTAAAAATTGCGACATCTATTACACATCTTATGACACATTATACATTATATGAGATCAATAACATGTGGATTTATAGTTGGCGAGAGACTCAGACATCTTGTTTCGCGATTCCACATTGTTAGTGATCGCATAGCCGCAATCCGCATTAAGGCTTAACATTTCCACATCACGCTGATTTGTGCCCATGCCCCGACGTAAGTTAAAAACGATGAAATTAAAGATGCATTTTATGAGCGCCTAGAGGAAACATACGACCGCTGCCCTGGCCACGACAATTAAATTGTTTTGGGTGACTTTAATGCAAAAATAGGAAGGGAAGATGTTCTTGGTCCATCGATCGGTAAATTCAACCTGCATACCGACACATCAGACAACAAGTTTAAGCTGGTTAGCTTCGCAACGGGAAGGAACATGGTAGTGAGTGGAACCAGATTCCAGCACAAAGATATCCACAAGGCAACTTGGCTACCCCCCGACCAAACACCAAAAATCAAATTGATCATAAGGTAATTGATGGCAGGCATGCACCTAGTGTCATGGACGTGCGTGTGATGCGTGGTGCTAATATTGGCTCGGATCATTACCTGGTTGCAGCCAAGGTACGCACAAGCAATATCGCAGCTAAAGCAGCCGGTGCCGACGGACTTCCGGCAGAGCTCTTCAAGTCCGGTAGCGTGGAGCTGATATCGAGCATGCAGCAGCTCGTACGCACGGTTTGGCTTAAAAAGTGCATGCCAGACGATTGGAATTTAAGCGTATTATGTCCTGTGCCGAAAGAAGGTGTTCCAAGTGTGTGCTCCAACTACCGCGGGATCAGAAATTTAACCATCGCATATAAGGTCCAGTCGAGTGTGCTATGTGACAGACTAAAGCCAGTGTTATCCAACCTAATCAGGCTTAATCAGTGTGGCTTTAGACCTGGTAAATCAACAACAGACCAGATATTCACACTGCGGCAAATCCTGGAAAAGACCCAAGAGAAACAGATCGACACGTACTATCTTTTTGTTGACTATAAAGCTGCCTTCGACAGCCCGATACGGCAGAAATTACTCGAAGCCATGGCTGAGTTTGGTATTCCTGCGAAGCTACTACGTCTTTGCGGAATGACTCTGACTGACACGAGGTCTTCAGTGAAGATTGGGAAGGACCTTACGGAGCCATTCTACACTAGACGAGGCCTAAAACAAGGCGAACACGAGTGGCACGATATTCAACAAAAGCCACATGCAACTCGCGTACGCTGATGACGTAGACATTATCGGTCGAAAATTGCGGGAGGTGACTGCAGCCTTCTTAGGTATACAGAAGGAATCAGCAAAATTGGGTCTAACGGTGAACGATGACAAAACGAAGTTATTAGTTTTAACGAACAAAGAATTTACTGGTTTGGGAATCTGCGTAAACGTTGACAACTATAATTTCGAGGTGGTAGATAACACTATGACACAAAATCAAACTTTTTGAAAAACACCCGAACGTGACTATATAGGTTCGATAGTACAACCGGAGCTGAGTAAAACCCTAGCTCAGTTTGGCTAGATTGGCTACCAAATTTTTTTTTTGGCCCCCTAAACTTTTTGAAATCCCTTGGACCCCTTGAAAAAAGGTGACATCAATTGTTGGCGAACAGTTTCTACAGTTTTTAATCTAGCTCTTTCTCTTCTTCAACAAAGTTTTAGCTAATAGTGCGCTTAAGAAACTGATATAATAAAATTTCCCAAAAAAATTAGACTTCCCTCGTTTATTTTCAAAAACCTTCGATAAAAATTTTAATTTTTTCACTATTTTTAATATGTCGTAGGGAATCCAGATTTTTTGCATACTCTATTCAGTGAAATTGTAGTTTAGGTAACACCGAATAACTTTTCTGAACAAACCTATGCAATCTGAACAGGTCTAGGGATATTAAACAGCTCTCAAGACACACTATCTGCTTTAAACAAATCAGTTTTTTAGGAGGTTTGGGCCATTGTGCAATGTTTTTACTAGCTATCTTTACCAAAAACTTACTTATTGTAGAACTGAATAACTTCTGTAAACAACCAATATGATCGGAATACTCCACCCCCTTAATTGTTCACAAAGAGCATTAGGGTGTTCCTTATATGGCATTTTTTCTAATTTCGTTAAAAATATGTATTAATCGCGATGTTGGTCATCTGTCTTCACCTTACGTTTCTTTTTGCCAATATTAGGAATATATTGTGAGAAATTTTGTATCAATAGTTGGGCATTAGGGTGTGCCGCAATGAGGTTAATGTATAAATTTTTTCTCAAATCAGTTTATTGCCGCTGAGTATTTTTCTTTCGAATATAGACTAAGTAGTAACAAGCCGTTCAATAGCTGAAATAAAGACCTAAAATAATATGTGTATGCTTTTACCATATCTCTCATAGACGCCGAGATATTTGATATAGAAGTGGGGGTATTTTTAAAAAAGTTATTAAAAATGTTGAAATTGAATTTCGATGTAGATTATTATGGACAATTATATATTTCAACTTTTAAAGGTTAATCAAGTTAAAATCTATATGTTTAAAAAGTAAATGTGTATATTATCACTATCTCTATCAATTCTCGAAATATCAGGCGTAAAAAACGGAATTTTTGACTGTATGCATAGCAATGTCTAATGAACTTTTCTTCCATCTGAATACCCATTGAATACTTACCAATAACGATTTTTATATGATACAAATAAAAAATCCCCTCAAAAGACCATTGGATATTAATGGTTTTGGTGACATTTTTAAGCATACACAATGGATATACAGGTGAAACAAAAGTTAAGTAGTCATTGCTATGCTTTTTAAGCCCCTGATATCTCGAGAATTTATAGAGATAGTGATAATATACACATATACTTTTTAAACATATAGATTTTAGCTTGATTAACCTTTAAAAGTTGAAATATATAATTGCCCATAATAATCTACATCGAAATTCAATTTCAACATTTTTAATAACTTTTTTAAAAATACCCCCACTTCTATATCAAATATCTCGGCGTCTATAAGAGATATGGTAAAAGCAAACACATATTATTTTAGGGTTTTATTTCAGCTATTGAACGGCTTATTACTACTTAGTCTATATACGAAAGAAAAATACTCAGCGGCAATAAACTGATTTGAGAACAAATTTAAACTTTAACCTCATTGGGCACACCCTAATGTCCAACTATTGATACAAAATTTCTCACAATATATTTCTAATATTGGCAAAAAGAAACGTAAGGTGAAGACAGATGACCAACATCGCGATTAATACATATTTTTAACGAAATTCGAAAAAATGCCATATAAGGAACACCCTAATGCTCTTTGTGAACAATTAAGGGGGTGGAGTATTCCGATCATATTGGTTGTTTACAGAAGTTATTCAGTTCTACAATAAGTACGTTTTTGGTAAAGATAGCAAGTAAAAACATTGCACAATGGCCCAAAACTCCTAAATAACTGATTTGTTTAAAGTAGATAGTGTGTTTTCAGAGCTATTTAATATCCCTAGACTTGTTCAGATTGCATAGGTTTGTTCAGAAAAGTTATTCGGTGTTACCTAAACTACAATTTCACTGAATAGAGTATGCAAAAAATTTGGATTCCCTACGACTTATATTAAAAAAAGTGAAAAAATTAAAATTTTTATCGAAGTTTTTTGAAAATAAACGAGGGAAGTCTAATTTTTTTGGGAAATTTTATTATATCAGTTTCTTAAGCGGACTATTAGCTAAAACTTTGTTGAAGAAGAGAAGAAGCTAGATTGAAAACTGTAGAAACTGTTAGCCAACAATTGATGTCACCTTTTTTTAAGGGGTCCAAGGATTTCAAAAAGTTTAGGGGGTCAAAAAAAAAATTTGGTAGCCAATCTAGCCAAACTGAGCTAGGGTTTTACTCAGTTCCGGTTGTACTATCGAACCTATATAGTCTCGTTCGGGTGTTTTTTTCACTGTTGCACTGTGTAATTGGGACCGGCTGTGGCAAAGTGGTTAGAACATGCGACTACCATCCGGGAGATCACAGGTTGCACTCCTGGCTCCAGTCATCTTAAAAAAAAAGAAATAAATAAAAAAAAAATTCTTTCATTGTCGGCTCCTCTCGAATGTTGTCGACAGCAACTTCGCAGTATTAGTGTCGAAGCAATCGGGGTGTCTAGTAAGAGCTTCTCAAACAGTGACAAGTTGGTGCTGTTAGTTGTGAATCTAAAAATAGAAAGCGTGTTAGTTCACACGCGAGAAGCTATCCCATACTTCATTCATGGGGTGTAAAGGGAAATTAAGTTTTAAGTAAGATAATTGTATCTACCTAGGCTCCGCCATCGCCAAAAGAAATAATGTCAGGAGAAGAATCCTGCTTGTCAATAAATGCTATTACGGACTAAGCAAGCGATTCAATGACAGAGCCCTCTCTCAACGAACAAAAATCCAGCTATACCAGATACTGGTTCTACCTGTCTTGATGTATGGTTCAGAATCCTGGGTTATGACACAGCGGATGAATCGGTTCGGGCTGTATTCGAGAGAATAATACTCCGTAAAATATATGGGCCCATCATCGTTAATGGAGACGTATTAGGCTGCAGCGGTTGCGTTGGCTAGGTCATGTTGTACTCATGGACGAAACTGCTCCAGCTCGAAAAGTCTTCGAAAATGAACTCGATGGACGGCGCGGAAGAGGTCGACCAAGACTCCGTTGGAAAGCCCAGGTTACTGAGAACCTTACAGAACTTGGTGTGAATAATTGCAGAAGATCGAGGCGCTTATAATATTTTTCTACGTGCGGTATATAATCCAGTGGGATTGCAAAGAAGTGTCAGCTAAGTAAGTAAGTAAGTATGAAAGGTACCAGAAGGGATGTGACAAAGGTTTTGGGTTTCTTATGGTTTGTCTACTATTACAAGATAATTAAACTGACCAAATTGAAATATCCTCCAGTTTTCCGTTTGGAAGTCATGAAAAAAATATAAATTTTCCTAAAATAGGTAATTTTGTATGGGAGGTACCAGAAGGGGTGGGACTATTGTGCCCATTGTTAATTCCATAAGTTCGTATTGAAAAATATTAATACTGGTAAATTTTCATACTGATCCGTTAAGGTTTACTCAAGTTATCCTGCTGACCAGCCATCCAGACAGACAGACGGACATAGCTCAATCATCTTAAAAAGTCCTGAAACGAATTTGGTCTTAAGATACTTGGGGCCTAACTCGGCTCCTTTAATGCGTTACACTTTTTTTCGTATCAAATGATATATACCCTCATCCCTAAGGGTGATGGTATAACCAGTAAGAAAGTTTCAGACTTGTTGTGGTTTTTTCGCCAATACGAAAAGTTTCTTCATCAAATCAGGGGGCTCGATTTTTATTTTAGACCTATGGTTTCTTGGGATAACCGCCTGGTCGAGAAAAAATTGACCCACTCTAATACACATACATATAAATACTGTTTTCTGTTAGCTGAAGAAAATACTAAAAATGTAATATGTAATCATGTACTACACATGCTCTTAAATACTTTGTATGTATGAGAATATGTAATATTTATTTAATAAACAGGAATTAATTAGATTCAATTATTTATCTTTGCACGCAACATATATCAACTTGCCTTAAATACGATTTTTACTATACTCCATTAAGCTTTGTGTCATTATCTGATATACTCTACGCAACGACAAACAATATTATATATTTTACCCTGTAAACAAAGATAGAAACAATCGCCAGTGTGTGAAACACCAAAAATATTTAGTTTGCTAACCAGGATGCCAAAGCAGCCTTGGGAAATGTTGACAAAGTAGTACTACGTCAACATTTGGGGAAATTTTAAATTGTCTTCAGCAACATTTACGTTTTCAAATGGAATAATGAAGATGTCAATTATTTCTTTTATTCTTCTTATGTGGCGGAAACAACAACAATTGTCTGGCTGTGAGAAATTAAAAATCAAAGACAGTTGACTTACTGATTCATGGGATGCAAAGGGAAATAATGTGTAATGCAGAAAGGGGAAACAAAACAAACGCAAAAGAGCGTAAATGCGGTAGAGTGTGAGTTTTGGTAAAAATAGTGTTTTGTAGAAAAAATAATGCATTTTAATGTATTATAGACGACAGCAAATCATTCAAAATATTATTTTTGTATCAAAATGTATATTTTTTCACCAGAAAGTATATTTATTGTGCGAAAAGTATTTTAATTCTGTAAAACTGTTACTTTCACTCGAATGTCTTGCAAGCATTGCTCACTGCATCAAATCACCTGTGGACAAATGCCTTTGCTTTTGCACAGAGAGTACTCAAATTCCCATCGTCGGGTATGCATTAATTAAGCTAAATCTTGTTAATGAGTAAGTTCATGCATGTTACAAACTCATCACCGCTGGCCTACTCTTTACTGACTGGCCTTGTGGTGGTGTATAATCTACTCAGTCATCAATGATTGGTGTG
The DNA here is from genome assembly GCA_964034835.1 of Muscina levida. Classification (NCBI taxonomy): domain Eukaryota; kingdom Metazoa; phylum Arthropoda; class Insecta; order Diptera; family Muscidae; genus Muscina; species Muscina levida. The sequence continues at coordinate 115,103,669 of OZ035883.1, read as the reverse complement.
ATTTCGTCACTTGAGATACATTTATAACGATCGGAATACTGAAATTTTCCCTCCATAACTGCAGATTTAATGAGGTATGGAATAGCTTCTCGAGTTGTTGTGAATTAAAACGCTTTCTATTTTTAGATTAGCAACTAACGGCACCTACTTGTTTATCGGCGAATGCGAACGTCACTGTTTGATAATCTCTTACTAGACATGCCGATTGACACGACACTAATACTGCGAAGTTGCTGTCGACAATATTCGAGGGGAGCCGACAATGAAAGAACATTTTTCTTTTAAGATGACTGGAGCCAGGAGTTGAACCTGTGATCTCCCGCATGGTACTCGCGTGTTCTAACCAATATGCCACGGCCGGTCCCAACTGCAGATTTACATCTGTGTTTTTACAGGCGGGGTTTTCCTGTTGTAAAGATTTGTTTGTTACCTTTGTGCAGAATTTTCTGGATTCACATATAGCTCTGTAATATTCGATATCTTCGCTCTCTCTCTCTCTCTGTTCCTCCACAAACGCTTTTTCCGCTTAAACGGCATTTCTTCTCTCTTATTCGCTTTATACCTTTCCTTCTTGCACTCGTTACCTCTATCTGCAGTGTTGCATGTAAACAGCATCCTTTTCCTTAGAATATACGCGAAATTCATCATTGTACCAGGAAATGAGTGGTCGTTGCGGCAGCGGTCGTAGAATGGGCAATATCCACCCACTGTATGGGAAAAACTTTCGTTTGCTGTAATTGATATAAATGCTTGGAATAATCATTGGTAATCTCGAGATATTCAATCTAGGGATGTTTAGCTTCCTTTGCATTTGGTAGAGCGTTTCAGCGTCTCATGTGTAGAATAGCTGCAACTAAGTTGTAGTCCAAGTCTATTTTTGCAATCCTAGAGTGAATATCTCCCCGAGAATCATGATCAGACAAAGTATAACCTCCTCTGATCAATAAGTCTGCTGGGACTTAACAGACGCTGACATCCGGAGGCTTGAGTCCATCCAACTTCTCCTTACCGTTCCTTGCCAACTGTAATTTTCAACATGAAGAGATGATCGCTTTTATTTCAGCTTGGCTATCCACATAGATGGTTATCCTTTGCAAGTATCGATTCCACATCCCATAATAGCCTCTGAACGGCCAGTACCTCAGCCTGAATTTCAACGTCGACTTTACGGAAATCCCCATTAAATCTGAGTTCATTCAAAGTGACTGTTTGTATGTCTGTCCGTCCCCGTGAGCTTCTATCCTTTAAGCGGATGTTGAGTTCTGAGATGAACGAGATCGGTCAAAAGCTACTTTCACTTCCCATACAAATTGCCTCTTTACGATAACAACCGTAGGTTAGGAAATATCGAGTTGAAATTTGATATGCAAGCTTCTATTCTTTGTCTTGAGGTTAAGTTCCAAGATGACCAAGATCGGACAAAAACTATTTACACCCCCCCACTTTTTTTGGGGTAGTTTAAGAGCCATTGATCTGAAATTTGGTATGCAAGGTTCTATCCCTCTATCCCTAAAAAATATAGTTATAGTCAAAATTACCGTTTTATCCCCATTTTAAAAATGGTGAAGGGCATTGGAACTTCTGCATAGCCGAAGATAATTACTTTACTAGTTGTTTTTCATCTAACTGAAACTTACTATTGTCACATACGTGATCATGAAATTACCTATAATTAAGAATTCGTCGGACTACCGCACTATGCAGCCAAATTGTCAACTTCGGGCAGGGTCCCCTGCTTTTACCTTTAGAATTCCGGCACGCATAAAGGGCATTGACACCCCACTTTAACCTCTTCTTTTGTACCATCCTTATTGGACGATTTAATACCTATGGTATTCCCCTAGTAGCTATTTTTTTCACGCAGCTTTCACCAAGTTCTGAGTTGATGACTAGAATTTAGATTGAGATCCGTAAAGCCTATTACGTCATGAAGAGGGCTTTCAACCCTTCAGCGATGTACGCATGTTAACAGGTACTCAGAGTGTTAGGGCTTAAAGATGTTCTTATATACTTATTCTTATCAACCAATCTCTCCAAAACTTTAAGCAAAAATGCTGACAGGCTAATTGGTCTGCAATCCTTTGGGGAGGCACCTCCCTCCATCACAAAGATATCCACAAGGCAACTTGGCTATCCCACGATGATCACGAAAATCAAAAATCAATTTAATAAAGTATGGTTTACACACTATCTACCCATATTTACTCATATCTTCTCAAACACAAAAGCGAGATAGCCTATTTTGAAAACATGTAGGAGCAAGCAAAGACAAACACTACAAAATTATAGCAATGTAATATTAAATTATAGGAAGGTGGATATGAAATCAAAATGTACTGATTTGACAGTATATAGGGGATATGGGTGGATAGCGTGTAAATCAGCCTTAAGGCTGATTTTGAAGTGTTTGCCTATGCTTACTCATACATGTTTTCTAATTAGGCTACCTCGCTTTTGTGTTTGAGGGGATATGGGTAGATACGGGTAGATAGCGTTTAAATCATGCTTTAATGTGGTAATTGATGGGGCATGCATCTAGTGTCATGGACGTGCGTGTGAACCGTCGTGCTAACATTGGCTCGGGTCATTACCTGGCTGCAGCCAAGGTGCGCACAAGATTGACCAGAGCGAAAAACGCACGTAACCAAAGACAAAGAAAGCTGAACAACGCGAAACTGCCAACCCCAGAGATAGCCACTGCCTACTTCAATCAGCTCTCCCAATTACTACGACACCACGCCTATTCTTCTGACGTTTCCGATACACAGTGGCAGCATATTGCGAATTCCATGGCAACCGCCGCAACAACCGTACTAGGATATGAAAAACGGCGCTCAGACGAATCCTGGTACGATGAAGAATGTCGCATAGCGTCTGAGGAACAGGATGCCGCCAATTCCATCAGTAAAACAGGCGATACTGCTAATTTACCGAAAAACCAGTACAGAAATTTCAGTCAGTTAAACTGACTGATAAATACCACCACCCAATATAAGATATTGTTTAAGTCTTGAGTTATTGAAAATAATCGATTTGTAATTAAAAACAGTTAGAAAGTTTCAGTCGAGCAACCCGACTTACATTTACCCTTACCCTCAGTAAAACTAATAATTTTCTATTATATTGATATTATTACCCGATTTCGAAAGTGGGCGGAGTGGTAAATTTGTATGGGAGGTACGAGAAGGGGTGTGTTTAGGCTCCAGATTTATTCTCCATAACTTTATCCTGTTATAGCTTTACTAAATACAGAATTTGGGCACGATTGCGTTGGGTGTACTGATATTATTACTACATCCCTAAAGTGGGCGGAAAGGTACATTTGTATGGGAGGTACTATAAGGGGCGTGTCTAGACTTCCAATTTTTTCTCCAAAACTTTTTCCTGTTATAATATAACAAAATACAGAATTTGGGCACGATCGTGTCTAGTGTATTGATATTATTACCCTATTTCTGAAGTGGGCGGAGTGGTACATTTGTATGGGAGGTACCAGAAGGGGCGTGTCTAGACTTTCAGATTTTTTCTCCAAAACTTTATCCTGCTTGAACTTTACCAAATACAGAATTTGGGCACGATCGCGTTAGGCCTTTTAATAATATTAATCGATTTCTAAAGTGGGCGGTACCAGATGTTATGGGAGGTACCAGATGGGGCATGGATAGACTTCTAATTTTTTATCCAAAACTTTCTCCCGTTATTGCTTTACTAAAAGTAGAATTTGGGTGAGATCACGTTTGATTTATTGATATTATTTCTCCATCTCCATAGTGGGCGGAAAGGTAGGTTTGTATGGGAGGTACCAGAAGGGGCGCGGCAAGGCTTTCAAATTTTTTTCCAAAACTTTATCCTGTTAATAGCTTTACTAAATACAGAATTTGGGGACGATCCCGTAGGGTGTGTTGATATTATTACTCGATTTCTAAAGTGGGCGGAATGATGTATTTGTATGGGAGGTACCAGAAGGGGCGGGGCCATGTAGCCCATTTGCAATACCGTAAGTAGTTTTGGGGAAATATTAACTCGTGCAAAATTTCAAGACATTTGGTTGCGTCTTTCGAAAGTTATCGTGCGAACCAGCCGGATAGCCACCAGACAGACAGACAGACAGACAGACGGACATGGCTCAAACGACTTAAAAAGTCATGAATCGAATTTGGTTCCAAGAAACCTAGGGTCTAAAGTCACTTCTTCTATGTGTTACACTTTTGGGTCGTATCAAATGATATATACCTTCATCCCTAAGGGTGATGGTATAAAAAGGCAAATGAAGGAACGAGAGAACGAGGATATAGAGCGATAAAGCGATAGAGGCCAGGCCCGAAAATTGTACCAGAAAGTAAAAGCAAAAGGATACGTTAATGGGCTCCCCTACTGTAAGGAAAAGGATGGAAATCTGGTGACAGAAACGCAGAGTGTGCTGCAGATATGGCAAGAACACTTCCAGCAACTGCTGGTTCCAGAAGGCAGCGCACATGAAGGTCTCACGCCAATTGTCGACGACGGCTTAGATTGCCCACCATCAAGTCAAGCCGAGGTAAGAAGAGCAATATCGCGGCTGATAAACAATAAAGCAGCCGGTGACGACGGACTTCCGGCAGAGCTCCCCAAGCCCGGTGGCAAGGAGCTGATAACTAGCATGTACCAGTTCCTGCGCAAGTTTTGGCTTAAAGAGTGCATGCCCGACGATTGGAATTTAAGCGTATTATGTCCTGTGATGGTACCAGCCCGATACGGCAGAAATTACTCAAAGCCATGGCTGAGTTTGGCATTCCTGCCTTTTTGTAATGACGCTGATTGACACGAAGACTTCAGTGAAGACTGGCAAGGACCTTACGGAGCCATTCTGTATCAGAAGAGGCCTAAAACAAGGCGACGGCCTATCGTGTGACCTCTTCAGGTGGAGATGATAATGAGGAAAGCTGCAGTAAACTCGAGTGGCACAATATTCAACAAAAGCCACATGCTACTCGCGTACGCTGATGACGTAGACATCATCGTTCGAAAACTGCGTGATGTGCCTGCAGCCTTCTCAGGTATACAGAAGGTATATTTTGGTCCTCTGACTTGTGAACAGGAGGGGTCTTTATTGCTTTGAAGGTATACTTTCGTAAATATCTGTTTTCACTTACCACCACTTTTCTTGCCAATACGAAGCTAACCAGTCCGAATTCTGCTCCGTCGACAGATGTCTATGTTTCCAGCCAAGTATTGATATACATCGAAACTTGACGTCTTTTGCTTGACAGCTATAAAAGGTACCATAATTCCTTTTCCGTCCACAGAATTTCCAGTTTGAAAGAGGACATCCATCAATTGGATTGAAGCACAATCTCTGTAGAGAGTTTGGACAGTCCAGGTGCATGCTCCTAATTAGTTTGCGGGATTCGTCAACATTTGGAGGTTCCTATTTTCTACGTTTGTTTAAAATAATTTGTGTGTTTTAAGAATAGTCTGTAATTAGGCCACCTCACCCGATCGTGGATTCGTGGGGCTGCCCTCGCCACTGAGAGAGCCGGTGTGTTACATGGTTTACATTGTTCTATGCGTGATCTATCTGACGTTGTCAGCTGCTAAAAGAGCTCCGCAAAGACTTCTTGGTTATTCCCAAGTGCATAACGATTAAAAGACTTGTTTTATAAAATCTCACAAGCTTAATATTGATAAATATATTCTTTAATTTAGTTTTAAGTTCTAAAATATTGAATATAAAAACTTTCTCATTCTCTTAATGCGAAGCAATTATTATTATTATTTTAAATCTTTCCACACAATACTAATTTTATATTAAACTGTACTGTGTCCGCTTTTCATTGTTCACTGGGTTCTAGCAGAATGTAATTATATTGTTATGCTTCGATTTGTGTTTGCTTATTGCCCTGACACTAGCACCAGCTCCATGGCAGCAACAACTTTGTACTTAACAATAATGTTGACATTTTGATTATACACTTTGTACAATTCGCTTCGTTCGAATTGATAATCACATTTGTATTTGCTTGTATGCTACAGTCTGAGGAAAACTAATTATTGCTTTTCCATTTTATCTCAATCTTTATTGCAATTTGCTTAACACGCTGATACAAATTACTCGATTGCGATAATATCAGAGCGTGTCAAGTAGATAGAAATTATTTGTACACACTAACTCGCGCTGGAGAATAGTCAATTACAAAAGCTTTTTAAAACAAATAACACAAGTTATAATACGTATTATTAATTTTCACAATGTAATTGGTATCTAAAGCTTAAGTCCTGGAGCCTTTGTGATGGTTGGCGTTTAAATAGTGAGAATCGTGTGTATGATATATGTGAAGATAGCAATTCCTATGCTTGTAAATGATGGTATTATGCGAATGGACAATTTTCAATTAAATATTTCCACAATAGATAAAAATTTTACTCTGTAAACACTTTATCTCATACATGTCATTCCAACAAAACAATTTTTTAGTTTCAGAGATCAATGTATACTCACCCATGTTGATGACATTATATTTCACGTTAACTTCGTTTGAATTTCTCACACGTTAACTATTCTTGACAGTATAATATGCCCACAATAGAACTTGGAGAAAGTTTCATCAAGCCCCATTTACTGGCTTAACTAATAATAATCTTATTATAACTGGCTTAAACAAAAGTTAAAGCAACTTAGCGTTAAAAACGATTTCCCTACCACATGTGAACTTCCATGATATAAAAAAGTTATTTTTTCTTTCATTTCTGACGACATTTCCAGCGAAATTATTTTCTTTTGTCCCTCTAAATACACCAACAAAGGAATCTAATTAACTTGAAGGACAAGAGGCAAATTGAATTGACCCGAAGAAAAAAAGTGACACGTAAACCTACGCACGTATGTAGTTTATTAATTTGACACTTGAGTTCCTCATCACACGTTTGTTGCCCTACATTTTGTTTGTTGGTTTCAAGTATTTATTTCATTTGTGTGTGATAAAATTACTCTGTATGATTTTTTTTTATATAAATGACTTATTATCACAAATCAGTCTATATGTCAGCCCTTGTCAATGTTTGTTGTAGTTATTTGAAGTTGCTCTGTGAAATATGTGAACATAAAACTATGTAAACACAGCTGAAAGTGGCAACGTTTGTTGTTATAATATATACATAGATTAATGTAACAAAACTATTTGCAAGCATAAGCGTCAACCAATGACGGTTTTCGGAGTCAATATGGAATGATAATTATTTTATGAGTAACATACGTGGATGGTAATTATTACGCTGTAAGATACGACTTCTGAGATTCTTTGTCCGTGGCTTTTGTTAATGGTAAAATCACTGGATCAATGCGTTTGACTTGAGAGGTAAACATCTTTTTTATAGATATCGAACAATGTTCATATAAGTTCTATTAATCGTGAGGAAACCCCAGAGACTTTTATCTGTTGTGTAACACAGTAAAACATATGATTTTAGGGCTCAATTCTGAGAACTGTACGTGAAAGAAGAAGTTCTGCATCATTCGTTTTGTCAAGTTACATGCCATAATAATTTGAAGTTAGTAAGTATCGTATAGCGGTATTTGTCACGTTTATGCTCTTTTGTTATACTGTTATGTTATATTGTTATATGGTGGCGTATGATTATCATATGTAGCATTCCACGTAAATCATACGCCACTGGGTACAAGTTTATTTGTAACTGCTACAAAATAAACCCAGTTCAAAATCATTTGACGAATGAAAAAGTAAAACTGTTGCTTATGTAGGGAAATGTTATATGAACAGATTAAAGGATTTGTAATCCTTAATTTTTTTTTAATTTGTTTCTGCTCAATCGGATTTGTGGTTCTCGAGTTATGTCAAACGCAAATTTCCCTATACGATACTTACTAACTTCAAATCGATATTAAATTATTATGGCATGTAACTTTACAAAACGAATGATGAAGAACTTCTTCTTTTTAGGGCTACTTTCAGGAGCAGTTCTCAGAATTGAGTCCCAAATCATTTTATACTGGTGACTCTTAACATTCTGTTGAAACAAAAAGAAATGTAAAAAGACATTTGTTGGCGGAAAAGTTTTTATTATTCAAACAATCTAGGTGATTATAGTCATGTAGTAAAAGTAAAGAAAATGTTAATACGTAGCAATTTTTCATAAATTCGCCAACAAATTTAAAGAGTTCATGACAAAGTATGATGAGGGTATCGAAAGGGGCATTGCCAACTAAGACCCGAGGAAAAAGTTACAGTGTGGAGAGTTATAATTAATTAGCAAAAACATTTAAGAAAATCATAGTTTCTATATATTAGGAATTGTTGTCCGTTTTATAGGGATGGTTAACCCTCCCGTTCCTATAAAAATGATTTTTAGATGATGATTTTTAGATTTTACTTCAGATTTTCAATACTTGAACTAATTGAGAAAATAGTAATTTTGGTGAAATATTACCCTCTTTATGTGAGAAACATCAGTCGAGGCAGAGCAACGTGGCCAATTTTTAAGTTAGGCAAAGTTTAATAAATTTTTATACTGGTATTGTACGAAATTTCCCAGATTTAATGCACTCGGAACAAAGAAATACATGTAAATGAAAAGGAAAAATTCGACAGTTAGTATTTAGAGGTAACAGAACTTACTTAGCTGGCACTTCTTTGCAATCCTATTGGATTATATACCGCATGTAGAAAAATATTATAAGTGCTTCGAGCTTGTGCGCTTCTTCTCCAGTTAGTCACACCAAGTTCTGCAAGGTTCTTAGTAACCTGGTCTTTCCAACGGTGTCCTGGTCGCCCTCTTCTGCGCCGTTTATCGAGTTCGTTGTCGAATCCTTTTCGAGTTGGAGCATTTTCATCCATGTTAACAAAGTGACGTGACCTAACCAACGCATCTGTTGCACCTTAATGCGTCTGAACACGTCAATGTCAGTGCACAGCTCGTACAGCTCCTGATTCATTCGACGTCGATATTCTCCGTTAACGATGTTGGGCGCACATATTTTACGGAGTATTTTTCTCTCGAATACTGTCAGAACCGATTCAACCGCTTGTGTCATAACGGAGGACTCTCAAAATACATCAAGACAGGTGGAAACAGTATCTAGTATAGCTGGATTTCTGTTCGTCGAGAGAGGGCTCTATTATTAAGTTACTTGCTTAGTCCGTAGTAGCATCTATTAGCAAGCAGAATTCTTTTCCGGATCGTGAGGCAGAGCTAAGGTAGGTACAATTATGTACCACCTCAAAATTTTAGTTTCCCAAACTAGCAGATTCTTTGTTGGTTGAAACTAATAACTTCGTTTTGTCCTCGTTCACCATTAGACCCATTTTCGCTGATTCCTTCTGTAAACTTGAAAAAGCTGCAATTTCATCCAGCAGTTTCGACCGATGATATCTACGTCATCAGCGTACGCGAGTAGCATGTGAAATATCGTGCCACTTAGTTTTCTGCAGCTATCCTCATTATCATCTCCATCACTATATTGAAGAGGCCACACAATAGGCCGTCGCCTTTTTGAGACCTTGTCTGGTATAGAATGGCTCCGAAAGGTCCTTGCCAATCTGCACTGAAGTCTTCGTGTCAGTCAGCGTCATTCCGCAAAGGCGTTTTAGTTTCGCTGAAATACCAAACTAAGCCATGGGTTCGAGTAATTTCTCCTGTATCTGGCTGTCGAAGGCAGCTTTATGGTCGACGAAAAGATGGTAAGTGTCGATCTGTTTCTTTTGGGTCTTCTCCTGGATTTGCCGAAGTGTGAATATCTGGTCAGTTGTTGATTTAACAGTCATTCACATAGGACACTCGTCAGGACATTATATGCGGGCAAAAGGCTGAATGGGGAATTTTATAATTTGAGTCTTTCTGATTGCATTTCATTTGGGAATCACCAGAAGCTCTCTTTGGTGGTTCCCAAGCAGCTCACAACTTCCGAGATATCACGTATTCCCCGGGCAATGCCACTAAACATCCGTTCAGTGATAGCAATTGTGAGAAGACGAAATGTTGAGTAACCTAATCGGCATGATATGTTATGGTAACAACAGTTACTGAAGCTCCACACAGGCTCTCTTAGTGGCCTTGGCAACTCCACGAAACTCGGATCGGGCGCGGTGGCTTGATAAGCTACTCTCCTTAAACAAAACAATTATTATGAAAACACGAAGAAAATAAAAATCCAGAACCCCCCAAAATGTTGACGACCCCCACTAACGATATAAGAACCATGATTTAAGCATATGCACGTGGAATGTCCTAACTCTATATAGAGATGGTGCCTCTATCCAACTGGCGGATGTCCTCGACAAATACAAGGCTGACACCACCGCCATACAGTAAATGAGATGGACGGGACTGTGATGTACACGACGAAAGAACTGTGATATCTTTTACAGCTGCCATGCAGAAAGACACGAATTTGGATGTGAATAGCCACTATTCACATCCGGGCGAAATATTTTTACATTAGGCTGACAGACGACAAAGACGATGACATTAAAGATGCATTCTATGAGCGCCTGGAGGAGATATATGACCGCTGCCGTGCACATGACATTAAAATTGTTCTGGGATATTTTAATGCTAAAATAGGAAGGGAAGATGCTCTTGGTTCAGCAGTAGGAAAATTCAGTCCACACAACAACACCTCCGATAACCTCCGATTCAGACTGGTAAGTTTCGTGTCGGCAAGAAACATGGTTGTGAGTGGAACCAGATTCCCGCATAAATATATTCACAAGGCAACCTGGATATCTCCCGATCAAAATACAAGAAATCACATTGATCACGTGGTAATTGTTGGAAGGCATGTCTCAAGCGTTATGGACGTGCGTGTGATGCGCCGTGCAAATATTGACTCGGATCACCACCTAGTTGCAGCCAAGGTACGCACACGATTAAGTAGTGCTAAAAACACTCGTAGTCAAACGCAAAGGACGCTAGACATCACAAAGCTGAACACCACCGAGATAGCCAATACCTACGCCAACCAACTCTCTCAATTACTCCAAACAAATCCCCCTAGTTCTGATGTTCCCGACACACAGTGGCAGCATATTGCGAATTCTATGACCACTGCCGCAGCCACCATACTGGGTTATGACAAACCACGCACAGACAAGCTAAGAAATATCTGAGGAAATGGATGCTGCGTATAAGGCAAAACTGCAACCAATGGCGACGCGTGCGTTGACGGAGCGTTATAATGAGAAAAGGAGGAAGATGGAACGCCTGTTCAGGCGGAAAAAGCGTCTGTGGAAGAAAAGAGATAGCCAGGATATCGAAAACTACAAGAATAGAGGTGAGGCCCAAAAGTTCTACCAAAACGTAAAAAGTAAATGTTTTGGAACAGGGATCCCCACCTGTAAGGACAGAGACGAATATCTAGTCACGGACACTGCAAATATGGAGGGAACACTTTCGGTCTCTACTCGTTCCCGAAGGCACCACAAGTCACGAAATCACACCAATCATCGACGATGGAGTAGACTGTCCACCACCGAGCAAAACGAGATCTGCACGGTAATTCCACGGCTGAAAAATAATGAAGCTGCGGGAGCCAATGGACTGCCGGCAGAGCTTTTTAAAGACGGCGGCGATGAACTGGTAACGTGCGTGCACCAGCTCTTAAACACAATTGGGCTCAGGGAGTGCATGCCCGATGATTGGAATCTGAGTGTCATATGTCCCGTGCTTAAGAAAGGCGATCCAAGTGTGTGTACTAACTATCGCGGGATTAGCCTTTTACCCATCGCATACAAGGTCCTGTCTAGTGTGTTATGTGAAAGATTTAAGCCCATTCTGGCGAACCTGATTGGACCTTATCAGTGTGGCCTTAGACCTGTTAAATCCACGACCCACCAGATATTCACAATACGACAAATCCTGGAGAAGACCCAAGAAATGCAGATCAACATCTATCATTCCACCACCATTCTACCATTCGACAGTCCGATACGACAGAAATTGTTGGATGCTATGGCTGAGTTTGGTATCCCCGCGAAGCTAATTTGACTTTGCGGGATGACACTGACTGACACGAAGTCTTCAGTGAAAATTGGCAAAAATCTGTCAGAGCCATTTTCTGCCGAGCGATGCTTTAGACAAGGCGATAGTCTGTCCTGCGAACTCTTTAACATCGTAATGGAGATTATTATTCGGAAGGCTGCAGTAAACAGGAATGGTACCATCTTCAACAAAAGTCACATGTTGCTCGCGTATACTGATGATATAGATATCATTGAACGTGGATTGCGAGATGTTACTGCAGTTTTGAAAAGCAGTCGGCTAAAGTGGGTCTGGTGATAAACGAGGACAAAACCAAGTTATTTGTTTCAACGAACAAAGAGTCCACTCGTCTGGGTAGCTGCGTGAACGTTGACAACTATAACTTTGAAGTGGTAAATGATTTTGTCTACCTTGGCTCCGCCATAAACAAAAATAATAATGTCAGCCTGGGAATCAAAAGACGATTATTGATAGCAAACCGCTGCAACTATGTGCTAAGCAAGCAATTTAACGACAAAGCGCTCTCTCGAAGAACATAGATCCAGCTCTACCAGACTCTGATTCTATCTGTCTTGCTCTACAGCGCAGAATCCTGGCTAATGACACAAGCTGATTAATCTAATCTGGGAGTCTTCGAGAGAAAAATAGACTCAACATCGTTAACGGCGAGTACCGTCGTCGAATGAATCATGAGCTGCATGAGCTGTACAACGACAAATAGGCAGAATGCGCTGGATTGGACACGTTGTACTAATGGACGAAAACGCTCCGGCTCGAAATGCGAAACGCAGGAGGGGGCGATCAAAACTCCGATGGATGGACCAGATGAAAGAGCTGTTAACTAAGCTTTGTGCGACGAACTATCTACGGAGCGCAAAAGACCGAAGCGCTTGGAATACTTTTCTACGTGCGGCTACTGATGAATACATTTCTGTTGTTGCTGCCATTAAAGAATAAGAAAAGGCTGATCCCGCGGTAGTTGGTGCACACACTTGGATCACCATTACTAGGCACAGGACTTACTGTGCTTAGATTCCAATTATCGGACATGCACTCGTTAAGCCAAGCCGTTAGTGTCAGCTGGTGCATGCTTATAATTAGCTCATCGCCACCGGACTTGAAGAGCTCTCAAATCGGCTTGACATGGTGGTGGGCAATCTAAGCCATCGTCGACTGTTGGTGTCATACCTTCACGTGCGCTGCCTCCTGCAACCAGCAGTTGCTGGAAGTGTTCTCCCCATATATGCAGCACACGCTACGTATCTGTAACCAGATTTCCATCTTTGTCTTTACAGGAGGGTGAGGGGAGCCCTTGACTGTAGCCTTATGCTTTTACTTTATGGTAAAATTTTCGGGTCTCACCACTCGTTACAATTGGCTGCAGCGTTACCCTATATGCAGCATCCTTTTCCTCAGACGCTTTTCGACATTCTTCATCGTAGCTGGATTCACCTGGGGGCCGTTTTTCATATCCTAGCACGGTAATTTGCTGTCACTGTGTATCGGGAACGTCAGAAGTAGAGGCGTTGTGTCGTACTAGTTGGGAGAGCTGGTTGGAGCAGGCATGGACAATTTTTTTGCTGGTGCCAGAAAAAGTGGCATATATCGTAAACTTGTTTAACCAGTACAGAAATTTCAGTCAGGTTAACTGACTGATAAATACCATCACCCAATAATAATTCCTAATTACCAAATTTGATTATCCTTCAAGTGCCGGTTTAGAAATTATGGGAGATATATTAATTTTCCAAACAAGGTCATTTTGTATGGGAGGTACCAGAAGGCGTGAACCGATATAGTTCATATTCATTGCTGAGTCCAGTTTTCATATGCAAACAACATACGCAAAATTTGAATTCAGTTTAGTTGCAAAAAGGATATGTATGTCAAACTAGTTCGTTTTGAAAAATATTAATACTGGTAAATTTTCATACTGATCCGTTAAGGTTTACTCAAGTTATCCTGCTGGCCAGCCAGCCAGACAGACGGACATAGCTTAATCGTCTTAAAAAGTCCTGAAACGAATTTGGTCTTAAGATACTTGGGGTCTAACTCGTCTCCTTTAATGCGTTACACTTTTTATACCATCACCCTTAGGGATGAGGGTATATATCATTTTTATACCATCACCCTTAGGGATGAGGGTATATATCATTTTTATACCATCACCCTTAGGGATGAGGGTATATATCATTTGATACGAAAAAAAGTGTAACGCATTAAAGAAGACGAGTTAAACCCCAAGTATCTTAAGACCAAATTCGTTTCAGAACTTTTTAAGAAGAATGAGCTATGTCCGTCTGTCTGGCTGGCTGGCTGGTCAGCAGGATAACTCGAGTAATCCTTAACGGATCGGTATCAAAATTTACCAGCAATAATATTTTTCAAAACGAACTTATGGGATTGCAAATGGGCTGAATAGCCCCACCCCTTCTGGTACCTCCCATACAAAATTACCTATTTTTGGAAAATTAATATTTCTTCCATAACTTCCAAACGGACAACCGGAGGATGTTTGAATTTGGTCAGTTTATTTATCTTGCAAAAGTAGACAAATCCTATGAAAACCGAAACCTGTGTCCCACCCATTCTGGTACCTCCCATACAAATGACCGAATTGACCCTTATAGTTTTACATACATATCTTTTTTTGCAAGTAAACTGAGATCACTCAAATTTTGCGTATGATGTTTGCTTATTAATGTTAGACTCAGGTATGAATATGGACTATATCGGTTAACGCCTTCTGGTACCTCCCATACAAAATTACCTATTTTTGGAAATTATATATTTCTCCAATAACTTCAAAACAGTCATTTGGGGGGTTATGAAAATTGGTCGATAAATTAATGTTGTGATAGGAGGCGAAACCTCAGAGAGCCTAACAATTTCACACACCCCTTCTGGTACCTCCCATACAAATGACCGAATTGACCCTTATAGTTTTACATACATATCTTTTTTTGTAAGTAAACTGAGATCACTCAAATTTTGCGTATGATGTTTGCTTATGAAAATTAGACTAAGGTATGAATATGGACTATATCAGTTCACGTCTTCTGGTACCTCCCATACAAAATTACCTATTTTTGGAAAATTAATATTTCTCCTATAACTTCCAAACGGACTCTTGGGGGGTAATGAAAATTGGTCGATTAATTTATGTTATTATAGGAGGCAAAACCCTAGAAAACCTAACTATTTGACACACCCCTTCTGGTACCTCCCATACAAATGACCGAACTCACACCCATAGTATTACAAACATATCTTTTTTCTAAGTACACTGAATTCAGTCAAATTATGAGTAATTTGTACGCTTATGAAAATATGAGTCAGGAGTGAATATGGACTATATCGGGTCACCCCTTCTGGTACCTCCCATACAAAATTACCTATTTTTTGGAAAATTAATAATTCTCCCATAACTTCCAAACGGACATTTGAGGGGTAATGAAAATTAGTCGGTTAATTTATATTGTGATAGAAGGCGAATCCTCAGAAAACCTAACTATTTGACACACCCCTTCTGGTACCTCCCACACAAAGGACCGAACTCACCCCTATAGTCTTACATACATATCTTTTTTTGTAAATACACTGAATTCAGTCAATTTATTCGTAAGTTGTACGTATGAAAATTTGAGTTAGGAATGAATAAGGACTGTATCGGTTCACCTCTTGTGGTACCCCCTATCAAAATTAAATTCTTTTGAAAAATTATTTCTCACATAAATTCCAAACCGGCACCTATACCCCCTACACAAATAAGTAAAGTTTTGCACGATTTTGCACCACAAGCAGGAGAAAAAATATACATAAGTAATTTTATTTTAATTAAAAATCTATTCATTTCAATAACTCAAGACTTCAACAATGTCTTATATTGGGTGATGGTACTTATTAGTCAGTTTACCTGACTGAAATTTCTGTACTGGTTTTCGTATCAAATGATATATACCCTCATCCCTAAGGGTGATGGTATAAAAAGGATATAACATTTGCTTTAAAGTTTAAACGTAGTATTGTTTAGGCATATTTTGAACACACTCCCAGATAACGAAAGTAAAGATAATACTTGCTTAACTTCACAATTTTAGTTAGTCTAACTCTAAACGTCAAAATCCACAAGAAAGTGATTGTGAAATGCTTACTAAGAGTATATAAGGAAATTTTTTGCTATGTCATATGCATTAAAACAGACGCATTGAGAAAAGTATTTGGCATTCAACAGTTCTAAACCACTGTGAAGATGTATTTGTGCGTCATTGATAGAATTTCTATTCAACTTAAGCACAAAATATATATATGCTTCGTACATATTTAAAGCACTTAGTTAGTATGGCGAATAATATTGTATTCAAATACCCAAAATAAAAAATAAATATATTTGAAAAAAAAAACCTCATAACACATTAGAATGGCATTAGAGACATTACAACCCAAGGCTTACAAAATCCTATACGGGGCAGTAACTCTTAGTTTTCTGTTAATGTGAAATTGTAATAATGTTATGTATTTTGTAAATGTTCTATTACGTTTAATGTAATTTTCGTGTATTTAAATTAGAACCCCCAGGGAGATAGGCAGTGATGCCGTGAACAGTTTTCATATATTGAAAGTAATTTTTTGATTCTACACATTGTCATTGTTGTGTATCAAACAACCTCCGAAAATACACACACATCTGAATATTGTATGATATGTTAGGCCATGGGCAAGTTCAGTTTTTAGTATGTAACAGTTCAGACTACATATATTCATTAAAAGTAAAGTAATGCAAGCTGGATAAGTATCATACTACAACATTGATTCGATATGTTATGTTTTGAGCCAACATACCTCGTTTTATTTTAAGAAATGCAAAACGCATATATCAAACACAAATTTGGTTTGCATGTTACTATGCTAAATATGTGTGCTGAAAATTGTACAACTCTAGCATGCCACAAAATTTGCATAAAATCGTTAAAAGTCGGATGTGCCGCAAAAAGGCAACATAAAACATGCAAACAAACAGAAAGAAAAAATGTGGCAATGAACACTGTGGCCACTTTCTAATATACGGGAACACTTTTATATACGACATCTCACGTATTTGCTTATAATAAACATAAATTTAAAGCAATCAGTAGTTCCCAACTGAACGTTTAATTTACATTTACATTGTGTTATCGAAAGCACATAGAATTGATGACCATCGTCTATAAGCATGCATGAGCTATGTTTAATATACAGCTAATTAATGTTCAATTAAAAGTTTAACACATAATACAAAAGCATACGTTATTTAATGAAATTTGCATACTTATAAATTCTAATGCAGAGGAGGTCAGAAGTGTTATGTTCTTAAAACATATGAAAGCAAACAAACATCGACATAAAAGCTAAAAACAATTGCCCTAGTATTTTTGTTTGAAACATAATACGAAAGCATACAAGAAAACCGACTCGTTGACCCAGTTATTAATGAGAACGTAAACGATTATAATATATCTTAAGGATACGAGTATTAGATTTCAATAAATATAAATTTATGTGTTAAGAACGTGACTAAATACATTTGCCTGAGATTTTTAATGTTTTTACAAGAAGAGTAATATAAACAAGAAACACACATTCCAGCACATCAGTGTCCTCATAACACAGTACAATATTTTTCAGCTCATTGAATTGGGACTCAATTCTAAGAACTTCACGTGAAGGTAGCCCCCAAAAAAAGAAGTTCTGCATCATTCGTTTTGTCAAGTTACATGCCATAATAATTTAATGTAGATTTAAAGTTAGTAACTGTCGTATTGGGGATTTTGTCACGTTTTAGACTCTTTTGTGTGACATACCTCGAGCACAACTTGTCCGATTTAGCTAAAACAATTTTAAAACCAGTACAGAATTTTCAGTCAGGTAAACTGACTGATAAATACCATCATCAAATATAAGATATTGTTTTGTGTTTTGAAAGTTAATAGTTTTTTAATTAATATAAAATAACTTATGCATTATTTTTTGCCTGCTTGTGGAGCAAACCCGTAAGTCAACGTACAGATAACGCTTACCTTGGCAAAATTTGTCTGAATTCAGTGCACATACAAAAATGATATGTATGTAAAAGGGGAAATATCGGTCATTTATATGGGAGGTACCACAAGGGGTGTGTCAAATAGTAAGGGGTTGCTGCGGTTTTGCTTCCTATTACAAGATAAATTAACTGACCAAATTTCATTATCCCCCAGGAGATATGTATATTAATTTTCCAAACAAAGTCATTTTGTATTGAAGGTACCAGAAGGGATGATCCGATATCGTCCATATTCATTCCCGACTCAAATTTTCTAACCGTACAACTTACGCAAAATTTGATTGAATTCCGTTTATTTACAAAAAAGATATGTCTGTAAGACTATGGGGGTGAGTTCTGTCATTTGTATGGGAGGTACCATAAGGATAGTGTCAAATAGTTAGATTTTCTGAGGTTTTGCCTCGTATCACAAAATAAATTAATCGATCAATTTTCATTACCCCCCCAGTGTCCTTTTGGAAGGTATGGGAGAAATATTAATTTTCCAAATATATGTAATTTTGTATGGGAGGTACCAGAAGGCGTGAACCGATATAGTCCATGTTCATTCCTGAGTCCAATTTTCATAAGAGAACATCATACGTAAAATTTGAGTGAATTCAGTTAAAAACCAGTACAGAAATTTCAGTCAGTTGAACTGACTGATAAATACCATCACCCAATATAAGATATTGTTTAAGTCTTGAGTTATTGAAATTAACCGATTTGTTATTAAAACCAGTTAGAAAGTTTCAGTCGGACAACCCAACTTACATTTACCTTACCCTCAGTAAAACAAATAATTTTCTATTATATTGATATTATTACTCCATCTCTAAAGTGGGCGGAGTGGTACATTTGTATGGAAGGTACCAGAAGGGGCGTGTCTAGACATCCAGATCTTTTCTCCAAAACTTTATCCTGTTATAGCTTTACTAAATACAGAATTTGGACACGATCGTGTCAAGTGTTTTGATATTATTATTCCATCTCTTAAGTGGGCGGAGTGGTACATTTGTATGGGAGGTACCAGAAGGGGCGTGTCTAGACTTCCAGATTTTTTCTCCAAAACTTTATCCTGCTTAAACTTTACCAAATACAGAATTTGGACACGATCGCGTTAGGTCTTTTAAAAATATTAATCGATTTCTAAAGTGGGCGGTACCAGATGTGTATGGCAGGTACCAGATGGAGCGTGAATAGACTTCCAATTTTTTCTCCAAAACTTTATCCTGTTATAGCTTTACTAAAAATAGAATTTAGGTACGATCACGTTTTATTTATTGATATTATTTCTCCATCTCTATAGTGGGCGGAAAGGTAGATTTGTATGGGAGGTACCAGAAGGGGCGTGGCTAGGCTTTCAAAATTTTTTCCAAAACTTTATCCTGTCATAGCTTTCCTAAATACAGAACTTGGGGACGATCCCGTAGGGTGTATTGATATTATTACTCGATTTCTAAAGTGGGCGGAATGATGTATTTGTATGGGAGGTACCAGAAGGGGCGGGGCCATGTAGCCCATTTGCCATACCGTAAGTAGTTTTGAGAAAATAATAACTCGTGCAAAATTTCAAAAAGTTTGGTTGCGTCATCAAAAGTTATCGTGCGAACCAGCCGGACAGCCACCAGACAGACAGACGGACATGGCTCAAACGACTTAAAAAGTCATGAATCGAATTTGGTTCAAAGAAACCTAGGGTCTAAAGTCACTCCTTCTATGTGTTACACTTTTGGGTCGTATCAAATGATATATACCCTCATCCCTAAGGGTGATGGTATAAAGATATGTATGGAAAACTATGAGGGTCAAGTCGGTCATTTGTATGGGAGGTACCAGAAGGGGTGTGGCAAAGGTTACGGATTTCTTAGTGTTTGTCTAAATAAATATCCTCCGGTAGTCTGTTTGGCAGCTGTGGAAGAAATATTAATTATCCAAAAATAGGTAATTTTGTATGTGATGTACCAGAAGGAGTGGGGCTATACTGCCCATTTACAATCCCATAAGTTCGTTTTGAAAAATATTAGTACTGGTAAATTTTCATACTAAGCCGTTAAGAGTTAAGTTTTGGAGAAAAAATCTGGAAGCCCACTTTTGAAATCGAGGAATAATATCAATATAATAGACAATTTTTTGTTCTACTGAGGGTAAGAGTATATGTAAGTCGCTCTTTCCGACTGAAACTTTCTTACTGGTTTTTAAATACACTGAATTTAGTAAACTTTTGCGTAAGTTGTATGGTACCTCCCATAGATAATGACCTATTTTTGAAAAATGAATATTGCTCCCAAAACTTCCAAATGGGTACCTGGGGAATAATGAAATTTGGTCTGTGAATTTATATTGTGATAGGAGGCAAAACCTCAGAAAACGTAACTATTTGTCATACTCATTCTGCTACCTCCCAAGACTTAAACAATATATTATATTGGGTGATGGTATTTATCAGTCAGTTTAACTGACTGAAATTTCTGTACTGGTTTTTTTCTAACATAGTAGCAGGGTTAACTCGCTTAAGTTGACAAATATATGTAACAGTTGCCACAGATAGGCGACAAACTTTGAAACGTACTTATAGACTTGCCAGTACGGAAGGCTCTTGTACATTATGAACCAGACGATTGTATACTTTCTGCTGACTAAGGGAACCTACGTTGTGTGTGTGTTCTAACCATCTCGCCATGGTCTGTTGTTAATCACATTGTAAAATTCGACTTAAATTTCCTTACGCTAATTCACATTAAAATGTCTTCTTTATGAAAAATCCAGCATTTCATGTTTTTTCCCGACTGTATTTATGAATTGACTATGTTCATACAAGTATATGATGTCCAGCATATAACATCTGCATATGTCGTCAATACTGGAGGAGTTAATTGTCTCTATCTGCGTATTCGCGGGGCTCTATTGAAATTTCGACATAACGGCTCCAAATTACAGTCAATACTTAATTTGGACTATTGGATATTTTGCAATAATATGCACTAGTATTTCAGTTAATAAGTATTATATATTCATCAAGGGATTCTTAAACATTAATAATTTCATCAAGTTGACAAAGTAATAAATAATCTCTTTCATTTACTGAGAGCATCGCAACGCTGCGAGTCCTATTCACTAGCAAATAAATTATTGTCATAGATGGATTATTAAATAATTAATATTTATGTAAATTTAACGTCTGCATTTTGGGTTCATTTAGCTGACAGCAGTTTTTCTATCTAATGTCTGTCACTACCAGGATTTGGGCCACCCAGACCTCTAGAGGGTTTGTGTTCGTTATAAACAAAATTGAAAAAGCAATTAATTAATTCTATGCGCTGTCATTTCAACCAATGAATAGATATTAAGTCTCGTTTGAGTCTCATTAACCCTCCTAAAAAAGTTGTAAGTTCATTGTAGCTATGTATGTATTAACAAGATATTTATTTTAAAAAGTTCAACGAAATCACAAAATTTTATTAATACTTTTTAAATTGTAACTTTAACTTAGTGGAATGTGCAAACCAAATTCGATGATAATTTAAAACATTGCAAAAAAATTATAAATTAATATGTTTAGTTGTTGAATTTTAATGTTTCAAAATAAGGTTTGCATTGAGCAGTCATATTTCTTGTTCATAAAAAAGAAAATATATAAAAACATATTTAGAATTTGACAAAATGTTAATATATGTTGACTCATTGTGTTACATATTTAGTTTTTTTTTTTTAATAAACGTTATCTGTAATGTTTATTCCACTGAAAAAAGTCCAAGCTGGCAGTTTAAACTAAAGCTGAATTTAAACCATAATCAACTTATATCAGTACAAAATATTTTTTTTATTCTTTGCCACCCTTTTTAACATCCTCGACATACTTACTATAATATTATACCATCACCCCTAGGGATGAGGGTATATATCATTTGATACGAAAACCAGTAAGAAAGTTTCAGTCGGGCGACCCGACTTACATATACCATCACCCTCAGTAAAATAAAAAAAATTGCTATTATA
The DNA here is from genome assembly GCA_964034835.1 of Muscina levida. Taxonomy (NCBI): domain Eukaryota; kingdom Metazoa; phylum Arthropoda; class Insecta; order Diptera; family Muscidae; genus Muscina; species Muscina levida. The sequence goes on along the minus strand of OZ035883.1, from coordinate 115,081,639 downwards.
TTGATATTATTACTCGATTTCTAAAGTGGGTGGAGTGGTAAATTTGTATGGGAGGTACTAGAAGGGGCGTGTCTAGACTTCTAGGTTTATCCTCCAAAACTTTATCTTGTTATAGCTTTACTAAATACAGAGTTTGGCCACGATAGCGTTGGATGTATTGATATTATTACTCCATCTCTGAAGTGGGCGGAAAGGTACATTTGTATGGGAGGTCCCATAACTATAATCCTGTTATAACTTAATAAAATACAGAATTGGGGCACGATCGTGTCGAGTATATTAATATTATTACTCCATCTCTAAAGTGGGCGGAAAGGTACATTTGTGTGGGAGGTACCAGAATGGGCATGTCTAGACTTCCAGATTTTTTCTCCAAAACTTTATCCTGCTTGAACTTTACTAAATACAGAATTTAGTCACGATCGCGGTAGTTCTAATAATAATAGTAATCGATTTCTAAAGTGGGCGGAACCAGATGTGTGTGGGAGGTACCAGATGGGGCGTTGGTAGACTTCAGTTTTTTTCTCAAAAACTGTATCCTGCTATAGCTTTACTAAATTAAGAATTAGGGTACGAGCGCGATGGATTTATTGATATTATTAATCCATATCATACGACCGCTGCCCTGGCCACGAAATTAAAATTGTTCTGGGAGACTTTAATGCAAAAATAGGAAGGGATGATGTTCTTGGTCCATCGATCGGTAAATTCAGCCTGCATACCGACACGTCAGACAACGGGTTTAGGCTGGTTAGCTTCGCAGCGGGAAGGAACATGGTAGTTAGTGGAACCAGATTCCAGCACAAAGATATCCACAAGGCAACTTGGCTATCCCCCGATCAAAACACCAAAAATCAAATTGATCATGTGGTAATTGATGGCAGGCATGCATCTAGTGTCATGGACGTGCGTGTGATCCGTGGTGCTAATATTGGCTCGGATCATAACCTGGTTGCAGCCAAGATGCGCACAAGATTGAGCAGAGCGAAAAACGCACGTAACCAAACACAAAGAAAGCTGGACATCGCGAAGCTGCAAACCCCAGAGATAGCTACTGCCTACTCCGACCAACTCTCCCAACTTTTACGACACAACGCCTCTACTTCTGACGTTCCCGATACACAGTGGCAGCATATTGCGCATTCCATGGCAACCGCCGCAACAACCGTGCTAGGATATGAAAAGCGGCGCTCAGACGAATCCTGGTACGATGAAGAATGTCGCATAGCGTCTGAGGAACAGGATGCTGCTTATATGGCAACGCTACAGCCAATTGCAACCCGTGCTGTTAGGGAACGGCATAAGGAGAAAGCAAAACAGACGAGACAGCTATTTAGGCGAAAAAAACGTCAGATGAAGGAACGGGAGAACGAGGATATTGAGCGATACAGGGATAGAGGTGAGGCCCGAAAATTTTACCAGAAAGTAAGAGCAAATGGATACGGTAATGGCCTCCCCACCTGTAAGGACAGTGATGGAAATCTGGTCACGGATACGCAAAGTGTGCTGCACATATGGAGAGAACACTTCCAGCAACTGCTGGTTCCAGAAGGCAGCGCACGTGAAGTTATCACGCCAATTGTCGATGACGGCTTAGATTGCCCACCACCAAGTCAAGCCGAGGTAAGAAGAGCAATATCGCGGCTGAAAAACAACAAAGCAGCCGGTGCCGACGGTCTGCCCGCAGAGCTCTTCAAGTCCGGTGGCGAGGAGTTGATAACGAGCATGCACCAGCTCTTGCGCACGGTTTGGCTTAAAGAGTGCATGCCCGACGATTGGAATGTAAGCGTATTATGTCCTGTGCTGAAAAAAGGTGATCCAAGTGTGTGCTCCAACTACCGCGGGATCAGCCTTTTACCCATCGCATATAAGGTCCTGTCGAGTGTGCTATGTGAAAGACTAAAGCCAGTGTTATCCAACCTGATCGGACCTTATCAGTGTGGCTTTAGACCTGGAAAATCAACAACTGACCAGATTTTCACACTTCGGCAAATCCTAGAAAAGACCCAAGAGAAACAGATCGACACGTACCATCTTTTTGTCGACTATAAAGCTGCCTTCGACAGCCCGATACGGCAGAAATTACTTGAAGCCATGGCTGAGTTTGGTATTCCAGCGAAGCTGATACGTCTTTGCGGAATGACGCTGACTGACACGAAGTCTTCAGTGAAGATTGGCAAGGACCTTACGGAGCCATTCTATACCAGACGAAGCCTAAAACAAGGCGACGGCCTATCGTGCGATCTCTTCAACATTGTGATGGAGATGATAATGAGAAAAGCTGCAGTAAACACGAGTGGCACTATATTCAACAAAAGCCACATGCTACTCGCGTACGCTGATGACGTAGACATCATCGGTCGAAAACTGCGGGATGTGACTGCAGCATTCTCGGGTATACAGAAGGAATCAGCGAAAATGGGCCTAAGGGTGAACGAGGACAAAACGAAGTTATTAGTTTCAACGAACAAAGAATCTACTCGTTTGGGAAACTGCGTGAACGTTGACAACTATAATTTCGAGGTGGTAGATAATTTTGTCTACCTAGGCTCCGCCATCAACAAAGAAAATAATGTCAGCCTAGAAATCCGGAGAAGAATCCTGCATGCAAATAAATGCTACTACGGACTAAGCAAGCGTTTCAATGACAGAGCCCTCTCTCGGCGAACAAAACTCCAGCTATACCAGATACTGGTTCTACCTGTCTTAATGTATGGCTCAGAATCCTGGGTTATGACACAAGCAGATGAATCGGTTCTGGCGGTATTCGAGAGAAAAATACTCCGTAAAATATATGGGCCCATCATCGTTAACGGAGAGTATCGGCGTCGTATGAATCATGAGCTGTACGAGCTGTACACTGACATTGACGTGGTCAAACGCATTAAGGTTCAACGGTTGCGTTGGCTAGGTCATGTTGTACGCATGGACGAAAATGCTCCAGCTAGAAAAGTCTTCGACAATGAACTCGATGGACGGCGCAGAAGAGGGCGACCAAAACTCCGTTGGAAAGACCAGGTTACTGAGAACCTTACAGAACTCGGTGTGACTAACTGGAGAAGAAGCGCAGAAGATCGAGGCGCTTATAATATTTTTCTATGTGCGGTATATAATCCACTGGGATTGCATAGAAGTACCAGTTAAGTAAGTAAGTAAGTATCTAAAGTGGGCGGAAAGTTGAATTTGTATGGGAGGTGCCAGAAGGGGCGTGGCCAGACTTCCAATTATTTTCCAAAACTTTATCCTGTAATAGCTTTACTAAGTACAGAATTTGGGTACGATCCCGTTGGGTGTATTGATATTATAACTCGATTTCTAAAGTGGGCGGAATGATGTATTTGTATGGGTCGTACCAGAAGGGGCGGAGCCATGCAATTTGCAATACCGTAAGTAGTTTTGGGGAAATATTAACTCGTGCAAAATTTCAAGACATTTGGTTGCGTCTTTCGAAAGTTATCGTGCGAACCAGCCGGACAGCCACCAGACGGACAGACAGACAGACGGACACGGCTCAAATGACTTAAAAAGGGTAAAATGACTCCTAGGGTCTGAAGTGACTCCTTACACTTTTGGGTCGTATCAAATGATATATACCCTCATCCCTAAGGGTGATGGTATAAAAAGTGTAACACATTAAAGGAGACGAGTTAGACCCCTATTATCTTAAGACCAAATTCGTTTCAGGACTTTTTAAGAAGATTGAGCTATGTCCGTCTCTCTGGCTGGCTGGTCAGCAGGATAACTCGAGTAATCCTTAACGGATCTGTATGAAAATATACCAGCATTAATATTTTTCAAAACGAACTTATGGGATTGTAAATGCCGCACCCCTTCTGGTACCTCTCATACAAAATTACCTATTTTTGGAAAATTAATATTTCTTCCATAACTTCCAAACGGACAACTAGAGGATGTTTGAAATTGGTCAGTTCATTTATCTTGCAAAAGCAGACAAACCCTAAGAAAACCGAAACCTTTGCCACACCCCTTCCGGTAAACTGAATTCACTTAAACTTTGCGTATGATGTTCGCTTGTGTAAATTAGACTCAGGAATGAACATGGACTATATCGGTTCACGCCTTCTGGTTCCTCCCATACAAAATTACCTATTTTTGGAAAATTAATATTTTTCCCATAACTTCCAAACGGACACTTGGGAGGTAATGAAAATTGATCGGTAAATTTATCTTCTGATAGGAGGCAAAACCTCAGAAAACCTAACTATTTGACGCACCCCTTCTGGTACCTCCCATACAAAATGACTTTGTTTGGAAAATTAATATTTATCCCACAACTTCTAAACCCGGACCCGGGGGGATATTCAAATTTGGTCAGTTAATTTATCTTGTAATAGGAGGCGAAGCCTCAGCAACTATTTGGCACACCCCTTCCGGTCCCTCCCATATAAATAACCGATATTTTCCCTTTTATATACGTATCATTTTTGTATGTACACTGAATTCAGACAAATTTTGCCAAGGTAAGCGATGATTGAACGTTGACTTACGAAAATAAATCAGACACGTTGTGCTGCCCCTAATTGTACCTTCTGTACAAATAGGTCAAATTTTGTATGTTTTTGCTCTACATGCGGACAAAAAATAATACAGAAGTAATTTTATTTTAAAAATCTATTAACCCTAGAAGGGTAATCATATTTTACACACACTAAGGGTAATCTTCGTCGAATCGACGAAGTCCTATTTCACTTGGATATTCTTAGCAAAAAATCTAGCGTACCAGTCCGAAACATCATATTTAATCAATTATAGACTCTAGCGAAGAAGAAAACACAAAAATTGGATATTTTTAAAGCAAATTGGTTAATTTTCGAGCATGTCTCTTTTCAGCCCATTTTTTTTGGTCTCAAGTAGATACTAGTATTTAAATACTTCTTTAGTATAAAATAAAATTGAAGTGGCTTCACAACTTGTGCAAAAAAATTTACAATACACTTAATTTTATCAATTAAAACAAAAAACACTTCGAAAAATTATTTCTTTGTATAGTAGTCACAAATTAGAATTTGTGCTTCCCACATACAGGTATAACAAAAAATCTTTTGCATTTTTCTTTTTTCGCAAGAACAATTTTTACAAAATTTGCGTTTTTTGTTCTTCTTTTTCGTTTCCAACATTCGAAAATTTCATAAATAGTTGTTTTCAGTATTTTTTTCTTTTATTATTGATTAAAGGGGATCAAAAAGGCCAGAATTTATTTATTCAAAAACTCGTGTCGTTGAACGGGATTCTCAATTTTAACATTCTTCTAATTAACAATTTCGTCCGAAATATCATCGCATTTGAATTGTTTGAGGTACGATAAGAGGTTAGTTCGGCCAATTTCTTCACTAGTCGGTTCTCACCTTTGATGCAATATATTTATTCCACGCCTTAAATTATTTTATTTTTAGTGGACCAAAAATTTTATTTGTTTCCCACGAATTGTTTTTTTTACACATTATTAGTAATTTCGGAACAAATTTAGTGGCTAACGATTATTTTTATCACCCAAATCCGGTGCAATATCGTCATTGCAGTCGTACTCCTCCTCACGCAAGAATATATCTTCCTCGACATATTTTTCAATTTGCTCTTCGATCATTGAATCGCAGTTGAAGTCTTTAGGAGCATTTTTCACAATTTTCAATTAAATCATCTGGTAATTTCGATATTTTAAATATTTTACTTTAAAAAATCTAAATATTTTTTGATTTGGTAACTTTTTTGCAAGAGCAAAAAGTCACACAAAAGGTAACCTTCGTCGTTTCGACGACGCGAGTTTTTGTTTATTGCAAAAATATAATATTTACGCTTAACTAATGCTGTCATATGCCAGCATAGCATGAAAAAAACATCACAAACTAACGCTATTGCAAAAGGCAATAGAATATTGTGAAAAATAAGAGAGATAATTGAAAAAATAGCAACAGTGTTCGTCGAATCGACGAAGATTACCCGTCTAGGGTTAATTTCAATAACTCAAGACTTAAACAATATCTTCTGTGATGGTATTCAGTCAATTTACCTGACTGAAATTTCTGTACTGGTTAAATTGGAACTTTAACTCAGTAAAATAAAATTATGTCCAAGGTGGCAGTTTAAACTTTAGTACCGATGATGAATTGAAAACATAATCCACTTATATCAGAACAAAATACTTTTTCTTATTCTTTGCCACCCTTTTTAACATCCTCGACATACTTACTATATTATTCTTTATTTCCTATTTTATTTTTGAAATCAATATAAATGCAATTTAAGATTAATAAACTCATATCCAATATATAAAAAATATTCTTATTATTAAAACGTAATATAGTATTGCTACGCTGTGTGTGTTTACCGGATATCTAATTCTAATTTCAAATTTCGTTCTTGTTTTCAACTCGTATTAAAGCAATCATACAAAATGAAATATTAATGACTCTTTTTCTATTATACGTTTTATTTTCTCTTTTCTATTGCCATCAAATGTTTCATTGTTTTTTGCCCATCTTTTCGTCGGATTTTTATTTTATTTTTTGCTTTAAGTGGAATTGTGTGGAAAATGCCACAAGAGCTGGTAATGTTTGTGGTTTGATGAACTATTTCACAAACTAATTGTTCTATGATTGCATGGCTGAGAATATGGTAATATTGTAAATTGGATTAAGTCTGTTAGTGTGTGTGTGTGTGGAATTGTTACTTCAGTAACTCTTCACAAATAACCACAATTCGCTAGGGGAGATACAAATTGGATTTTGTAACACTTTCATGTTCTAGAGATTTAAGTAATTGCATGTTAACTGCATATATTAATATCCATATAATTGGATGTTAATTTAATTCACACATACAATTCATTTTGATATGATACAAGTGGATATGAATTGCACGGCACTTTGCTTTCATACATATGATTTTAATATGATTTTTCATTTACAACTAAGTACTTGCAAGAAATTTACACGTATGTCACAAAAGAAATTGAGATGAAGTTGGTGCGTTGCATAGGTAATATCCTGCATATTGAGATATAAATTTCCTTTCTTTAAATACAATAAATACATATGTTATTAAGGTTTTGATGGTATGATTTTTAGGCAAATCTGCTCTCACTAAGTATGAAATGTTAAATATGTACGGCAACTAAAGATAAGCTAAAGTAAAATAATCATCGATAAAGACCACGAACTAAGATTATACATGTGGATTGACCGAACATAATATGCCTTGGGGAAGGTGATTCTGCCAGATAGTATGATTTCTCAGACGGATATAAGGCTGATGGTCAAGCATGCTATATGATGTTCGTTCGTACAAACCTTCCAACGTTTTTACACTGTAAGACACCGAATTGTCCTTTGTTTGTACTAAAATTAGTAATAAATTCCGTTTAAAAAGTTTAAAATATTTAATAAACACACGTCGGTCGTTTTAATATTCTGTTTACAGTGAGATGACAGATTCGCTTCGGCCAATAAATGCGATTTAGCTGTATAAATATTTTTGCGATTATAAATTACTATTTGTATCGTTGATTATCGGGAAAAGAGTACACAAAAATCGACGATTGACTTTCAGTCGGGAAATACATATATACCCTCACCATCAGTAAAACTTTAAAACTTTCTAGGATATTGGTATTATTGCTCGATCTCTTAAATTGGCGGAGTGCTACATTTGTATGGGAGGTACCAGAATGGGCGTGGCTAGACTTAGAGCTTTTCCACAGAATTGTATGCTGATTTAGCTTTACTAAATACAGAATTTGGGAACAATCATGTTGGGTGTATTGATATTACTACTCCATCGGGCGTACACGGGCGTGGCTAGACTTAAAGTTTTTTCCCAAACCTTTATTCTGATTTAGCTTTACTAAAAACAGAATTTGGGCAAGGTCACGTTGGATCTTTTAATAATATTAATCGATTTTTAAAGTGGGCGGTACCTGATGGGTATGGAAGGTACCAGATGGGGCGTGGCTAGACTTCCAGGATTTCTCCAAAACTTTATCCTCATCTAGTTTTACTAAACACAGAATTTGGACACGATCGAGTTGGATATTTTGATATTATTACTCGATTTCTAAAGTGGGCGGAATGGTACATTTGTATGGGAGGTTCCAGAGGAGTCGTGGCCAATTATGCCATTTTCAATACCGTAAGTAGTTTTGGGTCCCTATTAATGATAAAATTCTTAAAGATCATAACAAATATGAAAATTTAGCTTTGAAAGTAATTATTTGTAATCACAAACCAGTACAGAAATTTCAGTCAGGTAAACTGACTGATAAATACCATCACCCAATATAAGATATTGTTGAAGTCTTGAGTTATTGAAATTAATAGATTACTTATGTATAATTTTTCCCCTGCTTGTGGTGCAAAATCGTCAAAAACTTTACTTATTTCTGTAGGGGGTATAGGTGCCGGTTTGGAATTTATGTGAGAAATATTAATTTTTCAAAAAAAAATTTATTTTGATAGGGGGTACCAAAAGGGGTGACCCGATATAGTCCATATTCACTCCTGATTCATATTTTCATAAGCGTACAAATTACTCATAATTTGACTAAATTCAGTGTACTTAGAAAAAAGATATGTTTGTAAGACTATGGGGGTGAGTTCGGACATTTGTATGGGAGGTACCAGAAGGGGTGTGTCAAATAGTTAGGTTTTCTGGGGTTTTGCCCCCTATAATAACATAAATTAATCGACCAATTTTCATTACCCACCAAGAGTCCGTTTGGAAGTTAATGGACAAATATTAATTTTCCAAAAATAGGTAATTTTGTATGGGAGGTACCAGAAGGCGTAAACCGATATTCAACCATATTCATTCCTGAGTCCTATTTTCATAAGCGAACATCATACTCAAAATTTGAGTAAATTAAGTTTACTTACAAAAAGATATGTATGTAAAACTATAATGGTCAATTAGGTCATTTGTATGGGAGGTACCAGAAGGGGTATGGCAAATGTTTCAGTTTTCTTAGGGTTTGTCTACTTTCTACTTTGTCTAAACTGACCAAATTTAAATATCCCACGATTGTCCGTTTGGAAGTTATAAATGAAATATAAATTATCCAAAAATAGGTAATTTTGTATGGGAGGTACCAGAAGGGGTAGGGTTATTTTGCCCATTTACAATCCCGTAAGTTCGTTTTGAAAAATATTAATACTGGTAAATTTTCATACCGATCCGTTAAGGTTTACTCGAGTTATCCTGCTGACCAGCCATCCAGCCAGCCAGCCAGACAGACGGACAAAGCTCAATCGTCTTAAAAAGTCCTGAAACGAATTTGGTCTTAAGATACTTGGGGCCTAACTCGTCTCCTTTAATGCGTTACACTTTTTTTCGTATCAAATGATATATACCCTCATCCCTAAGGGCGATGGTATAACAAAAGAGTAATAGACGTTTTAAGAGTCAACAGAACACCCTACACACCGCCAAAAAAATTAAAACTATAATTAAGGTTTTTAATTAAAAAATTTAGGTTCTGAAATAGTCTTCAGACAAACTTTAAAACTGGGGGAAGAAAACATGCTTTTTTCCCGCTATATAGAGCGTCCCTATCTTATATACCCTCCTTCCCGTAGGGTTATGGTATAACAAATTTTATATACCCTCCTACCCGTAGGGTGGGGGTTTACCCAGTACAGAAATTACAGTCATTTGAACTGACTGATGTTTTTCACAATTTCTTTAATCCGTTTACAATTCTCATTCTTGGGCCAATTTGACGGGTGGATAGCAAGAAAACTGCTGTCTACTCCAATAATATTGAAGAATTTTATAGTATTTTCTGAAATCATTTTTGTAACATTTCCTTCGCAATCTTGGTCACCAGGATGCTTTAATGCAGATGTAATTTTAATTAAAGTTCCTTCGGTATGCGTGGGGTCGAAAAGAAAAAAGCCGAACGCGATGTCACTTATATACCATAAATGCCACACAAAAGTTTTGAGTGCAACATTTGCTATCATTTCATTTGATTTGCGGTATTTTTTTAAGATTCTATCAACAAAATGTCGTTTAATGGGGCTTGTGTTGCAAGGGGACACGTAAACCAGTTTTGAATGTAAATTTTAACCACAAAAATGTTGATCTGAATTAATCCATTTATCTCATCCCCAGCGAAATAGTAAAAATTTCAGCAACAATTAAAAATTCTATTCATTATATTATACATCAAAAGTATCGTTAGGAAGTGGTTGTCAATTGTGCATTTAAAGATATAAAAAAATTAGAGCCAAAATGGACAAAAGTAGGTAAATTTTGAATTAAAATTTAAAAATTTTGAGGTTTGAAAGGTTATTAAACTCAAACTATTATCTAAAATGATTTGATGTCTTCACAGAAAATGTGCGAAATATTATTACCTTTAAAACAAGTCTAATCTGATTAAAATCGGTCAAGCGTATCAAAACTTTTAATCATATAAGTAAATCAGTATTTTTGAAACATGCCTTTCTGCAGCCAAAAACCTTAAACGATTTTGCGCGACCCCTAAACGTCGATCAATTTTCAAGTTTTATATACCAAAATTTTTGTTTTTTTAAGTAGAATTAGAAAATATATTATCCAAATGACTTTTCGAAAAAATTGGTAAAATGAAATGGTCTAATGGCCATACGAGACGTTTAGTAAAACTGTATAAATGGTTACACCCCACAAATGTCAAATGTTAAATTCAATGTCACTGGTAATTTTTAATGGGGGTACTGAAAGGATCCAACAGAGAATCCAAGAAAATTTCGCTTATTAATTTGCACAAAAATCTCAAAAGAAATCATAATTTCTAATGGGTGGGGTAGACCTGATTTCTTAGGTTTTATCTGTAGGAGTAGGAGCACAACGTGTCCGATTTTTATTTGAAAAACAAACGTTCAATAAACGCACAATTTCTCTGACCAGTGTACATACAAAAAATATATCCATGGGGGTAATTTCGGTAAATTGTATGAGAGGTTGCAGAATAGGTGTGGCAAAGGTTTTGATTTTGTGAGGATTTGTCTACTATTATAAAATAATTTAACTGACAAAATTCAAATATCAAGCATTTCGTAAGTTCTGGGGGTAAATAAAAAATTTTCAAAAAATAAGTTATTTTGTTAGGGAGGTACGAGAAGAGTTCAACGCCGATTTAGTCCATATTCTTTCCAGAGTAAACATTATAAGCGTACTTCTTTCGCAAAATATGATTGAATTCAGTGTACTTAGAAGAAAGCTACGTATGTAAAACTATGACGATGAATTCGGTCATTTGTATGGGAGGTATCAGAAGAGGCGGGGCAAAGATTTCGGTATCTTAAGGATTTTTCTTCTATCACAAGATAATTAAACTTACCACATTAAAATATTCTCCTCTTGTCAATTTGGAAGTTTTGTAAGAAAACATAGTACTTCAAAATAGGTCATTTTATATGGGAGGTACAAGAAAGGTGTAGTCGATATAGACCATATTTATTCCAAAGTCAGTGTACTAAGAAAAAAATACGTATGTGAAACTATGAGGGTCAATTCGGTCATTTGTATGGGAGGTATCAAAAGGGGTGTTGCAAAGGTTTCGGTTTCTTAAGGATTTGTCTTCTATTACAAGATAATTTAACTGACAAAATTGATTTATCCTGCAGTTGTCCGTTTGGAAGTTATGGAAGAAATATTAAATATTTGTAAATAGGTAATTTTGAGTGGGAAGTACCAGAAGCGGTGGGGCTATTCATCCCATTTACCCATTTACATTTTCATACGGATCAGTTAAGGTTTACTCGAGTCATCGTACCCACTACTCGGCCAGCCAAACAGAGCGACATTTCTCAATCGTCTTAAAAAGTCCTGAAACGAATTTGGTCTTAAGTTATACTCACTCCGCCCTAAGGGTGATGGTATAAAAATTACAGGTTGAGTAAAATAAAGTTCTTAAAATTAAATCATCCATTTCATTACCCTACAAAACGATTTCATGAGCACGCTAATGCAGAACTAGTCATCGACAAGATCGATGATTTTGACACAAAATTTTAAAACAAGATGTTCTATACCGAGATATACCTACATCAATGATTTTGCCTATTCATAGTAAGTTAGCTCAATTCCTTTAAAGAACAACCCCACTTGTTTCAAACGTGTAAGTAAAAATCACGTACTATACTAATATCATACTCGTCTGCGACCAGAGCGGTAGAGACCGAGGGCGTACTATAAAAGGGTACATGTGCCTGATGACGAATCTATGACATGGAGAATCAGGACAGCCATTAAATAAGCACTAGACCACATGGGGTGTCCTCTAGAGAGTAACAAATAGGAGGGTGATGTCTCCGTGGTTCCCCTAGTCGAAGAGTATAAGGCTGACATTACTGCTATACATGAAATCCGGTGGACTGGATATGTATGCTCGCGAATGAGGATGTGTGACGTGTACTACAGCAGCCACGCGGATAACCATGAGTTTGGTTATGGATTTGTGGTCGGCAAGAGACTACGACACCTGATGAACGAATCGCCACCATAAGAAACATATGGTCTTGAAGAAACATATGACCATAGCCCGGGCCATGATGTTAAAATCGTGCTGAGAGATTTTAATGCCAAAATAGGCCGGGAGAATGTCTGTAGCCCAACAGTCCGAAAATTTAGTCTGTATACTGACACATCGCCAAATGTAATCAGACTGATTGATTTCTCTGCAGCAACCCAGCAAAATATTTTGTTGCAAAGAAACAATTACAGAACAGCTTTTACTGATAAGTAACAAGTTCCACTTTCGGTTGCACAATATATTATTTTTGTTTGAAATTGTCCCAAAACCAACATGTTCTCATGGAACCTGTTATGAAATGAATTGCTACATAACTGAATTAGATATGCTGTTTTTTGAAATTTCATTGATTTTCAAATGGGTGCTAGTTCGAAATATATTTTAACTCAGATTTTTGAGTTTTTCTTAATAAATACCCTCTAAAAAATACTTATTTCGAATACGAATATTCATTTTCTGTTCTACGGAATCTGTGGTGCAAAATGTTGTACATAATCGGTTATATAGAACCAGAAACAGAATAGAAAGTCGATTAAACAAGAAATGATTCTAGTATCAATACCATTCGCAACAAGTTCTGAAAAATTTTCCTGGGAAGGAACATGGTAATTATAAGCACACGATTTGACCACAAAAACATTCACAAAGCAACGTGGATATCTCCCGATCAAGTGACGAGAAACCAAATTGATCACGTGGTAATCGATGGAAGGCACGCGTCAAGTGTCTTAGACGTACGAGTGATCAGGGGTGCGAACATCAACTCGGATCACCACCTCACTGCAGTGAAGGTGCGTACTAGGCTAAGCAGGGTGAAAACCCTGCGTAACGAGGCACAGAGAAAGCTGAACATCGCTAAACTGCAGACCGCGGAGATATCCAACGCCTATTTCGACCAACTCACTCAACTACTTCGTGAAAATATTTGCGCGCAATGGAAATATATTGCCCACTCGATGGAAAGGACTGCGCGGTCCGTACTGGGGTATGTGATGCCCTTAAACGATAATGCCTGGTACGATGACGAAGCCGCAATTCCGCCTGGGAACAAGATGCTGGATACAGGACTCTTCAGGCGAAAAAAACGAGAGCTTAAGGAGCGGAATAATGTGTGTATTGAAGAATACAGGAACAGAGGTGAAGCCCGAAATCTCTACCAAAAGATAAATGGTAGGGTACATCGAACAGGTCTTCCCTCCTGTAAAGATAAGGATGGTCCTCTCGTTACTGACTTCGAGAGCGTACTGAGAATATAGGAAGATCACTTCTGCAGGCTATTAATATCTGAAAACTCGGCTGATGAAGACTGTGTACCAATCCGAGATGATAACATCGAGCGTCCACCTCCGTGCCAAGCTGATATAACAACTGCCATATCCCGCCTAAAGAACAACAAGGCCGCTGGGGCTTAGGTCTTCCAGATAAGTTGTTTAAGGTGGGTGGATATGAGCTTGTTTTAAGCATGCAACAGCTCATAGAGAATACTTGGCTTCAGAAGAGCATGCCAGAGGATTGGAATCTCAGTGTGCTATGCCCAATCTACAAAAAAGGTGGCCGTAGTGAGTGTAAAAACTACCGTGGAATTAGCCTCTTACCGATTGCGTATAAGGTCCTGTCTAGCATACTGTGAGAACGTCTAAAGCCAATTTTGGAAAACCTGATTGGACCTTATCAGTGCGGCTTTAGACCAGGCAAATCCACAACGGATCAGATATTTACACTACGGCAGATTCTGGAGAAAATCCATGAGAAGCAAATCGACACTTGCCACCTCTTTGTCGATTACAAAGCTGCCTTCGATAGTCCCATCAGGCATCGACTATACGAAGTCATGTCTGAGTTCGGTATTCCTGCGAAGATAATTCGCCTCTGCCGGTGTACCCTTATGAATACCAAATCCTCTGTTCGAATTGGCAAAGATCTATCTGCACCATTCGATACGACGAGAGGTCTTAGACAGGGTGACGGTTTGTCATGTATACTGTTCAACATAGTGATGGTGTTAAGGTAAGCAGCGGTTAACATGTCTAGCACCATATTTAATGAGAGCCACATGCTGCTCGCATATGCCGATGATATCGGCATTATCGGTCGAACGATGCGAGAGGTAACAGCTGTCTTCTCATCTGTTGAAAGGGAGTCGGCAAAAATGGGTTTGGCAGTGAATGAGGAGAAGACGAAGTTAATGGTATCATCGAACATAGTAGGGGACGCAGCGTGAACGTTGAAAACTATTGCTTTGAGGTAGTGGATGAATTTATCTACCTCGGATCTGCCATGAACAAAAACAACAGTGTCAGCCTTGAAATAAAACGAAGAATAGTGCTCGCCAACAGGTGTTTATTTGGACTACGCGAGCACTTCCTAAACACCACCCTATCTCGAACCACCAAAGTCCAACTGTACCAGGTACTAATTTTACCGGTTCCGTTGTATGCCTCCGAATCTTGGGTGCTCACACAATCAAATGTAGCTCATCTGGCGGTGTTTGAGAGAAAAATACTCCGCAAAGTATATGGACCCATTTGTGTAAACGGCGAGTTTAGGATTCGGATGAACCATGAGCTGTACAAGTTATACCACGACATTGATGTGGTCAAGCGAATCAAAGTGCAACGATTACGCTGGCTAGGCCATGTCGTAAGAATGTGACTACGTTGAAAGGACCACGTGGAGGAATCACTGACGCTGCTTGGTAGGACTGACTGGAGACGGTGCGCACAAGATCGAAGCGAATGGAAATCTCTAATAATTTCGGTCTCTGACTCAGACACTGGAAGCGCTCTCCTTGCCAATCTTTTGAATAACACAACAAATACATTTATTTTGTGCTTTAATATTAATATTTAATAAACATATCTTTACAAATTTAGAGCACTATTTAATTACAAATGTCAATATGTATTAAATTTTTCATAACAATTTCCTTTTGGCTTTCACGATTTTCCTTTGAGCGTTGACTCTCATATAACATAGGCCTTCATCCCAAATAGCATTAGTTTAAATTAAAAAGGCCTCACAGAAAGAGTAAATAACAAAGGTTATTGATTAACTAATAAAAATCATTTTCAAAATAAATGATTAGTCATCGGCTTAATTGGATTTGTTTGTCGTCTTTGTCCCATTTCATTAGGATGCCAATTTCCAATTTCAGTTGTTTATTTTTTGCCCTCCACTCTGTTCAGCTCAAAGTAAATGGTTTGTGAAAAGAAGAAGTATGAATGAATGACTGTTTCATTTTTGTGTTTTCTCTTTTACGGTTTTGTTTCCATTTAATTATTTTTTATTGTTTTCACTGCAAGTGTCCAGATTGCTTTGGAAATGCCAAACTATGGTTGGTTATTGGACAATAGAGCAAAAGTCCTTAAAATGTCGAGTTGATGAATAAATTGTTAACAATATAAAAGTAGAATAATTTCAAATTCATTCAATTTAAAATTGTATAAAAGTTTAAGCAGATTATAGCATAAGTTTAAGTTGCATTTATGTTTTAGGAACAGTACAATATTTATACTGTGAATATTTATAGTTATAAATTGTTAAACAATGAAAATTGTTTTCCTTATTGTTTTACAAAACAAAAAAGAAAATTACCGAACAATATTTTTAATTTGTAACCTGCAAACAGTTTGACCTACACCAGATGTGTTGCAGTTTTTTGAGGCACTAAAGAAAGTATGGGTGTGAATCATAGACAACCTTTAGTAATTAATGCATTTAAACAATATCAAAACTATGGCAAAGCAGATGTAAACACAATATTTAAATGCATTTCGGTATAGCAACGTCGGAATTTAGCTCAAACCACTGATATTTCATACTTCAACATATTTTGTAATTTCACCAACATTTCTAATTAGGATTAGATTACTTAGCCACGCTACACCCACACCATAATATCATATTATAATTGTGAGGAAATTTATTACAAGCCGAACCCCATCTTCTAATAGAACAGACTCATTTTTGTTTGTGGCTTAATTTCTTCTTTATTCATACCTTACCAATTACTTCTTTTTTATCGAAAAATGTGTCACACTATAATACGAAACTACACGCCACTTTTATTACCATTAAGGAACGGAGTCGCTTGATTGTGATTTCATTAAATTTCGGCCATCATGCAACACACGAATGGATGATGGTGGCACTAAGTGTTATGAATACCTTTTTTATGATTTTCATTTTAGCAATTTCTCTTTCTTTTTACTCAACACCAACAAAATGTCATGATTTATTACTTCTGGAAGTGAATTGTGTTAAAATTATACTTAATAAAAGAGTGTGAAAAGAATGACCCAATGATTTATTTTTCTTTTGTTGACATTCAACACTTGAATAGAGAGCAAACATTTCTAAATATCTAAAGAATTCTTACAAAGGCTATGTAATTGCAAAAGAAAAACTAGATTGCGTGCCTGATTGTCGTTTTATTTTCGTTTTATTAAATGATATACCTGAAAAATGTTAAAGTTACCTAAAATTTACTTTTTTCCGGTAATTTTGTGATAACTAAGCGGCGAACTTGAAAAATAGGTTGTAGGTAACGCCATGCTCTGGATGCGGTAATTACTAACAAAGCCCTCTATCGACAAACATCAAGTCAACTGTAGCTGACACTAGTACTGGGGTAATGATACAAGCGGATAAATATGGCGCTGAAATCTTCAAGAGAAACATTTTCTGTAAATATTTTTACCCAACAACGTTTTAAAGATAAAACGATATCGACGTTGTCAAACGAATCTAAATACAGTTAATGCTCATGTTGTACAAATACACTAATGCTCATGTTGTACAAATACACACTGCTACAATTTTCAATTTTTATACCCTTCACCATGCGCATGTACAGAGTGAAGGGTATATTAATTTTGTTCTTCCATTTGTAATGCCCATAAGGAGGCGTGGTAGGTAGGACAATATATATATAAATGATCAGCTTCGAAATCTGAGTCGATTTAAAGGTGACCGTCTGTCCGTCCGTCTGTCTGTCCCCGCGATTACAGCCGCAGTTTAAAAAGATATCGAGCTGAAATTTGGACGGAAAGCTTCTATTCTCAAAGCGGAGGTTAAGTTCTTTACTGAGCCCGATCGGTCAAAAACTACTCCCACCTCCCATACAAACTCCCGCTTTTTGGGGTCTGTCCCTGCGATTACAGCCATAGTTTAAGGGTAATGACGCTGAAATTTTGTATGTGAGCTTTCCTACACCAAGCGGAGATTGAGTAGTAAGATGAGACCGATCGGTAAAAAACTACTCCCACCTCCCATACAAAATCCCTCTTTTTGGGGGTGTCCGTATGTCAGTCCAAGCGATTAAAGCAGTAATTTAAGAGCAATCAAGCTGAAATATTGTACGCAAGCTTTGCTGTCCTATATGAAGGTTGAGTTCTAAGATGAGCCCGATCGGTCAAAAACTACTCCCACCTCTCATACAAACTCCCCCTTTTTGGGGTATCCCTACAATTACTGTTGGAGATTAAGGGCAATTCCCTACACCAAGTGTAGGTTGAATAGTAAGATGAGACCGATCGGTCTCAATTACTGTTGGAGATTAAGGGTAATTCCCTACACCAAGTGTAGGTTGAATAGTAAGATGAGACCGATCGGTCAAAAACTACTCTCACCTCTCATACAAAATCCCTCTTTTCGGGGGTGTCCATATGTCAGTCCCCACGATTACAGTAGTAACTTAAGAGCAATCGAGCTGAAATATTGTATGCAAGCTTTTCTGCTCTAAGGTTGAGTATTAAAATGAGACCGATCGGTAAAAAATTACCCTCTCCTCCCATGCAAACTCTCCCTTTTTGGACTTTGTCCCTGCGATTCCAGCCGTATTTTAAGAGGTATAAAGCTGACATTTTGTACGCAAGATTCAATATCTAAGCGGAGGCTTCCTTCTAAGATAAGCAATGTCGGTCAAAAACTACTCCCACCCAATTTTTTGGGGTGTCCGCATAACTGCCCCCGCGATTATAGGTTAGGAAATATTGAGCTGAAATTTGATATGCTAGCTTTAATCCTATAATAGGGGCTTACGTTGTAAGATGAGCAATATCGGACGAATACTTCTCCCACCTTTCATACAAACTCCCCTTTTTTGGAGGTGTCCGTCTGTGTGTCCCTATAGTTTATGAGCTTTCGGGCTGAAATTTGGTATGTAAGCTTCTGTCCAGAAGCAGAGGTTAAGTTCTAAGATAAGCATGATCGGATTTAAACTACTCCCATAAACTTATCGGTAAATCGAATAAAATAGATACAAAATTATTGAAAAAATGGATGTGTGAAGCTAAAAGTAACGTCCATTTCTCAGCAACTTCCCTGTTTTGTGGTACAAAGTTTAATAAAATATAGTTGTAGTGCAAATAACCAGTTTTACCACCATTTTTACAAAAGTGAAGGGTATCTGAGCTTGGGCATAGCCAAAGATAACCGCATTACTAGTTTTTCGCTTAAATAGCTGTATCGCCTGTTTTGCTGTCTCCATGTGCCGTTCCCTAACAGCCTGGGTTACAATTGCCAGTAGCGTTGGCCTATATGCGACATTCTTCATCGTACCAGGATTAGTCTGAGCGCCGTTTTTCATATCCTAGCACGGTTGTTGCGGCGGTTTCCATGGAATGCGCAATATGCTGCCACTGTGCATCGGGATAGTTATCATTCAAAATAATATAACTTTTTTGGTTTGACTACGTTAAGTAATTGAATTAAAATAATGGTTAAGCTTAACAAGCGTCCTCAAAGTACTTCGATAAGCCACAAATATATAAATTAGCTTTTATATAGCACTTATGACAGGAAGAAAATGCTGTGAAATTTATTATAAGTTAACTAACTTTCCCGTCTCGCGTTGCTTTTCCCTTACTTACAATGAATCTTCTTATGAATTTAAGCAATACAGGAAAACGCTACATAACACGGACGAACACCCCATTCATGTGATTGTAGCTCTATCCCATTGGTCTGAGTGATTGTACCGCTTAGACCCTTTTTATCCCTAAAAATGCGAATTTCAAAAGATACATTCGTATAGCACAACTAAAATGGACTAGTACCCCCTCCATTTCTGTAGGGAACATGCCTATATACGATTATAGCTGTGGTCTGGGAAATAGTACAAGTTTTATCCTTTTTTCGGAATTTTTACAACTAAAGAACGCATTTCGAAAATTACTTTACAACGCACAACTAAAATTTCACTCAAATTTTTGACACTATACCTTTAGCGGTTTAGTACCAGTTTAACCCTTTTCGGCCTTTTTTTACCCCTAAAAGATAAACATTTTTATCTTTTTCGATTTTTTTACCCAGAAATATCGGATTTCATAAAAACCTTCACTCCAATTTGATTGTGAGCATTCCCATATCAATTATAGCTTTAGCCGATTGGTCTGAGTGATAGCGCAAGTTTTATTCCTTATTGCTCATTTTTACCCCTAAAACTAAAAATTTCCAAAAATCCATTCTTAGCTGACTTTTAATCGAAATGGGGAACAACCACTCCAAATTTCATCATCCTATCTACAGCCAATACGCAATTATAAATATATAGATTATGAAAATGTTGATATTAGAGATGGGCACTCGGCACATGATTGACGTGAATCACGTGAATCACGCGTGATTCACGCGTGAATGTGAGTAAGTTGGAAATTTGCTCACGTGAGCGTGCATGAACGTGAGCATCAAAAATATCTTCGTGCATGAGCGTGCGTGAGTGAATACTGTGCGTGAATCACGCTACTCACGCTAATCATGCAAAGCAAAAAAAAAAGCGCTTAACACAGAATTGGTTATTTGCATTTGTCATTACATTGATAAAGATTTACATTTTTGTGTGAAAGTTTTAGGAAATCGTGACTTTATTCTTTGTAATATTAATAATAACACTATGTGACAGTCATTTGAAACTTGAGGAGTGACCTAGTGCATGTTGTAGGTCTGGTCGAGTACAACATGACCCTATATACCAAAACCCTTAATATCTTGACTCACAGGTAAACACCCGGTTTTTCGGATCTTTCCCCACTTATAAAAGCTTGCAAAAAACTAGTCGGATACTTTACACGCTCAGAACTAAACAACAAACCCAGTAAATCGTTAAAACACCTTTGGAGTGAACCTAACCAATATCAAACGATAGCATTTGACCTCAGTAACAAAACCCTAAACTCCACAACGCCACAATTTGTGTGTACAGTGGGTTAAAATTGGATTTTTTTAGTCAAAAGTCAAATAAAAGAACATGAACAATCATGTGTAAAAATAGGTTTGGGATAGTTCATATCTGCGGAAACATACAGTAAAATTTTCAGAGGAACATTTCATCAGAACATTTGAACCCTCCAGCTCCTACCCTTAGGACGAATTTTAAAAAAACAACTTAAAAGTCAAATTTCTCAAAATGTTCAAAATGAGTGGCAGAAAGAGGGTTAAAATATTTCACGGAAATATTCCCCCGAAATTTTTAATGTAGGTCTCCGAAGACATGAACTATCCCAAATCTATTTTTACATATGATTTTTCATTTTCTTTTATTTTACATTTGACCAAAAACATCTAACTTTAAACCACTGTAAACAAAAATATATTTGTACACTCTCTTATTAATTTTTTCCATGAATGCTGCAGCGACATGGCCGGTAAATATAGTGATAGGTCCCACAAAGGTTTTCTAACTTTAGAAAAGCGTTACGAAGTAAAATAGATGCCTACTATGCTCGCTGACTGCTGCTGGTATATTTAAGAAGACTGCAAGAATATTCAGCATAAAATAAAGAAATAACATTATTAACTAATAGAAAATACATATTTGTTCTTCTTATTTTACATGTTTTAAGCTCTTTTAGTATCGGTTATTGTAGGTAAAAAAGATTCTGTTGGATCTAATAAAGTTTTCATAACATATATGCAAAATGTATTTTAATGCAACACAAGGAAAGGAGAAAAAAATCAAATTACTAAAAAACTGTGCCTGATGAAAAAAATCTGATAACATATTTGAAATCATGATATTAATACCCAGCAAAATATTTTGTAGCAAATAAACAATTACAGAACAGCTTTTACTGATAAGTAACAAGTTCCACTTTCGGTTGCACAATATATTATTTTTGTTTGAAATTGTCCCAAAACCAACATGTTCTCATGGAACCTGTTATGAAATGAATTGCTACATAACTGAATTAGATATGCTGTTTTTTGAAATTTCATTGATTTTCAATTGGGTGATAGTTCGAAATATATTTTAACTCAGATTTTTGAGTTTTTCTTAATAAATACCCTCTAAAAAATACTTATTTCGAATACGAATATTCATTTTCTGTTCTACGGAATCTGTGGTGCAACATGTTGTACATAATTGGTTATATAGAACCAGAAACAGAATAGAAAGTCGATTAAAAAAGAAACGATTCTAGTATCAATACCATTCGCAACAAGTTCTGAAAAATTTTCCTGGGTAACTATAGGAATCACAATTCACATAATGGAAAATATTTTTATTAATCTATTAAGATAGCTTTAATAGATTTTGATCTATTAAACAATCTTTTAACCTTTTAAAATCCTTTCAAAGATTGCTCAATGGTCAACAATAAGCAACTACGTTTTATGGTACGAAAAACTTTGTAAAATTTGCTTAGAAGAAATGTGTGAACCACTAAATTTTAAACCTCTATCCCATGCAGTTCAGCTGCAAATGAAGAGGGTGTTTTTTACGTCAGAAAGAATATTAGAAGAAAAAAAAGTCGTTTAAGTGAAGAAAATGTTGATAAAATTTTATTTTTAAACAAAAATTCTAAGAATAATTTTTATTCTTGATTATATTTATTGTTGACCTGTAAAGAATTATGATATTTTCATAGTTCGGTTTAAGATCAGTTCTATTGGCAATTATTTATTATTGCCAATAGGTTTTTAATCAAGAGTTTGTGAAATGTATTATGTTGACAGCAGCGTATGACGTCATTTCGACATTAACCACAATGTCTTGTCAGCGCTCTTTGCTGTGCCTTCTCCTCTATCATCACAAACCTTAAGGAAAGAAGCTTCTCAAAGTTAATGAGAACTTTTCCCTCCGGTGCGTTCTCATTAACTTTGAGATGCTTTCTTCCCTTAATATATATATTTTTATTTTGGTGTCTTGTCATATCGTTCTGTTTTGCCTCGAAATTGCAAATTTTTTTTATTATTTCACTATTTTTTAAGTTTGTTTTTCTAAGGATACCCTAATGTTTACTATTTTATTCACAAAATGCATGCTTTCATGAGTGAAACGCATACCTGTTTGTCAAAATCGGTTACCAAATAGTTAAGTTATTAATCGAGAATCTTTTGGGGTCCATAAAAAAAATTGGTCACCAATATCGCCAAACTGAGTATATGGTTTTATTACCCTTCGATAGTCTATACTGTCAAGTTCATGTATCTATTTTGCAAAAAAAGTCTTAATTTGTTGCATAGTGTAATTATAGAAACATAACACTAAAAATTTTTTTACTTTTTATTTGGCGTGAATGTCGTGATTCACGCTCACGTGAACGTGCGTGAGTACAAAATTTACTCACGTGAGCGTGCGTGAACGTGAGTAGCGAAAAAAAAATTGAGCGTGAGTGTGCGTGAGTGACAATTTCAATCACGTGAGCGTGCGTGAACGTGAGTCAAATTTACTCACGTGCCCATCTCTAGTTGATATTACAGTCATAACAATATTTCCACAAGGGGTGTGACACCGCCCATTTCCCAGGGGGACGTAATACGACACGTACCATTTACATATGTAGGAAATATTATCTTCATACCTTACATGGATTGTAAAATATAAACGATTGAAATTTTTGTTTGTGTGGGCGGTGCCATGCCCCTTTGTCTAATTATGTTTTCATGTAGCCTATGACAGAGGCCATACGGATAGTACTCACAGTGAAATTGTTAGTATGTAGGAGCTTACCTTCTAAACTACTTATCAGTTTTTAAAAATTCTTTCACCAGTGAATAGCTACGTTTATCACTCAGAGCTATAGGATATTCGTACTTTTATGTGTAAAAAGGCCCAGAAAGCGATAAAACTGGCGACAATCTTTGTGGGTGTGCTTCCTATAGAATGAGTGAGCTGCATTAAGGTATTTTTGGAAATTCGTACTTTCAGAGCTAAAAAAGGCCAAAAAAGAGATAAAACTGGTACGACCACCCGGACCAAAGGTAGAATCGCGAAAATCTGTATTGGCTGACTTCCTATAGCATGAGAGAGGTGTATTAAGGGATTTTTCGAAATTCGCATTTTTGGGGCTAAAAAAGGTCCAAAAAGGAATAAAACTGGTACCAACACCACCAAAGGTATAAAACTTGTATCATTACTCAAACCAAACTACACAAGGTATAATCACGAGCATTAATTTTTGTTAATGATTATTTTATAGGGTAGTTGTGGGATTCTAAGGGATTTTCGAAATTCTTACTTTTAGGGACACAATGATAGATAAAGGGATAAAATTGATACCATAAAAAATACCAAATGGAAAAGGCGAGGCACTAAATCAGAATAACGAGCATTTTGATCAAACTACTGATTATGTGGAAAAAAATTAAATAAATTAAAATTTAATATTTGTCTAGCGAACAGTCTGACCAAGCAAATGGACCAATCGTTAGTTGAGTATAACAGTACTCAACATTTTTATTAATTATTTTGCAAGCAGAACGAAGTCTGACGGGTCAACTAGTATTTGAATAAATATAAAGTCTTCGACAAAATGTTGACGCGCTAAGATCTGTTGGCGTGGAAATATTTACAAATATTTTTAGGTCTGTATGACAGACGCTGAGTTTGACCATCATGACTGAACAACTGAATCAGTCAAACTTAAATTCACACCATATGTGTTGGTTTTAGTTTGTTTCAGAAAAAACAAACCGATCCAGCGATGGGCCAAGAATCTGAGTGATTTCATGGACAATTTAGTATTTTGTTATAATTTTTAATTAAAAAAAAAGTAATGTTATAAAACGCAGTACTAGTGTACATTTAAATACATTGTGTCGCAAGGAAGGTGTATTTACATACATGCGTAGTATCTCGTGCTAAGTAGTTATATCTATATATATAAAAATGGTGGCAAAAATGTATAGTAATTCATCAATTGGAAACGGCTGGGCCGATTTTGCTCAAACTTTTTTTCATTTGTTCGTTATTGCCAGGAGAAGGTTTATGTGAAAGAAAATTGTTGTATAGAATTTTGTGTGCAATTGTTACAGAATGACTTTTCGAATAGAAAAATGAAAATTTTTGTTGAAAAATGCGGAAAACTCCGGAAAAATTCAAAAAGTTTTTCGAAGAAATTCTCCATTTTTTAGTATGATTTAATAAATTTGGACGATGGAACTGTGAAAAGTTTCGGATAATTATTCCAAAATGACTTTTCGAATGGAAAAATAGAAAATTTTTTGGTGGAAAATTTCGGAAAAACTTGGATTTTTTCTAAACAATTTTGCATTGTATCGCTTGATTTGATAAAAATCGATAATTGAAATTTTGTTTGTGTGCAATTGTTCCGTAGTGACTTTACGAATGGAAAAATAGAAAAATTCTCGGTGGAAAATCCCGGAACAACTCGAAAAATTTGGATATTTTCGGAAACATTTTGCATCGCAAATTAAATTTTTTATAACATTTTGTGTGCAATTGTTATGGAATGGCTTTTCGATTGGAAAAATAGAAAATTCTAAAAATTTGAATTTTTTTCAACGAAATTTAACATTTTATTGTATGTTTTGATAGTTTTGAATGGAAAAATAATTTTGAATGGAAACATAGAAAAATTCTTGGTGAAAAACTCGGAAAATTCCGGAAAAAACTCGAAAATTTTGGATATTTTCGACAAAATTTTTCATTTGACGATTTTAGAAGACGTAAGGTGGAAAATTCGTTGTGATGCTTGGAAAAATTCAGTTTATTGTGAAATCTATATGTATAAATAGGGTGTGTTAAGTGTGTAGTAATTCATCAAGAGAAAACGGCTGGCCCAATTTGCTCAATTTTTTTTCAATTGATCGTAATTAGTATGAGGGTTTTGTGCAAGAAAACATTGGGAAAACCCTCTGGAAATGTCGGGAAATTGGAAAAATCTAAAATTGGTTTTTTGTATGGAATTTTGTGTGCAATTGTTATGGAATGGCTTTTCAATGGAAAAATAAAAAATTCTTATGGAATACTCATACAATTTCGGAAAAATTAAAAAAATTAGATTTTCTTATCGAAAAAATTTTGCCATTTTCGCATGGTTTGATGGTTTTGAACGATGGTTTTGTGGAAAATTTCGGTTAAATGTTGGTTGGTAACGAGATTAATAATATTTAGATAAAAAATATATTGATATCCTTTGCAATATTTATCAATTTTATGATATTTTGAGAAAATGAGTTTACGTGTGAAAAATTAAGTTATCTAATGGGATTGCGGGCATTTATTCCGTAACGACTTCGTAGTTTTTTAGGGAGAGTTATTTGCTTGGATTATGCCTCCTATTAGAAGATCAACAATAATTAGTCAGACTATACATAGTTCATCCACGCCAATGTGTATGCTTATATTTTAACTATACATTCAATTCGATGCGTACTGTGGATGGTTTTATGTGTGTCGCATTTCGGGAGGCTGGCAAAAATTTCCTCGAAAACGGACTCAATACTCGCCGATGCGATTCTTTCTGCGTCAGGGATTCCAATTCGTACATTGTTTGCGATCATTGGAGTCACATGTCATCCGTCGAACCCAACGAGATGGCATGTGGTTGCTTATGTGCGGCAATCTGCTATTGACATTGGGAATGCCAGCGCCAAAACGTTCGATGCAAGATGCATTTGATCGCGAATTTTAACGGGAGCAAGACAATTATCTAGATGAGCTGACCGGAAGAGTTCGAGCAAATGTGCCGCTCTTAAATGCCGAGTACAAGAACCTGTACGATTCTCGATGAAACGGAAGTCATTTACTTTCTCGATGTGGCATAGCTGCCACATTATTGGAAGGCAGTCGAACTGCAAATTCCGCTTTGAAACTGTCGATGAAACTTCTCATGGTTGAAAAGCCAAAATACACAATGACCAAGAATTTGGCAACAGGGAAGTATATGCGGAAATGCCAAATCAACATTTCGGATGAATGTCCGATAACGAATAAACGAGCTTTGGAAGTAGTTGACGCACGGGGGGATTTAAAACGATTTGGTGGAGCTATGATTTTGCTCACAATGTCTAATGCTGCAGATTTGCTTAAACCATGCTAGAAATTGTCGTCAATGTCAAGAAGTAGAAATTGACCAAAAAATTTGGGGCTTCTTCCAGAACCTCCCATCTTCTGCTGAATTCTCGAAACAAATGCTGTCGCTTGCCAATGGCAAAATTCGTGTTGATGCTTCGACTGAATTGATATCGTTCCCTGCAAATTTTTGCAAGTTCACATCGTTGGAAGAGCAACTCATCACATTGCACAAAATTATAAAAATCTTGATTGGATTAATTTACGGGCAGTATGTTATTAGCTGCGAAGAATAAATACATCGATAGCTAGAATTGCAATTTAGAAAGTCAAATCGCTGGAAAACTGCATTCGTACAAATCTGTTTACAGCGTGACCGACGAGGATGAAGCGACCAACAATCCGATCGAATTTTTCAACTCGCTTAATGTTTCGCATAATTTACAGATGATGGTGGGATCGATAATAATCATATTGCGGAATCTGAATCAAGCGAAATTGTGCAACGTTACTCGGTTGTCCGTCTAGAATCTGGTAAACAATGTGATTTAACCGAATATCATCAAGAACAAGTTCAAAGAACTGATCATCCATTCCAATTCCCCGATGACAATCAATAAATCGCAATGCCAATCGTTGTAAGTATGTGGGATGAATCTCGAATTTTCCTGTTTTACGTGCGGTTAGCTAAACGTTGATTTTTCGCGTTTTGGAGAACCGCCTTCGTTGTTTGTTTTTGCGGCGGAAAACTAATCGAAAAACATTGTTTATCATACCACTCTCTACTGAGTTTATCTGAAGGCATTAAATTGGGGCTGAAGGCATTAAGTTCGCCGGGTCCGCTAGTTTAACATAAACATTAAAGGCATTCATTCGGTTGCCATTGGTCTTAATATTTACAAATATGTGGTAATATAATACAAAATTATTCTACAAAGTTGTTTTTATTAAAAAGAATTAAATGCTTAATTTTTTAGTTTACAAATATTTCCCTATGAAAATCAAAAGTCTTAAACATCAGCAAGAATTTTTGGGTAATCGGTTTAGCAACGCTTAAAACAAGCTGTTGTAGGGACAGTGCGTTTGTGGTAACTTTTTTGGACAATATATTTGTTTTCCTTCATGACCAATTTATGTAAATATGTATTTTCCATCATTCTCCCAATTTGCTTTGCTATCTTTTTCACAATTTTACAGTTCGTTATGCCTAAATAAAACATATTTACTTCTACAGATTTGAGGATAAACAAATTTAAATATTCTTTTGTTGATATTTTCACATCATTCAAACGTCACGTACTTGTCGGCCGGCATCCACTTGGATATCAAATTTATTTGGAGCTTTAGTTTGTAAATTGTTAAAGCTTTCCTATAGTGTGCTGGATCATAAGTTTACCGGAATATTGAGTTGGAAGAAAAGTTTGTTTTTCGTCTGCGCATTATTGTTTCATATTTCATTGGAGGGGAACTATTTCTAGGTAGTTCTCTATGGTTTACAATAAGTTTATGAAAAAAAACAAAATAAATATTCGGGAGTTGAAAATCAAAATTTCTACAAGTTGTGTTAGGTTTATGTGGTTTGGATGCGAAAGAAGAAAAAAAAATGAATAAATTTACAATTGCAACACTTCAAAGATGTTATTAAATTTAATCGTATAAATTTTTCATATTTTTAGGTGATGCTTACCAAAGTCGTAGAAGAATTAATTGGTTCAAATAAATTTAATACTTTTATACGGTTATAATTATAGTCAAGATTCAAATTATCAATATAACAAAAATATTTCAAGCATGTATAAAAAAATTATGGTAAAGTATCATATACAAACGTTTTAGTTAGGAACATGGTATAATATCATCTCTCATGACATCAGTCATGAAATAATCTTCCTTCAACTAGCAATCTGTGCCCACAGGTCGATATTACATGTTACTAAACCTCTTTATAAATCTACCAATATTTATTGTATCCTTAACTTGGCTACTCCCACATATAAGTTTCTTAAATTCCTTCGTTTTAGCGCAACATTTCTTTCTTTTCCCAAGATTTAAACATCTCAATAAATAACAATAAAGCATGTAATTAACTCCATCCACAATGGTATAATTTCCATCATTACTTTAATGTTGATAACTGCATGGTCGTTTTCTATCACTGCCCAAAGCAACAGTCGACTGCTAAGCCCAGTAGAAGATAGAAGCCCTTCAATTGTATTGTGTCTATGGCAAACACTGTAAAGCGCCAGGCATCTTGGGACGATCATTCAATATAATTGCATTGAACCCAAGCAAAAGGGCAAGTCAGCATTACCATTTTCATTTAACCTAATATAGAAGGGCAAAGAAAAAACAACAAACTAGAGAACATACATACAGCGCA
>OZ035883.1:115018429-115052267 GCA_964034835.1 Muscina levida | reverse complement strand
ATGAGAACCGTATAACCTATTTAATACTATGTATAGGCTGAGTATTTCACCAGTGACTTTCGGATTTTCTGCAAGTTAGATGGATAGTATAGATGTAAGAAATCTAGCAAATATGTTAATACATGTATACACTTTGATAGACTTAAATTATTTTTGTTTGCGTAATTACTTTATTTTTATTGTATTCGATATTTTACCGAAACTCTCGAGACAGTATAAAAAAAATCGAATAAATTAGTACACTAATTTTTAAAATCTATATATGGGTCGATATCACGAAATGACTACATTCTGTGGCCCGACGCATTTAGTATTAAAAATTTTCAAAAATTTAAATTCTGAGAACAGGAATAAATAAAACAAAATGTCCTTTAAGGAGGCACAGAAATCAAAATAAAATATTATACATATTTTTATGAAAACATTTGGTCGCACGGTGCAAATAGTCATTTGTGTTCAGAAATCACAGATTGTTATTAATATTTCAAAATCTATAGGTATATATAAAAATGAAATGGTCCACGTATGTCATACCATCACTTGAGAACGGCTGGAGCGATTTGGCTGATTTTTTTTTTATTCGATTCGAAATTTTCCGTAGATTGTTTGTGTTGAAAAAAAATCAAATCCAGGTGGCGCTAGGATGGATTTATATCGACAATTTGAATGCATGTACCAATTCAACTGAAATTTAGAACGGATATTCGTTTGATCATGAGAAAACATTTTATGTACAAACTAGCTGACCGGGCAGACTTCGTCCTGCCTAAAGAAGTATTGACTGAAATGTAACTTTTTTTGGTTGGAATAAATCTTCGGGTTGTGTTAGTTTCTTTTGATATTCGCATCGAAATTTAACAAAAATTTTGAGGTATATTAAAACATAATATAGTTTTAATGACAGAAATTTATTGTAATGCGTTTGATAATAGAGTATGTATGGAAGAACCAAAGAAGTGTACATAATTTAATCAGTGGGTCATTCTACACGTAAACATGCAACATAAAGATGTTCATGCGAAAAATTTGGATTTTTAAAATTTGAATAGACTGTCCCTCAAATTTATTGAATGTCATTGCAAATTTTAACCGAACTGGAAACTGTAGTCATTTAAATCTAACGGCGAATCCGTGGGTATCATTGTTACGGTATCATAGTAGCAACACTTCGGTTCCCTTATATTTTCTGGGTAAATTAATTTAAGAA
Source organism: Muscina levida (assembly GCA_964034835.1). Classification (NCBI taxonomy): domain Eukaryota; kingdom Metazoa; phylum Arthropoda; class Insecta; order Diptera; family Muscidae; genus Muscina; species Muscina levida. The sequence continues at coordinate 115,051,060 of OZ035883.1, read as the reverse complement.
GGATAACTCAATCATGTATTGCATCTTAAATTCTATCATCCCTCATTATGATTTGACATGTTTGCAACATGGTTCTCAGAAAATTTAAATTTTTTGCTCTATTCTGCAACATCCAAAACAGCTGCACAATACAGGAGGATGCAATAGCCAACGCGATCAAACATTTCACAAAATCAACAATATCAAAAGCCATGGGTGCAATATGGAAATAAAATCCTCCACACTCATTCGTAACTGCTAATATTACACTGTTGTATGACGTTTGTCGATCTAAATGTAATAGAATGCAGATTTGAGAAATGTTTAAATTCGTGAGTATTCGATTTTTTCTGCCGTAGATCTCAGTCACATACGCCACTGGTCTCAAAAAATTGCATACCAAATATCAAGACGAATAGTGCTACAGTTCTTCAGCTATTGCTTTTTGGAAAACATAATTTGGCAGGGCTACCCCTTATGCTTGATCACGAATATTGGTGTTTATTCCACATACTATTTCAAATCCCCCTTTTTTCTTTAAAATACGTATATTAATGTTAATTGAATACACAACAAATTCCATTACCATTCGCAAAATTACGTCCTACGGAAGGAGCCATGCCTAATGATCTAGGCCATCAGATATTGCACTTTTACAAATTAGGTCCTATGAGTAGGGTCATTCCTACTAATCTAGTACTTCAGATACCGCACTTTAACAAATTAGCTCATTTTAAAATTCAAATATTGACAAATTTAACATTGACATACTATTTAAATTTTCACAATTTAAAACTTTTGAACATTTTTTGTATGGGAAAATCAAAAATCGACTCAATAAATGGACCACATGATTCAAATGCAATGTTTAAGTAACGTATAACGATCCTCGAAAGATTGTCTTTCTATTGATGCCGGTTTGTTGCACATCGGTTGGGTGGTTTTGAAGTCTATATTGGACATACGTAGAAACAAATGTTCACTTTTATATATATAGATGGACCCGGTAGGTGGCGCTGGGGTCGGTTTACAATCAAAATTTTAACGAAAGGGCCAATTTAACTGAAATTCAGAATCTATGTTTGTTTGATCATCAGCAAAAATTGTATGTACAAATGGACACGGTAGATGGCGCTAGGGTGGATTTATATCGAAAATTTGAATGCTTAAATTTGAAATTTAGTATTTATGTTTGTGGAACGTTGTGAAAAAATTGTTTGTATGAATTGAATTAATTGATTGGTGTCGCTAGGGTGGAATTATAATGAAAGTTTTTACGAATTAAACAATTTGACTGAAATTTTGAATGTATATTTGTTTTATTATGAGATTTTTTTTTGTATATATGGACCTACAATTGATTTGGCTGGGGTTGAATTATTTCGAAAATCTATATCCATTCTCCGATTTTACTTAAACTTAAAACATATGATTTTTTTGACATGAGAAAATTTTGAATGTATGTTTGGAACCAGTGGCCGGTGTTTAGCTTATGATACACTTAATTTTTGGAATGTCATTTAGTCACTTTTTTTTAACATCATAGTTATTCAGAAGTCTATATATATAAAACAGATGTACATTTTGATGTCACCATAATTGTGAAAACGGTTTACCCCATTTGTCCCAAAATTTCAGTGAAAGTTGAGGATTGGCTATAGATGGTCACCCAGACCGCAAAAAGGCTAAAAGAAGAATGACTAACTTTTATAATGGCGCACCTCCTACAGAATTAGAGAGCTTCACAAAGTTGTTTTTCCCATTTCGAAATTTTAGGGGACAATAACGAAAATAGGAATAACTGTTGATATCACCCAGATCATACGGTTAATGGGGTTGCTGAGGCTAATGAACGCATTTTTGGAAATTCGTACTCCTTAGGATAAAAAGGTACAATCACCCAGTACACCAACGCAGAAAGTTCTATGTCAGTCAATCGGCTTTAAAATTTGGTTTTAGAATATATGCCTATCAATAAGTAAGTTTTCATCACATCATGGACGACACTGCTGATCCGTTTTAGCAATTCTTATAATAATCTTTAAGATATATGAAGAACAGAATTTGTCCGGGAAACCTCGCCCTTTAAATTGAAATATTTTAGAGGTTAAAGAAATAAACCAATCGGTATTAGATTTCAACTACACTCAACATATTTTACAAAAATTTATGTATAAATGGACCCGGTAGGTGACGCTGGGTTGGAATTATAACGAAAATTGTAAGGAATGGACACGGTGATGTGAATTTAGTGAATATTTTTATTAAAACTTTTCGATTATAATATAGTTTAATAGTAAAGTGTGAATCTCCAAAACGTGTGTACGCGCACAAATCCGAACGACTGCACCAAGTTTTCAAAATTGATGGAACGTACGAAAAGGTTTATTAAACCCCTTACTATGGAAAATATATGAGTAAGTGAGGCAAACGAAAGAAGTCCTTTTGTAAGGTGCCGGCGTCAAATGTAGTTGTTTGGCCCATAGAAATGAGACGGATGCATAGAAAAGATTTACCACTGCATTTATGAATATTGCGGCTAAAATTTTATTTTTGAGTAGTGGACGGAATACGCGTTGCAAAATGGTGAGGTTTATCTACATAGCAGACAAATTCAAGATGAAGATGATAATATAGAAACGATATGTTTATTGTGATCAGTAGGGGTGGGAAGGTAGTGTGATACAAATGTATTTTGGTCGTGATGAAAGAAATTTTGATACATAGGTAGTACTTACCAATACTTGATCTGAGGACAAAGAGATCATAGCAAAAGTTTTGTTTTGTTTTCCCTATCTTTCTTAATAATTATATTCATTTCTGTGTATGTCACTAAACTTATCTTTTACGGCCTGACGGATGTTGATACAACTTTTTCTGATAAAAAGAGTTCGTATTATTAGATCTGAACTTCTTTAGCCTTCACTACCATCTACTTCGTGTAAACTTTTAAAAACGTTTAACATTTGAGATTCAGATATCAAATATGGCAAGTGTGTATGAGGCTTCAGTTCTTAGACCACTTTCCCTTAGGACATATTTTATTTGTGTCCATAGAGCTTGGTACAACTCTTTCTTATGCCAATAACTTTGCTGGCATGACGAAGTTTGCCGGGTCAGCTAGTATATATTATAAATGAAGTACGTCAAGTTATTCAAGAAGAATGAACCAAGTCAATTTTAATTTCATAAATATAATATTTTTTTAAAATTTATGATTTTGAGACATTTTTGTCCGTGGCCAATTTTTTTCGTCATTCCCGTGGGCCAATTCGTTTATTAAGAAAAGAATGCTTTAAACCGGTTTTTCGGTTAGGTGTAAATTATAAATGTAACGACAATTTCCGTTAGTTTAAAAGGTAATTGACAGAAGTGCAAAATGTAATCAGTTGTTTGAGAGCTGTTGAAGTGTTTATTGTTTTTTGCGCATGTTCCTAAAATTTCATCATTCCCGTAGTAAGTATATTTATCCTTTATTTATATTATAATTTCCAAATTTGTGATATTGGTTTGTTTATTTTTTAAGTCTACATTAGATTATATTATATCTTATAACAAATTTTGAAGATTTTCACATTTAAATCCAAGAATACTCACATTTCCATCATTACCGTGCAATCATTACCATGGGTATAACCTAAGTAATTTAAGTAAAAATCAGAGGAAAAAAAACTTCCGCGTAAAATCCTTAACATTCTAAAATATACATGACCCATTGGTAATTAATAATTTTTTTTTGACCCATTCCATATATAAAAATGGTAGAAAAAATGTATAGTAATTCATCAATTGAGAACGGCTGGACCGATTTCGCTGAATTTTTTGTTAGTTGATCGTAGTTTTCAGAAGAAGGTTTATGTGAAAGAAAATTTTGGGAAAATCCTCTGGAAAAGCCGGGAAATTAGAATAACCGAAAATTGGTTTTTTGGTATGGAATTTTGTGTGCAATTGTAGCGAATGGCTATTCGAATGGAAAAATAGAAAAATTTTCTTGGAAAATTCGGAAAATTTTAATTTTTTTTTCGACGTAATTTTGCTTTTTGTTGTATGATTTGATAGTTTTGGATGATGTAACTGCGAAAAATTTCGGATAGTTATTCCGAAATGACTTTCCGAATGGAAAAATAGACAAATTCTCGGTGGAAAATTTCGGAAAAAAATCGATAATTTTGAATATTTTCGGCAACTTTGTGCATTGCATCTCTTGATTTAATAAAAATCGCAAATTAAATTTTTGTCGCTTTTCGAAAGAAAAAATGGAAAATTTTGGTTTGAAAATCATGGAAAAATTTTATATTTTTTCGGCAATATTTCCTTTTCGAATGGAAAAATATAAAAATTCTTGGTGAAAAACTCGGAAAATTCCAGAAAAAAAGGTTTATGTGAAAGAAAATTTTCTGAAAATCCTCCGGATAATTCGGAAAATTGGAAAAATCGAAAATTGCTTTTTTGTGTGCATGTTACGAATGGTTTTTCGAATGGAAAAATAAAAAAAAAATTGTTGATAAATTCGGGAAAAATTTGAAAAATTAAATTTTTTTTCGACAAAATTTTGCATATTGTCGTATGATTTCTTAGTTTTAGACGATGTAACTGTGACAAATTTCGGATAATTATTCCGAAATGACTTCCGAATGGAAAAATAGAAAAATTCTTGCTGGAAAACTCGGAAAATTCCGGAAAAACTGGAAAAATTTGGATTTTTTTCAGCAAAATTTTTTCATTGTATTGCTTGATTGATGATTTCAGACAACGTAAAGGTGGAAAATTCGTTGCGATGCTTGGAAAATTTTGGATTATATTATAACAATGGTGTCTAAAATGTAAAGTAGTCCATCAAATTTTTTTTCAATTGTTAGTAATAGGCAGGTTAAAGTTTTATGCAAGAAAATTTTGTGAAAATCCTTTGGAAAAGTCGGGAAATTGGAAAAATCTAAAATTGCTTTTTTTTTTGTATGGAATTTTGTGTGCAATTGCTACGAATGGCTTTTCTACGAAATGATGCATTTTATTGAATGATTTTATAATTTTACTGATGTAACTGTGAAAAATTTCGGATTAGTATTCCGAAATAACTTTCTAAATGGAAACATTGAAAAATTTTCTGTGGAAAACTCGAAAAACTTGGAATTTTTGGGCAAAATTTTGCATTGTATCACTTGATTTGATAATTTTAGACGACGTAAAGGTGGAAAATTCGTTGTGATGTTATTCAATTGGATTGCGGGCATTGATTCCGTAACGAATTTGTATGTTTTTAGGGAGAGTTATTTGCTTGAGTGAGCCTCCTATTAGACGATCAAACCTTAGATAACGTAACCGTCGCGCAATAATTAATCTGACTATACACAGTTCATCCACGCCAAGCTGTATGCTTCTATCTTTGCTGTCCTTCAATTCCCTGCGTACTGTGGATGGTGTGCTGTGCAACGCATTTCGGGAGGCTTGCCAACATTTAAATATGCCCGAAAACTGACTCAATGTTCGCCGATGTGACCGTTTCTGCGACAACGATTCAAATTCGTATAATAATAATTATATAATTATAATTACGCTGCGTGACAAAATTTGGGGAATGTTACATGCAAAACTTCCAAACGGCAACTGAAGAACCTAACCCAAACCTTTGCACACCTCTTGCGGTACCTCCTATACAAATGACCGAATTGACCTTCATAGTTTTACATACATATCTTCTTTTGTAAATACACAGAATTCAATACTAGTACCACTCCTTAAATACAACCTAATTTTGGAACTTTTATTTTAATTTTGGGCAACTGAGGGTTATTTAAATATGGCGAATTTAATTATTTTGTAATAGTAGACACAACTTTAAAAAAAAAAAATTAGTCACACTTCTCTGCTACATCACATACAACTGACCGAATTTTCTTTCATACTTGTACATACATATATTTTTGGTAATAAAATTATTGGAATTTAACTAAGGAATAAATATGGACTATATCGACCGACCCCTTCTGGGACGTTCCATACAAATTGACCTATTTTTGAAACATTATTTTTTCTTCAATAACTTTCAAATAGACAACTATTGATTGACCAAGATATATCCGTAATGATGGATTCAATTCTCACCGACGAAGATAGTACCGAAGATGAGGATGATTAGGATAGTGATAAGGATGATGAAGTAGACGGCCAATGTCATATTAATGATGATTTCATCTCCTTTCTCTTTTCTTTCTTTAAGTGACCCATTACAACTTACGAACGTGGTTCATAAATTTGAGGCCTGAAGTATTAAAGAGTTCCATATGCTTCGATCTTCTGCGTGCGTTCTTCAGTTAGTCATACCAGATGGTGGCACGTCGCCAACCACTTGGTCCTTCCAACGAAGTTTGGGTCTCCCTGCTCTGCGCCACTCTTCAGGTTCGCCTTCAAGCACCTTTCTCGCTGGAGCATTTACAACCATCCTGGCATCATGTCCCCAGCCATCGTAGTCGTTGGGTTCTGACTCTTTTAGCTACGTCGATGTCGTGGTAAAGCTCATGGTTCATCCGATTTAGAAACTCCAGGTCCATATATTTTTCGGAGTAATTTTCTCTCGAATACTACTAGGTTTTGTATGTCCGTTGTCGTAAGCACCCACAATTCGGCAGCATACAACAGAACGGATACAATTAACACCTGGTACAGCTATTTCTTAGTATCTCGAGATAAGGTGGTCTTACCAAAGTGCTGCCGAAGTCCGAATAAAAAAACATTTATTGGCTAGCACTATTTTCCGCTTAATTTCTTGGCTGACATTATTTTTCTTGTTGACGGAAGATCCGAGGTAGGTAAACTCATAAGCTACCTCAAAACAATAATTTTTAACGTTAACGGTGCGTCCTCATCGAGAGGACTCTTTGTTTTTCGAAATCATTATTTTTGTTTTGTCCTCGTTGACGGCTTAATACATTTCTGAAACTAGGTGTCGCAGTCTCTGCCAACCACAAATCCACATCCAAACTCATGCTTGTCCGCATGGCCACTATAGTAGATATCACTCGTCTTCATGCTCGAGCACCCGTGTCCCGTCCACCTGAATTTCCTGTACAGCGGTTATGTCTGCCTTGTATTCTTAGAGGACTTCCGCCAGTTGGATGGAGGCACCTGGTCTATACGGTATTCTAACATTCCAGGTGCATATCCTCAAATCATGGTCCTTAACCCATTAGTGACGACTGTTACCATATGGTAACGTTGACAGCGTTAGATATTGCACGCAATAAAATAAACATAAGAATAAATATGAAGAATTTTCTTTTTTGATTTCATCACAGCATGCTTTGATCTTTCATTCTTGATTTACCGCTATGCGATCAGACGTCAGTAGCGAGCGTGGGGGATCATTGAAAATAGGTGTTTTTTCACATGTGCGCAAAACAGCAATATGGAGGGATATAAAAAGTCACTCCATACTAAGAATATTTTTTCGTTGTTTAAAGACTGATATATTAAAGACTTTTAGTTTTTGTTATATGAGAAGAATATGAAATATCATAAAAACGTATTGCATTAATTTTTTTGTACTTGGTTCTTTTTATTTACCTGTTTTAAAGCTGTTTCCATATGGTCACTGTTGGCATAACACCAGTAAAAGTGGATATTTTTCTGAAAATTTTCGTCTTAATTTTTTTATGTATAATTCGTTTTTTAACTTATATGTGGTACTGACAAAATCTTTAAAAAATTCCCATTATTTCGCACTCGTCATTAAAGGGTTAATTAATTTGCGGTGGTTGTCAACATTGTAGGGGGTCCGTTTTATTCTTTTGCAATTAAAACCAGTACAGAAATTTCAGTCAGGTAAACTGACTGTTAAATACCATCACCTAATAATAATTCCTATTACAAGATAATTAATTACCAAATTTGATTATCCCTCAAGTGCCGGTTTAGAAATTATGGGATAAATATTAATTTTCAAAACAAGGTCATTTTCTATGGGAGGTACCAGAGGATGATCCGGTATAATCCATATTCATTCCTGATTCAAATTATCATAACTGTCGACTTACGCAAAATTCGACTGTATTCACTGTACTTACAAAAATATAAGTATTTAAATCTATGGGGGTATGTTCGGTATTTTGTATGGGAGGTATCAGAAGGGGTGCGTCAAATAGTTATGTTTTGTAAGGTTTTGATTCCTATCACAAGAAAAATTAATTGACCAATTTTCATTACCCCCCAAGTGTCCGTTTGGAAATTATGGGATAAATATTAATTTTTCAAAAATTGGTATTTTTGTATGGGAGGTACCAGAAGGGGTGATCCGATATAATCCATATTCATTCCTGATTGAAATTTTCGTAACTGTACAAGTTATGCCAAATTTGACTGAATTAATTGTACTTACAAAAAAAGATATGTATGTAGAACTATGAGGGTGAATTCGGGAATTTGTATGGGAGGTACCAGAAGAATGCGTCAAATAGTAAGGTTTCCACCAGTTTTCATATGCAAAATTTGAGTGAATTCAGTTTAGTTACAAAAAAGATATGTATGTATAATAGACCTGGCGTTAAAAAGCCTTTTTTGGAATCTTGAGTGTGGGTAGCGATTAAAATATGAGAAATGATGCCAAAATTAATATAGCAAATTTTCAGACTGATCGGATGGTGCCAACCCGTGCCCCAATGAGGTCAAAGGTCAACATTTTTTAAAAACCACCAAAAAAAAATTTTAATTGCTTTTTGTTAGATTTTTATAAATAAAATTACTATATATATAATGTTTTTTCCTTAAATTTCATTAAAAGGGTTTATAAGTTTTATTTTAAATCAGTAAAGATTTTGTATAGACTGGGAGGTCCTTACGTTAGCCCTCTACAATGTGCAGCAAGTACTGTTTATCGTCTTCGTTGTGTATTAAGCATTTGTAAGAGTCAATTATTAGTCTGACTATTTTTTCGACGGCATTCACAACAGTAATGCTTTTGACGATCAGCTTCCCTTTAAAAAATGCTTGGCCTTAGAAATTTGATGGATTAAATCGTAAGAAATCCATAGAAATCTCCAAACGAGTAAAAAAATATTTTGTGTTCGTAGTTAGAAAAGAGCTCAAATACTGGGATGTGAATAATTTGAAATTATTAACATCATCACCGATATAATGGTCTTTATCAGATTTAGACCTTACTTAAAAAACTTAATTTTCCTTTACACCTCATGAATGTATAGGACAGCTTTCCGCGTTGCTGGAAATTAAACGCTTTCTATTTTTATAAAGATAAATATAGGCAGGAATTGAACCTGAGATCTCCCACATGGTAGTCGCATTTTCTAACCATCATGCCACGAAACGCAATTGCTGGAATAGCTAAAGTTGTTCGTTTGGCTACTGGGTTGACGTGATAGAACTATGAAAAATTTATAGCTATCCCCATCATTGAAGATTAAACTGGTTCTACAGTAGCTCAATCAGTCTACGCCTATTTGCTACAAATTGATATTCTGAAATCATTAGAAATGATATGTTTTGACACAACTGCTGCAAAAAAACGGCCCTTTTGTCTTAAATATTAAGCGAAGGTACACACTTGGCATGATTATAGAGAACTTATACAACTTGCATTTATATTTATTGGTGGAAGCATTCCCAGTTTCACATTTCGTGCACCTGGAGTGACGTCACATGCAAGTTTCATGTACAGGGACATCTATTGTTTAAAAATTTATATTTTTCACGCACACTTTAAAATTTCTGCGTTTCAGTTGAATGGAACTCGTAATATGTGAATTTTTTTAGTAAGTCTCCCCTATAGTTTCCAAATAGTAATATGCAACTAATAAAGAGGATTATTGGCTGTTTTGATACTTAAAATATATACAGCGCTATTGGAAGAGGATTAATGGCTGTTTTGATACTTAAAATATATACAGGAAAAAAACAGTGGTATTTATCGAAGAAAACAGTTGCACTTGCCTTTTTTGACCCACATGTTCACTCAGAAATAAAAGAAAAGATGGTCTAAGTCTGATAAAGACCATTATATCGGTGATGATGTTAATAATTTCAAATTATTCACATCCTGGTATTTGAGCTCTTTTCTGACTACGAACACAAAATATTTTTTTACTCGTTTGGAGATTTCTATGGATTTCTTACGCTTTAATCCATCAAATTTCTAAGGCCAAGCATTTTTTAAAGGGAAGCTGATCGTCAAAAGCATTACTGTTGTGAATGCCGTCGAAAAAATAGTCAGACTAATAATTGACTCTTACAAATGCTTAATACACAACGAAGACGATAAACAGTACTTGCTGCACATTGTAGAGGGCTAACGTAAGGACCTCCCAGTCTATACAAAATCTTTACTGATTTAAAATAAAACTTATAAACCCTTTTAATGAAAATTAAGGAAAACACATTATATCTATAGTAATTTTATTTATGAAAAAACTAACAAAACGCAATTAAAAGAGTTTTTTGGTGGTTTTTAAAAAATGTTGACCTTTGACCTCATTGGGGCACGGGTTGGCACCATCCGATCAGCCTGAAAATTCGCTATATCAATTTTGGCATCATTTCTCATATTTTAATCGCTACACACACTCAAGATTCCAAAAAAGGCTTTTAACGCCAGGTCTAATGTATAACTATGAGGGTCAATTAGGTCATTTGTATGGGAGGTACCAGAGGGGGTGTATCAAATAGTTGGGTTTTCTATGGTTTTGCCTCCTATAACAACAGAACATAATCGATCAATTTTCATTACCCCTCATGAGTCCGTTTTGAAGTTATGGGAGAAATATTAATTTTCCAAAAATAGGTCATTTGGCATGGGAGGTACCAGAAGGCATCGACCAATATAGTTCATATTCATTCCTGAGTCCCATTTTCATAAGTGAACATTATACTCAAAATTTGAGTGAATTCAGTTTACTAAAACCTAGGCACGTCGGCTCAGAGTAATCGGTACCCTAGTCAGCATTTGACCCAGACTAGGCGGCTGTAATAAAATCCTGACAGGAGGAGAAAACGGTCACGTGGTGCGCTGGGCATGCAACCCACCACTGACGTTTAAACTATTCCAATGACATTTTACATTTTTTATACCATCACCCTTAGGGATGAAGGTATATATAATTTGATACGAAAAAAAGTGTAACGCGTTAAAGGAGACGAGTTAGACCCCAAGTATCTTAAGACCAAATTCGTTTCAGGAGTTTTTAAGACGATTGATCTATGTCCGTCTGTCTGGCTGGCTGGATGGCTGGTCAGCAGGATAACTCGAGTAAACCTTAACGGATTGGTATGAAAATTTACCAGTATTAATATTTTTGAAATCGAACTTATGGGATTGATAATGGGCAGAATAGCCCCACCCCTTCTGGTACCTCCCAAAATTACCTATTTTATAATTTATATTTCTTTCATAACTTCCAAACGGACAATCGTAGGATATTTAAATTTGGTCAGTTTATTTATCTTGCAAAAGTAGACAAACACTACGAAACCGAAACCTTTGCCATACCCCTTCTGGTACCTCCCATACAAATGACCGAATTGACCCTTTTAGTGTTACATACATATCTTTTTTGCAAGCACACTGAGATGACTCACATTTTGCGTATGATGTTTGCTTATGAAAGTTAGACTCAGGTATGAATATGGACTATATCGGTTCTCGCCATCTGGTACCTCCCATACAAAATGACCTATTTTTGGAAATTGAATATTTCTCCAATAACTTCCCAACGGACACTTGGGGGGTTATGAAAATTGGTCGATAAATTAATGTTTTGATATGAGGCGAGACCTCAGAGAGCCTAACTATTTGACACACCCCTTCTGGTACCACCCATACAAATGACCGAATTGACCCTTATAGTTTTACATACATATCTTTTTTTGTAAGTACACTGAGATTACTCAAATTTTGCGTATGATGTTTGCTTATGAAAATTAGACTCAGGTATGAATATGGACTATATCAGTTCACGCCTTCTGGTACCTCCCATACAAAATGCCAGATTTTTGAAAAATTTATATTTCTCCCATAACTTCCAAACGGATACTTGGGGAGTAAAGAAAATTGGTCGGTTAACTTATGTTGTAATAGGAGGCGAAATCTTAGGAAACCAAACTAGTCGACATACCCTTTCTGGTACCTCCCACACAAATGACCTAACTCACCCTCATAGTCTTGCACACATATCTTTTTTGAAAATACACTGAATTCAGTCAAATTTTGCGCAAGTTGAACGGTTATGGAAATTCGATTCAGGAATGAATATGGATTACATAGGATGACACCTTCAGGTACCTCCCATACAAAATGACCTATTTTTGGAAAATTAATATTTCCCCCCATAACTTCCAAAAGGAAACATAGGGGGTAATGAAAATTAGTCGGTTAATTTATATTGTGATAGGAGGCGAAACCTCAGAAAACCTAACTATTTGACACACCCCTTCTGGTACATCCCATACATACGACCGAACTCACCCCCATAGTCTTACATAGATATAATTTTTTTCGTAAGTTGTACATATGCAAATTTGAGTCAGTAATGAATACGGACTGTAGCGATTCACCCCTTTTCGTACCCCCAATCAAAATTACCTTTTTTTTAAAATTAATATTTGTCACATAAATTCCAAACCGGCACCTATACCTCCTACACAAATAAGCCAAGTTTTGGACGATTTGCACCACATGCAGGGAAAAAATTATACATAGGTAATTTTATTTTAATTAAAATATATTAATTTCAATTACTCAAGACTTCAACAATATCTTATATTGGGTGATGGTATTTATCAGTCAGTCTACCTGACTGAAATTTCTGTACTGGTTTTTCATGTCGGTTTATCGCTTTCCTAAGGTGCGGTCGCATTGGGAAAATACTCCTTCGGAGTAATAAGGAACACAATGCCTTGTAATCGTTTTGAAGAGGTTCGTAAAAGGAGCTTCGTGAGGAAGCTCATCAAACACTTCAATGAAAGATTTTAAACCATATCCCAAAGATATTGTGTTGCTACGCAAATGTGTTCGACAAAAATAGAAGGTAATCAAAGTCGTCAATGTATACCAGATAAGCCTCACACATGGGGAACCAAGCTCTTAGTTCTCTGCGATTCGATTTGTTTTTCTTACTCTTTCGAAATTTGTTCCGGCGAAAAAGAAGGCCAGAGAAACAATTTGATCGCAAACTGGGAATATATGCCTCCAAACTTACTAATAAATTGACTGGTGCAGGCTGATATTACGTTTAACTATATTACTTCCACTATTCATATCTCAAATAGTCGTAATAACACATCACTGTAACCCTCTTTAATTCCGTCTTCATATGAATTTTGTGGCAATTATGCCACATTTCTTCCATTTGACTGGGTACATAATTGCATACTATAGCAAAAAATGAAAAGAATAAACTTTCTTGCAAACAATTTCACAAATTTCCAACAGATATGTGTTCTATGCTTCCTTATTGCAGCATCATGAGCTAAGTTTTTAAACTTTGGCTTTTTGGTTGTCAACGAAGACTGCAAAGTTTGTCACAGTATGTAAAGTAACTTTTAAGAATATTTTAGGGTGGTGGTGGACACGCTGTATTGTATACTTAGAAGTATTAAAACACTACAAGTTGTTATCACAACGGAAACTAGAAAAGTTACAAAATTTAAAAAATATAAGAAAAAAAGTTTATTACAAAGTTTTGAGTAAGCGGAATTTACTGTACAAAATTTTATGCTGTGCCAACAAATTATATGATTTTAGAACTGGTCATCAGCGTTAGCGGAAAGTACAATTTAATTGAACAACTGGCAGCTTATAGCGCTAGCTAAAACTTTTTAATATTAAATAGATAACTACAATCTCATACAGCTCATGGTTCATCCGTTGGCGAAACTCGCCGTCCACACAGATTGTTTCTTCGTTTCCCGAGATAGGATGGTGTTACTAAAGTGCCGCCGAAGTCCGTAAAAACATCTATAGGCGAGCCCTATTCCCCGCGTGATTTCTTGACTGACACTATTTTCTTATTGACGAAAGGTCCGAGGTAGGTTAATTCATATTCAACCTCAAAAAAATAATTTGCAACGTTGACAGTGCGTCTACTTCGAGAGAACTCTTTGTTCTTCGAAATCATTATTTTTGTTTCGTCTTCGTTGACCGATAAACTAATTTTGGCTGACTCCCTTTCTAGCGAAGAGAAATCTGCAGTAACATCCCGCAGATTTCAGCCAATGATGTCTATACCATCGGCATGATATCTTCTCATCACCTTCTCTATAAAAAAAAACGACTTAATTTCCCTTTAAAACCCATGAATGAGGTATGGGATAGGTTCTCGCGTTGTTGTGAATTAAAACGCTTTCTGTTTTTAGATTCACAACTATCGGCTTTTACTAGACATGCCGATTAACTGGACGCTTATACTGCGACGTTGCTGTCGACAACATCGAGAGGGCCGGTAATGAAAAAATTTAGATAACTCGGGGCGGGATTTCCCGCATGGTAGCCGCTTGTTCTAACCACAATGCCAAGGCCGGTCCCGATATTAAGAAGTGTACATGACATTCTAACACCCTACCTCTTTCCGTGTTAAATGGTTCAGAGTGATCCTTATCAATCTTAACCGAGGATATGGTGTTTTCCACAGTACATTTACAGAATCGAATCAGCTTTGCAGGAATACCAAACTCAGACATGGCCTCATATAGCCTATTCCTTATCGGAGAGTCGAACTCAGCTTTGTAGTCGGCAAAGAGGTGGTAGGTGTCGATCTGCTTGTCATGACTTTTTTCCAGGATTTGTCGTTAGGTTAATATTTGATCTGTCTTAGATTTACCAGGTATAAAGCCGCACTAATAAGGTCCTGTTAGTTATTATACAATTGGCTTTAGACGTTCACAAAATATGCTCGAAAGGACTTTGTACGCAATTGGTAATATTCCACGGTAGTTCTTACATTCACTACGATCTCCTTTCTTGTATATAGGACATAAAAGGCTGAGACTATAGCCAGATGTTCTCCATGAGGTTATACATGCTGATGCTCCTCCCCGTCGGCCTTAAATAATTCTGCAGGAAGACCCACGGAAAATTGTCACACGTATCTCGCTCTGGCTAGGAGTTGGACAGTTAATACCATTGTCACGAGTTGGAGCGTAGTTTTCTGGTGTGGTGTCCGTATGCAGTAAATTTTTAAAATGATATCTCTATATCTTCAGAACGTTGCCCGGGTTCGTCAATAGCTGGCCATCGCTGGCCTTGCAGGAGGGCAATCATGTTTAACGCGTTCTTAAATCTCTGTTAGAGTTTTCGGGCTTTCCCTCTTATTCGGAGCAACTCTGTGCACTCATCATGTCACTCCTTCGTATCTTATCCCTGTGCCGTTCACAAACAGCTCACGTTGTCATTGGCTGCAGTTTCGCCCTATATGCAGCATTCGTCTCTCTCGTAGCATTGCGACATTCATCATCGTACCAGGCATCTTTTTGAGACGGCTTTGAGTACCCAAGTACGCTTCTAGTAGTCCGTTCTATGGAGTCGGCTATATACTGCCACTGCGATGTAATATTATCAGCGGATGGAGCATTCCGTAGCAGTTGAGTTAGGTGGTTGGAGTAGGCGTCCGCTACCTCTGTGGTCCGCAGTTTACCGATGTCCAGCTTTCGTTGTGCCTGGTAACGTGCGTTTTTCTCCATTCTTAGCTTGTGCATACCTTAACTGCGGTAAGGAAGTTATCAGAGTCTATGTTCGCACCCCTGATCACTCGTACGTCCAGAAAACTCGATGCTTGCCTTCCATCGACTACCACGTGATCTATCTGATTCCTCGTCAATTGATCTGAAGATAACCATGTTGCCTTATGAATATTTTTATGGTGCCACTCACAAACAGCTCACGTTGGCATTGGCTGCAGTTTCGCCCTGTATGCAGCATCCGTCTTTCTCGTTGCAATGCGACATTCATCATCGTACCAGGCATCTTCTTGAGACGGCTTTGAGTACCCTTGTACGCTTCTCGCAGCCCGTTCTAAGGAGTCGGCTATATTTTGCCACTGCGAGGTTATATTATCAGGGGTTGCAGCTATCTCTGTGGTCCGCAGTTTAACGATGTCCAGCCTTCGTTGTACCTAGTTACGTACGTTTTTTGCCATACTTAGCCTTGTGCATACCATAACTGGGGTAAGGTAGTTATCGGGGTCAATGTTCGCATCCCTGATCACTCGTACGTCCAGAACACCTGATGCGTCAATCAGTTACTTGTTCTTAATATCGGTGCTACCCCAGATTTAATAGTGCGCACTGCGAACAATAGGATTCTTACCAGCATTTTCTGCTACATCCTGCAGCGTTAAAAGAACACTACTCGGTAACGCTACTCTTTTATATTCCACATTCCTCTTTCAATAATAAAAGAAAATGATTTTTTAACAAAATATTAAGTGGCATTCACTTAGCATTATTCGCATGCATTATTTCTCAACTATGTGCTTACATTCTAAAAAATTAAATGTCCTTATAACATATTTTTTTTTTGCACTTTTAATTATTCCAAATAAATTGCCAACCTCATGAATTGCACTCTTGCATTTTATTTACTTTTAACCCCTTTGTTGCCTCTGCAGTATGACTATGTGGTTATTGCGTATATACTTCATGCAAATTTCTGTTAGCCTTTTATCATGTTTAAGCCTCCATAAGGAGAATAACCAACCACATCAGGGCACGAGTATGAGTATGAGACGGAGCGATAAGAAAGTGTGTTGTATAGGTTACGAGAGTTGGCCATAGGATGAAGGCAGCACTCACTCTCTTTCTCTTATTTAATTTAATAAGCCTTTGGTTTCATTTATATTCATTTATGATTTGTCTACAGTCAAGGCTGTGCATAATTGCGAAGCTCGGCAGCATACAATTCACAGCTGGTTTGCATAGTATCTCACATTTTTAATTAAATGTAGTATAATAATGATACAAGAAAGTGAATTGTAGTGCTTTATTCTGGAATATTATGAAACAAAAGAAATATATTCATAATTTGAGTTCATTGCATAATAAGGTATGTTCACTGTATCAAACGATGTATTCTAAGGCCTTGGACGAAAACTAATGCATTAATTTATTGTGTAATAATTATATTCAGGGATTTGTAGAAACACATGATAAAAGCACTCATTGTCCTGATAATGTTATTACACAATGGCAAATCATCGCTGCGAAATCCGTTCTTGGGTACCAAAAGCTCCCACAAAAAAACCCACGAAAAAGTTTATTCCGCAAGAAAAAGAGAGAATTGAAAAGACGTGAGTGTGAGAGTATCGAGATGTACAGGATTTAGAATGAAACCCATTCATTTTACAAAAGAGTGAAACACCAAACTGGGGGCTTTAATACAGCCATATCCTTCTGACAGCATTTCCAATAGACCGATTGATACGAAAATTATTTAAAACGGTACTCTTGACTTTTCGACTGTCCGTGGCTATACTTGATTGTGACTGGATAAAGAGGCGTGGCACCAAGCATACAACTTGAAAATTTAAAAGGCTATATCTCATGAACTATCAGAGGTATGAAGAAAAAATTTGGTATATATGTTGTTGGTGCATTATTAATTACTTACTTACTTACTTACTTAACTGGTACTTCTATGCAATCCCAGTGGATTATATACCGCACGTAGAAAAATATTATAAGCGCCTCGATCTTCTGCGCTTCTTCTCCAGTTAGTCACACCGAGTTCTGTAAGGTTCTCAGTAACCTGGTCTTTCCAACGGAGTTTTGGTCGCCCTCTTCTGCGCCGTCCATCGAGTTCATTGTCGAAGACTTTTCGAGCTGGAGCATTTTCGTCCATGCGTACAACATGACCTAGCCAACGCAACCGTTGAACCTTAATGCGTTTGACCACGTCAATGTCAGTGTACAGCTCGTACAGCTCATGATTCATACGACGCCGATACTCTCCGTTAACGATGATGGGCCCATATATTTTACGGAGTATTTTTCTCTCGAATACCGCCAGAACCGATTCATCTGCTTGTGTCATAACCCAGGATTCTGAGCCATACATTAAGACAGGTAGAACCAGTATCTGGTATAGCTGGAGTTTTGTTCGTCGAGAGAGGGCTCTGTCATTGAAACGCTTGCTTAGTCCGTAGTAGCATTTATTTGCAAGCAGGATTCTTCTCCGGATATCTAGGCTGACATTATTTTCCTTGTTGATGGCGGAGCCTAGGTAGACAAAATTATCTACCACCTCGAAATTATAGTTGTCAACGTTCACGCAGTTTCCCAAACGAGTAGATTCTTTGTTCGTTGAAACTAATAACTTCGTTTTGTCCTCGTTCACCGTTAGGCCCATTTTCGCTGATTCCTTCTGTATACCCGAGAATGCTGCAGTCACATCCCGCAGTTTTCGACCGATGATGTCTACGTCATCAGCGTACGCGAGTAGCATGTGGCTTTTGTTGAATATAGTGCCACTCGTGTTTACTGCAGCTTTTCTCATTATCATCTCCATCACAATGTTGAAGACATCGCACGATAGGCCGTCGCCTTGTTTTAGGCCTCGTCTGGTATAGAATGGCTCCGTAAGGTCCTTGCCAATTTTCACTGAAGACTTCGTGTCAGTCAGCGTCATTCCGCAAAGACGTATCAGCTTCGCTGGAATACCAAACTCAGCCATGGCTTCAAGTAATTTCTGCCGTATCGGGCTGTCGAAGGCAGCTTTATAGTCGACAAAATGATGGTACGTGTCGATCTGTTTCTCTTGGGTCTTTTCCAGGATTTGCCGAAGTGTGAAAATCTGGTCAGTTGTTGATTTTCCAGGTCTAAAGCCACACTGATAAGGTCCGATCAGGTTGGATAACACTGGCTTTAGTCTTTCACATAACACACTCGACAGGACCTTATATGCGATGGGTAAAAGGCTTATTCCGCAGTAGTTGGAGCACACACTTGGATCACCTTTTTTCAGCACAGGACATAATACGCTTACATTCCAATCGTCGGGCATGCGCTCTTTAAGCCAAACCGTGCGCAAGAGCTGGTGCATGCTTGTTATCAACTCCTCGCCACCGGACTTGAAGAGCTCTGCGGGCAGACCGTCGGCACCGGCTGCTTTGTTGTTTTTCAGCCGCGATATTGCTCTTCTTACCTCGGCTTGACTTGGTGGTGGGCAATCTAAGCCGTCATCGACAATTGGCGTGATAACTTCACGTGCGCTGCCTTCTGGAACCAGCAGTTGCTGGAAGTGATCTCTCCATATGTGCAGCACACTTTGCGTATCCGTGACCAGATTTCCATCACTGTCCTTACAGGTGGGGAGGCCATTACCGTATCCATTTGCTCTTACTTTCTGGTAAAATTTTCGGGCCTCACCTCTATCCCTGTATCGCTCAATATCCTCGTTCTCCCGTTCCTTCATCTGACGTTTTTTTCGCCTAAATAGCTGTCTCGTCCGTTTTGCTTTCTCCTTATGCCGTTCCCTAACAGCACGGGTTGCAATTGGCTGTAGCGTTGCCATATAAGCAGCATCCTGTTCCTCAGACGCTATGCGACATTCTTCATCGTACCAGGATTCGTCTGAGCGCCGCTTTTCATATCCTAGCACGGTTGTTGCGGCGGTTGCCATGGAATGCGCAATATGCTGCCACTGTGTATCGGGAACGTCAGAAGTAGAGGCGTTGTGTCGTAAAAGTTGGGAGAGTTGGTCGGAGTAGGCAGTAGCTATCTATGGGGTTTGCAGCTTCGCGATGTCCAGCTTTCTTTGTGTTTGGTTACGTGCGTTTTTCGCTCTGCTCAATCTTGTGCGAACCTTGGCTGCAACCAGGTAATGATCCGAGCCAATATTAGCACCACGGATCACAAGCACGTCCATGACACTAGATGCATGCCTGCCATCAATTACCACATGATCAATTTGATTTTTGGTGTTTTGATCGGGGGATAGCCAAGTTGCCTTGTGGATATCTTTGTGCTGGAATCTGGTTCCACTAACTACCATGTTCCTTCCCGCTGCGAAGCTAACCAGCCTAAACCCGATGTCTGACGTGTCGGTATGCAGGCTGAATTTACCGATCGATGGACCAAGAACATTATTAATTACAGCCAGGACAATATTGGTAGTTTGAATGCCACCTAACCATGTAAGCTGGTGGCGGTTAACAAGAGATGGAGCGGCTGACGAAAATTGCCCGTTTGTTTCTTTGATTTCGCAAATTTTTCTTGTTTTTTAACTTATTTAAATTTTTCAATATGTTTCCACGGATTTGCTGTGTAAGTGGTACTTTTCGTTTCCACTCAGCAAAAAATGTAAAATAATGGACACTGTTTATGGCTGAATTCACCTTTTATCTATTGCACCTGCAAACAATGAATGTCCATGACTCTGCTACTTTACTATCATTACTATGATCAGTTTCATCAGCACGCACGATCGTGTATGTAATGTGTTTCGTTCAGTAGCACGAACGTTAGCAATTGCAACACTGAGTTCCCTACTTCTCATCTTAAAAATCTGGCAATATACCCTCTCACATTCGCCAGCTTATATATACCATCTATGTACATTTGCACCTTATTATCGACAAACAGGTAATTTTCTAATTATCTGTCCGTCTAACAAGAGACAAGATTTTATTATCTTTTTGAAAACAAATATAAAAAAAAATCATCAAATGCGCGATGCGGGTGTCACAAAGTGCCGGGGCGCTGCCCGCGCCCTTTCAGTATTTGAATATTTAACTGCATCAAACAATTGTCCGTACACGAGGCAGCTGAGGACATATCGAAGCTGCGCCGACTAAAACTGTGATGTGTTTTTCATTTACTTTACAGGTATGTGTTTTTCAAATACTTTGCAGGAGAGCGAATCGGTAATAAATCCTATAAATATAAAATTTATTGGAGTTGGAGAAGAAAAGAGCTTTTGTCTGACTGGAGGCACAAATTGAATTTTCATAGTATGTCAGAGGTAGCATTACAGAACATTAGAACTTCAGATAGTATCAGAGCGACTTTAAACCTGTTAAATCCACCACCGAGCAGATATTTACACAACGTCAAAACTTAGAAAATCCCCCATAAAATCAGATCGACAACTACCACCTATTTGTCTGTTACAAAGCCGCTTTTGAAAGCCCTATTTATTAACTGGTTTTTCAAGCCATGTCTGAGTTTGGTATCCCTTTAAAACTTTTAAACTAGTTAATAATAAAAATGTTTCGTTTTGTTACATTTTAATCATGATTGGTCCATTTTTTAGATTCTTATCGTTATATTACTCCATATATGAACTAACTAACAAACTGACTGATAAATACCATCACCCAATATAAGATATTGTTGAAGTCTTGAGTTATTGAAATAAATACATTTTTAATTAAAATAAAATTGCTTATATATAATTTTTTCCCTGCTTGTGGTGCAAAATCGTCCAAACCTTGGCTTATTTGTGTAGGAGGTATAGGTGCCGGTTTGGAAATTATGTGAGAAATATTAATGTTTCAAAAAAAGGTAATTTTGATTGGGGGTACGAAATGGGGTGAGTCGATACAGTCCTTATTCATTTCTGACTCAAATTTGCATACGTACAACTTACGAAAAATTTGACCGCATTCAGTGTACTTACAAAAAAAGATATATATGTAAGATTATGGGGGTGAGTTCGGTCCTTTGTATGGGAGGTACCAGAAGGGTTGTGTCAAATAGTTAGGTTTTCTGAGGTTTCGCCTCCTATCAAAATAGAAATTAACCGACTAATTTGCATTACCCCCCCTGTCTTTTTTGGACTCAGGTATGCATATGGACTATATCGGTTCACTCCTTCTGGTACCTCCCATACAAAATTAGCTATTTTTGGAAAATTAATATTTCTCCCATAACTTCCAAACGGACACATTTGGGATAATGAAAATTGATTGGTAAATTTATCTTCTGATAGTAGGCAAAACCTCCAAAAACCTAACTATTTGACACACCCCTATTGGTAACTACCGTCATAATCTCACATACATATATTTTTTGTAAGTACACTAAATTCAGTTAAATATTGCGTAAGGTGTACCGATCACCCTTTCTGATATCTCCCATACAAAATGACTTTGTTTGAAAAATTAATATTTCTCCCATAACTTCTATACCGGCACCTGGGGGTACATTCAAATGTGGTCAGTTAATTTATCTTGTAATAGGAGGCATAACCTCAGAAAACCTAATTATTTAACACAACCCTTCTGATACCTCACATATTAATAACAGATATTGCCTCTTTTACATATCATTTTTGTATGAACACGAAATTCAGACAAATTTTACCAAGGAAAGCGTTGATTGAACGTTGATTCGCGAAAAAATAAGCACACGTTGTGCTGCCGCTAATTGTACCTCCTATACAAATAAGTCAAATTTTTCACGGTATTGCTCCACAAATAGGCGAAAAATAATACATAAGTAATTTTATTTTAATTAAAAATCTAGTAATCTCAATAACTCAAGACTTAAATATTATATTATATTGGGTGATGGTATTAATCAGTCAGTTTACCTGACTAAAATTTCTGTACTGTTTTTTTTTATTTTTATAATTGAACTAACAATTAAAAGAACCAGAATTGCAAGTACAAGATTTTTAACTTCTATTTATTTCGCGTTGATAAATTTAAATATAGAACAAAGAGTTTAAACATAACACATTGCTTCAAGACGCTCCAATTTCCAATATATAGCTATGATACTTATTTTATTTTTAACGAACGTTATTCTAAAACTTATAAACTTTATAATCGTCAGGAGTTAAGACCTGGTATTCAGCAAATAATATATGTTAAAGCCAGGGTATCCTTCCACAACTTGCAGGATTCTTACCACCAATGTGCAGTTGATAGTCAGTACAACAGTTGGTGTGCAAAGACGAACAAATTCTGTTAATAAAATTATACGACTTTCATTTAAGATTGCGGTTCAAAAACAGTAAAAACAATTAAAACCCCATTTGAAAAGGACTCTAAATAAAACCTATGCACAGAATCTATCTGTAAAACAAAAGGAATCCCCATTTATAAATATAATACTAATAAAACTGTAGTAAAAAACCAGCGATTTAGTAAAACCAGATGTCATGATATGCAAATCTTTCATTACAGCAAAATTTAATGGTTTTCCATAGGCGGTGATAGAAGTTTATAAAAATCAATAAATGTTGTTTTCTTAATACTTTTCATACTGTACGTTAGTTATCCCTCTGGTTTTAAATATTATCTTAAATCTTGTATTCTTTACGTGTACAAAGCCGGGTGCTGATGAATTTATTCACTTCAAGTGTTTTAATTCATTTTAATATTTTATTTCAAGCAAAATTACTTATCACCGTGAGCCAACACGCCTTTTTGTTAAATTAAAAACGCTACCAACATATCTTAAGGCCAGAGGATAAAGCACCGTCTCTTGCCATCAATAACAGAATTTACAGCACAGAAAAAAATTTATATAAACGAAATTACTTAATGCCGGGCGATGTGGATTACAATGAAGGACTTTATGCTTCTTAAGCTTCTCGTGAACATCTGCAACTTAAGGCCTTTTTAATATATTTCCTTTGGAGCAACGTGACCTGTCATGAACATCCCAACATGACAAAAATACGCCTATAACAGAGGATGAGAGTGTTGTTGTGGCACGTTAAGGGAAATGAAAGGAAAATTATGTACAAGTTAATGGGAATTAAGCGAAAAAGAAAGCGAACGTTAAATTATGTTTACCTTAAAATGACCGCATGATAAAGAATTTAAGGAATGTATAAATTGTGTCAAATATCAACAAAATTTAAATTCAAGTGTTTTAGTCGCTATCACGAAGAACACTTTTAATCTTGCTGTATATGGCAGATGAATATAATAATTATTCTTACTTTTTATTTCAAATTTTTACTGTGTATCTTCAAATCAGTTCCGTACAGATGATGGCGATTTTATAGAAGATATTGATAAGTTTTCAAAATGATAAGACTTTACACATATAAAGGTACTAGTTGCCTCAAAAAACTTTGCTATGTATACAAAGTTATTGAATAACATAGTGACCATTTCGGTTTTTTTTTTCGAAAAATACATTTTTCCACAACCCCACACCTTTTGGTACCTCCCATAAAAAATTACCTATATTTGAATAATTAATATTTCTTTCATAACATCCAAACGGACAAATGGAGGATATTTGAATTTGGTCAGTTGAATTACTTTGTAATAGTGGACAAACCCTCAAAAAACCGCCCCTTCCGGTACCTCACATATAAATGACCGAATTGATCATAATAGTTATACTGAAATTACCCTGAATTCAGCCATATTTTGCGATAGATTTACGCTTATATAAATTTGACCATGAATGAAAATTGTCTATATCGGCTGACCCGTTCTGTTACCTCCCATACAAAACGACATATTTTTGAAAAACCAATATTTCTTGCACACCTTCCAAACGGCTGGGCTAGCCACCCACCTTAAGGTCCTTTACTGGCTTAAAAACACGAGAAAGAAAAAGTAACGAACGGAACCCCCCAAATGATGACGACCACCGCAAACGGAATAAGGACCTTGATTTGATAATATGCACCTGGAATGTTAGAACACTGTATAGACCAGGTACCTCTATCCAACTGGCGGAATTCCTCAAAGAATACAAGGCTGAAAGAACCTCTTTACACAAAATCCGGTGGACGGGACACGGGTGATTGCGCATTAAGACGTGCGACATCTACTATAGTGGCCATGCCGACAAGCACGACTATGGATGTGGATTTGTGGTTGGCAAGAGATTACGACACCAAGCCTTACGGTTAAACCCGGGGTTTGAACGAATAGCCACCATAAGAGTCAAGACAAAATTTATCAAGATAACACTCATATGTGCCCATGCTCCGACAGAAGAGTAAAGCGATGAACAAAGACGAGTTCTACGAGAGCATAGAATATGTATATGACCGTAGCCCGGGCCATGACACCAAAATTGTTCTAGGGGAGCCATCAGAAAATTCATTCTGCACACCAAAACGTCGACAATGGCATCAGACAGATTGATTTCTCTGCGGCAAGAAATATGGTAGTTAACAGTACTAGATTTGACCATAAAACTATTCATAAGGCAACATGGCAACATCTCCAGATCAATTGAAGAGGAATTAGATAGATCACGTGGTTGTCGTTGGAAGACACGCATCGAGTGTTCTGGCCATACGAGTGAACAGGGTTGCGAGCATTGACTCCGATCACTACATTACCGCAGTTAAGATACGCACAAGGCTAAGCATGGCAAAAAAAAGTACGTAACCAGGCACAATGAAAGCTGGACATCGGTAAACTGCGGACTACATAGGTAGCGGACGCCTACTCCAACCATCTAACTCAACTGCTAAGGAATGCTCCAACCGCTGATAATATAACTTCGCAGTGGCAAAATAAAGCCGACTCCATGGAACGGACTGCGAGAAGCGTACTTGGGTACTCAAAGCCGTCTCAAGAAGAAGTCTGGTAAGATGATGAATGTCGCAATGCCACGAGAGACACGGATAATGCATACAAGGCGAAACTGCAGCCAATGGCAACGTGAGCTGTTCTTGATCGGCACAGGGAGAAGAGACGAGAGGCAACTCGTCTTTTTAGACAGAAAAAGAGGGACTGAAGTAGAGGCAGGATGAGTGCACAGAGTTGCTCCAAAGAAGTGGGGAAGCCCGAAAATTCTACCACAGAGTCAAGGCGAGAATGCGTGGAACAGGGTTGCACTCCTGCAAGGCTAGTGACGGACCAGGATAATGTTCTAAAGATATGGAGAGATCATTTCAGAAATTTACTGGATACGGACACCACTCCAGAAGACCCTGCTCCAATCCATGACGATGGTGTAAACTGTCCACCTCCGAGCCAAAGCGAGATACGTGTCGCAATATAGCAATATCTTTAAAAACAACAAAGCGGCTGGAGCCGATGGTCTCCCTGCTGAATTGTTTAAGACAGGCGGGGACGTGCTGATTAGGAGCATGCATCAGCTCATGGAGAACATCTATCTAGAGGAGAGCATGCCCGGGGATTGGAGTTTTAGTCTGTTATATCCCATATATACGAAATGAGATCGGAATGAATGTAAGAACTACCTATTCCACGGTCTAATACCAATTGCGTACAAGGTCCTTTCGAGCATATTGTGTGAACGTCTAAAGCCAATTATAGAAGAACTAATTGGAACTGGTAAATCTACGACGGATCAAATATTTAGCCAACGACAAATACTGGAAAAAACTCATGAAAAGCAGAGCGACACCTACCACCTCTTGTCGACTACAAAGACGCCTTCGACTCTCCGATAAGGAATAGGCTATAAGAGGCCATATCTGAGTTTGGTATTCCTGCAAAGCTGATTCGACTTTGCAGATATACCTTGGAAAACACTAAATCCTCGTTTAAAATTGATACGGATCATTCTGAACCATTCCACACGGAAAGAGGTCTCAGGCAGGGTGATAGTTTGTTCTGTACACTATTTAATATAGTTATAGAGAAGGTTATGAGAAAGGCTGGTGTCAACATGTCTGGCACCATATTCCACATGAGCCCCTAGCCTATGCCTATGATATAGACATCATTGGTCGAAATCTGCAGGATGTTACTGCAGTATTCTCATCACTAAATAGCTGTCAGCAAATGGGTTTAGTGGTCAACGAGGAAAAAAACAAAAATAATTTCGACAGCACTTTAGTAACACCGCCTTATCTCGGGATGCTAAGAAACAGGTGTTAATTTTACCCGTTCTGTTGTATGCTGCCGAATCGTGGGTGCTTATGACAACGGACATACAAAACCTAGGAGTATTCAAGAGAAAAGTACTTCGAAAAATATATGGACCTATCTGTGTCGACGGCGAGTTTCGCCATTGGTTAAACCACGAGCTTAATTTAATTTCCCTTTGCACCCCATGAATGAGGTATGGGATAGCTTCTCGCGTTGTTGTGAATTAACACGCTTTCTATTTATAGATTCACAACTAAAGGCACCTACTTGTTTATCGACGACTGCGAACGTCACTGTTTTGAGAAGACCTTACTAGACACGCCGATTGAATCGACGCCTAATACTGCGAAGTTGCTGTCAACAACATTCGAGGGGAACCGACAATGAAAGAAAAATTTATTTTTTTTTAAGATGACTGGAGAGAAGTTTGAACCTGCGATCTCCCGCATGGTAGTCGCGTGTTCTAACCACTATGCCACGGCCGGTCCCAACCACGAGCTGTATGAGCTAAAAGAGTCAGAATCCAACGACTTCGATGGGTAGGACATGTTGCCAGGATAGATGTAAATGCTCCAGCGAGAAAGGTGTTTAAAGGCGAACCTGAAGGACGGCGCAGAGCAGGAGACCCAAACTTCGTTGGAAGGACCAAGTGCTAGGCGACGTGCCACCTTCTGGTAGGACTAACTGGAGAACACACGCATAAGACCTAAGCGTTTGGAATTCTTTAATACTTTAGCCCTCAAATATATGAACCACGTTCGTGAGTTGTTATGGGCCTTTTAAGTATGTAAGTAAGATTGAGGACAAGTGTAGTGACTCAATACAAGGTATTTTATTGTTGAGACAATTCATAACTTGTTTCATCAGAAACGTCATTAAAGATATTGGCTTCGTTACTTAATTTGTTAATGTTTTAAGGTGGTATCTGTGTCTCTCCAGACTTTTTTTTATTTGTTTTATCCGTTGCCATTGTATAGCACCAAAAACATGCCACTCGTCTTTGGCAAAATTCTTTTTTGCATAACACGTCTATTGCATATTGCCGTCACGTAAAATCTGCATAAGACAAAATTCATGGAATTTTACATCAATCGTCGACACCCACAGACATGTCATCAACAATTCTAAGAAATAGATTGAAATTGTGCGTCACTTAAGCTACGCACAGACGGTTGCCAAATCTTACAATATTGCCCGAAAAATTTGCAGAAAATATCCAACAACCGTGTGCACTTTAAAATTTTGTATGGCAACGTTTGCAGAAAAATCATTGTAAAACAACAATATTGCCAGACATCCGATAATCGTCTGAACCGCAAAATGTTGCCACCTTCAAATTTTTGTAAGATAATTGCAAACACATTTAATTTGCAGATGTGCGAAGTTTATGCATCTGCAAATTTCACCATTTGCAGAGTTTATAATAGGCAACACTGTCCATGTCAGTACATTGCCGGTACATTAGCAGATTTGACAAAATTGCTATTTCTGGCAACCGTCTGTGCTTAGCTTTACACATGTTATAGGCAGTCTCGATAAAATTTAATGTGAGCTGTAATTTTGGAAATGATATTGACGTCATTTGTTCTGATTTGTGTGAGTAACAATTAAATAATTAAAATACACATATATACGAGTAACTAATGTTAGGCAAAACCAGTACAGATTTACAGTCAGTAGAACTGTATTACACCAACCCCAACCCTTAGACTTTTCCGCAAAATTGAGATAGATTGTGCTTTATGTGTTTCATACTGTTGTAAAGGGAATGGGACTTTGCCTAGAGGCTGAAAACTACTGATTGTCACTCACTTGGGAGTGACCAGAAGCGATTCCTTTGTGGCACTGTCCAAGCAGCTAACTACTTCCGGTCCTAGACCAAGTATTCCCCGGGCAATGACTTCAAAGCAACCGCTTAGAAGTTAGCTAGAGTTAGAAGGGAAACGTTTTGAGTAACCTAATCGGCATGCTACCACCGATGCGTCTTAGGAAGTAGGTAACAAAAGTTACTGAAGCTCAACACAGGCTCTCCTATTGGGCTTGGCAGCCCCAAGAAACTAGGATCGGAGCGGTGGCCTAATAAGCCACTCTCCTTAAACTAAATTTATTATGAAAACACGAAGAAAAGAAAAAACAAGAACCCCCCCTTAAATGTTGACGACCCCCGTAAACGATATAAGGACCATGATTTAAGGATATGCACCTGGAATGTCCGAACTCTATACAGAGATGGTGCCTCTATCCAACTGGCGGATGTCCTCGACAAATACAAGGCTGACATTACCGCCATACAGGAAATGAGATGGACGGGACAGGGATGCACACGACGAAAGAACTGTGACATCTTCTACAGCTGCCATGCAGAAAGACACGAATTTGGATGTGGTTTCATAGTCGGCAAGAGACTTCGACACCTGGTCTCGCGGTTTAACCCTGTAAGTGACCGAATAGCCACCATTCGCATCCGGGCGAAATATTTTTACATACACGCCCCGACGGAAGATAAAGACGATGAGATTAGATGCATTTTACGAGCGCCTAGAGGAAACATACGACCGCTGCCCTGGCCACGACATTAAAATTGTTCTAGGAGACTTTAATGCAAAAATAGGAAGGGAAGATGTTCTTGGTCCATCGATCGGTAAATTCAGCCTGCATACCGACACGTCAGACAACGGGTTTAGGCTGGTTAGCTTCGCAGCGTGAAGGAACATGGTAGTGAGTGGAACCAGATTCCAGCACAAAGATATCCACAAGGCAACTTGGCTATCCCCCGATCAAAACACCAAAAATCAAATTGATCATGTAGTAATCGATGGCAGGCATGCATCTAGTGTTATGGACGTGCGTGTGATTCGTGGTGCTAATATTGGCTCGGATCATTACCTGGTTGCAGCCAAGGTGCGCACAAGATTAAGCAGAGCGAAAAACGCACGTAACCAAACACAAAGAAAGCTGGACATCGCGAAGCTGCAAACCCCCAGAGATTGCTACTGCCTACTCCAACCAGTTCTCCCAACTTTTACGACATAACGCCTCTACTTCTGACGTTCCCGATACACAGTGGCAGCATATTGCGCATTCCATGGCAACCGCCGCAACAACATTTCTAGGATATGAAAAGCGGAGCTCAGACGAATCCTGTCGCATAGCGTCTGACGAATTGGATGCTGCTTATAGGGCAACGCTACAGCCAATTACAACCCGTGCTGTTAGGGAACGGCATAAGGAGAAAGCAAAACGGGCGAGACAGCTATTTAGGCGAAAAAACGTCAGATGAAGGAACGGGAGAACGAGGATATAGAGCGATACAGGGATAGAGGTGAGGCCCGAAAATTTTACCAGAAAGTAAAAGCAAATGGATACGGTAATGGCCTCCCCACCTGTAAGGACAGTGATGGAAATCTGGTCACAGATACGCAGAGTGTGCTGCACATATGGAGAGAACACTTCCAGCAACTGCTGGTTCCAAAAGGCAGCGCACGTGAAGTTATCACGCCAATTGTCGACGATGGCTTAGATTGCCCACCAATAAGTCAAGCCGAGGGTAAGAAGAGCAATATCGCGGCTGAAAAACAACAAAGCAGCCGGTGCCTGTCGAGTGTGCTATGTGAAAGACTAAAGCCAGTGTTATCCAACCTGATCGGGCCTTATCAGTGTGGCTTTAGACTTGGAAAATCAACAACTGACCAGATTTTCACACTTCGGCAAATCCTGGAAAAGACCCAAAGGAAACAGATCGACACTTACCATCTTTTTGTCGACTATAAAGCTGCCTTCGACAGCCCGATACGGCAGAAATTACTCGATGCCATGACTGAGTTTGGTATTCCAGCGAAGCTGATACGTCTTTGCAGAATGACGCTGACTGACACGAAGTCTTCAGTGAAGATTGGCTAGGACCTTACGGAGCCATTCTATACCAGACGAGGCCTAAAACAAGGCGACGGCCTATCGTGCGATCTCTTCAACATTGTGATGGAGATGATAATGAGAAAAGCTGCAGTAAACACGAGTGGCACGATATTCAACAAAAGCCACATGCTACTCGCGTACGCTGATGACGTAGACATCATCGGTCGAAAACTGCGGGATGTGACTGCAGCCTTCTCAGGTATACAGAAGGAATCAGCGAAAATGGGCCTAACGGTGAACGAGGACAAAACGAAGTTATTAGTTTCAACGAACAAAGAATCTACTCGTTTGGAAAACTGCGTGAACGTTGACAACTATAATTTCGAGGTGGTAGATAACTTTGTCTACCTAGGCTCCGCCATCAATAAAGCAAATAATGTCAGCCTAGAAATTCGGAGAAGAATCCTGCTTGCAAATAAATGCTACTACGGACTAAGCAAGCGATTCAATGACAGAGCCCTCTCTTGACGAACAAAACTCCAGCTATACCAGATACTGGTTCTACCTGTCTTAATGTATGGCTCAGAATCCTGGGTTATGACACAAGCGGATGAATCGGTTCTGGCGGTATTCGAGAGAAAAATACTCCGTAAAATATATGGGCCCATTATCGTTAACGGAGAGTATCGGCGTCGTATGAATCATGAGCTGTACGAGCTGTACACTGACATTGATGTGGTCAAACGCATTAAGGTGCAACGGCTGCGTTGGCTAGGTCATGTTGTACGCATGGATGAAAATGCTCCAGCTCGAAAAGTCTTCGACAATGAACTCGATGGTCGGCGCAGAAGAGGGCGACCAAAACTCCGTCGGAAAGACCAGGTTACTGAGAACCTTACAGAACTCGGTGTGACTAACTGGAGAAGAAGCGCAGAATACCACTGGGATTGCATAGAAGTACCAGCTAAGTAAGTAAAGTTAATTACTGCAAACTTGAATAAACAGAAAATTGTATGGACAACGGGGTGTAAAAATTTGCTATGTTCTAGCAAAAGTAATTATTATTTTTGACTTTCTTTTTTAAGGGTGCATCCGAAATTAGCACTTCCTGTCGTTTTTTTGTTGTTGGTCATTCTATGAATAAAAATGCAAACACCATTATTGTATATTGGGCTTATACATACTTTAATTTGTGGTAGCATTTTGGCTACCGTTTATAAAAAATTTAAAAAATTACAAATTTAAATCTGAAATTCACAATAAAAATATTTTTTCGTCTAAGCCTATGTCCTTACCATAAACTCAATTTCTACACCATTGACAGCGGTTTCAGCCAGAAATAATAGATTTTTCTTTCAAGTGCGGTTTGCTATCCTATTCATTTTCCTACTAATCAAAATGTCAAATTTCCCTCTGAGCATTGTATGAAACTCACACAACACTTCAAGAGAAGTTTTTCAAATGCAAATAATCCTGTCCTATGCAAACGAAATGTCCACTCACTTTTATGTCAGTTTGTCCAACGTTCTAAAGAAGGTCGACAGCAAACGTATTTGTATTTTCATCTATTTAAAACCTGTATAGCAGCACCTAACATACCCCAGAATTTGAGAGCAGTCTTATCGTCTTTGTTTAACCTAATGCGCCAAAGTTGTATCCAAGGACTGTGGTAAACTTTTAAATGTGCAAATTCGATCGCAAAATAAATTTGATTTCCCCAGGGATGCCGGACTACGTGACGTCCGAATGGTGTGGATATAATAAGAGAAAAATATTTAAATTTTTGCGCCTTTACAGCATTAGAAAATAAAACTTTCCCTTGTCGTACATAATAATGTGCAAATTCAGTTATTTTCCTAATAAAGAGGGTTTATATGAATCAACAGGAAGTTAACAAAAATTGTTTCCTTTATTTGTTAGGACAAGGAATCCATAACAAGTATCTTCCGGCAACAACAACATAACACACAACTCCCCAGTAGTTTATTATAAATACAGTTTAGGTCATTGACTGTATGCAAAGGGTTTTTGGGGGAGA
>OZ035883.1:114988968-115018229 GCA_964034835.1 Muscina levida | reverse complement strand
CAATCACTTATAATGGTATTGTCAATAAATTTTAATATGCTTTTGCAATCACATTGCCTTTAACGCCAATCATCTTGGTCCAGTTAACCATGGAAGGCACTGCATGGAACCTAT
The DNA here is from genome assembly GCA_964034835.1 of Muscina levida. Lineage (NCBI taxonomy): Eukaryota > Metazoa > Arthropoda > Insecta > Diptera > Muscidae > Muscina > Muscina levida. The sequence goes on along the minus strand of OZ035883.1, from coordinate 115,018,115 downwards.
TAAATTAGTTATTTCTGACTGAGCGGAGAGACTCTAGGTCCGCTGAACAACCGTCCGCGAAGTAGATGTTTTTATCGGGAATATTCCATGACCATGTGTGGACTGATGCCAATCGCCAAATTTCCTCAATCTGATAGCTCCTCGGTTCGCAATAGCCTTGACCAGGGGTGGAAGACACAGATCGCTAGGGGTGTGTTCTTCAGCTGTGTCCCTATTGCAGCCATTATTTGGACTTTGCGGCCCCATTTTCAGTACATTACTTTTATTTTGGCCCACCCTCTAAACCACACATCCATTTGTAATAATTGGCCGGACTACCGCAGTTCCAGGAAGCCTGAATGGCATTGACACCCTCTATAACATCTCGATATTCCTTGAACAATTAATCGAGAACAGCATCTAAGTACCGTTGTGAACTTCAGTTCCACACCAATCACTTTCGGTGGCATCAAGTCCTCAAGAGAACCAATTCAGTTTTCTGAAGGTTCGCGCCCCAGACAATAGTCATGCGTAGCAAATTTTCCAAGCGCAATTTGCATAAGGTCACACATCGTTGGTAGAACGAATCATCCCACTTATACACACGCGATTAAGTAGTGCTAACAACGCTCGTAACAAAACTTAAAGAAAGCTAGACATTTCAAAGCCGCATACCACCTTGATAGCCAATGTCTACTCAAACAAACTCTCTCAATTACTTCAAAACAAACCCAACTAATTCTAATGTTCCCGACGGCCCAGTGGCAGCATATTACGAATTCTATGACCACTGCCGCAATGACCGTACGGGGATATGAAAAACCATGCTCAGTCAAGCCCTGGTACGATAAGTAATGTCGGGGAATTTCTGAGCATATGGATGCTGCATACAAGGCAAAACTGCAGCCAATGGCGACGCGTGCGCTAGCGGAGCTTTATAATGAGGAAGGGAAGGAGATGAAACGCCTGTTCAGGCGGAAAAAAGCGTCTGTGTAAGAAAATAAAATGCCAGGATATCGAAAATACAGGGATAGAGGTGAGGCCCGAAAGTTCTACCAAAGGGTTAAAAGCAAAGGTTTTGGAACAGAGATCCCCACCTGTAAGGACAGAGACGGAAATCTGGTCACGGAAACTCAGAGTGTGCTGAAATATGGAGGGAACACTTTCAATCTCTACTCCTTCCCGAAGGCAGCATAAATGACGAAATCACACCAATCATCGACGATGGAGTAGAGTGTCCCCCACCGAGCCAAAACGAGATCAGCACGGCAATTGCACGGCTTAAAAATAGTAAAGCTGCGGGAGATGATGGATTGCCGGCAGAGCTTTTTAAAAGCCGGTGGCGATGACCTGGTAGTATGCATGCACCAGCTTATAAACACGATTTGGCTATGGGAGTGCATGTCCGATGATTGGAATCTGAGTGGTCACATGTCCCCGTAGTTAACCCATTAGTGACGACAGTTACCATATGGTAACTTCGACAGCGTTAGATATTGCACGCAATAAAATAAACATAAGAATAAATGTCAAGAATTTTCTTTTTTTGATTTTATCAAAGCATGCTTTGATTTTTTATTTTTGCTTTACCGCTATGCGACCAGACGTCAGTAGCGAGCGTGGGGGATCACACAGTACAACATTTTTCAGTTAATTGATTGCCAACTCAATTCTGTGAACTGTTTGTGAACTTAGACCCAAAAAGAAGAATTTCTGCATCATTCGTTTTGGTCTTCTTACCTGCGATTTGAAGTTAGTATCGATTTGAAGTTAGTACTATCGTATAGGGGAATTTATCACGTTTTAGGGCCCTGTTGAAATTCATACATTTACTCAATTGCGAATAAAAGCGAAACGCGTGCATCGATTTTTATGATCTTTGTCTCATTTTGCTCATAGGTTATGTGACTTTGCGAAAAAATAACTAGACTTGAAAACTTTTTTCCATTTTGGATTTTTTATGTATTTTTAAAAAAAAAAATTTAAATTTTTAGGCAAAAAATAATTTTTTTCCCTTCATACATTCATTTTTAACTTCGAAAGTGTTACTTGTATAGGAAAAAAATATATATGAACAGATTAAGGGAATTGTAATTCTTAATTTTTTAAAATTTATTTCAACTAAATTGGGCTAGTGGTTGTCGAGCTATGTCAAACAACAGGGCCTAAAACGTGATAAATTCCCCTATACGATAGTACTAACTTCAAATCGATACTAACTTCAAATCGCAGGTAAGAAGACAAAACGAATGATGCAGAAATTCTTCTTTTTGGGTCTAATTTCACATACAGTTCACAGAATTGAGTTGGCAAATCATGTGTTGTACTGTGTCATTTAAAATAGGTGTTTTTCACATGTGCGCAAAACAGCAATATGGAGGGATATAAAAAGTCACTCCATATTAAAATTATTTTTTGGTTGTTTAAAGACTGATATATCAAAGACTTTTAGTTTTTGTTATTTCAGAAGAATATGAAATATCATAAAAACGTATTGCATCAATTATTTTGTACTTGGCTCTTTTTATTAAACTGTTTTAAAGCTGTTACCATATGGTCACAGTCGTCATAACGTTAGTAAAAATGGCTATTTTTCTGAAATTTTTCGACTTACTTTTTATACCATCACCCTTAGGGATGAAGGTATATATCATTTGATACGAGCCAAAAGTGTAACACATAGAAGGAGTGACTTTAGACCCTAGGTTTCTTTGAACCAAATTCGATTCATGACTTTTTAAGTCGTTTGAGCCATGTCTGTCTGTCTGTCTGTCTGTCTGTCTGTCTGTCTGTCTGTCTGTCTGTCTGTCTGTCTGTCTGTCTGTCTGGTGGCTGTCCGGCTGGTTCGCACGATAACTTTCGAAAGACGCAACCAAATGTTTTGAAATTTTGCACGAGTTATTATTTTCTCAAAACTACTTACGGTATTGCAAATGGGCTACATGGCCCCGCCCCTTCTGGTACCTCCCATACAAATACATCATTCCGCCCACTTTAGAAATCGAGTAATAATATCAATACACCCTACGGGATCGTCCCTAAATTCTGTATTTAGTAAAGCTATAACAGGATAAAGTTTTGGAAAAAATTTTGAAAGCCTAGCCACGCCCCTTCTGGTACCTCCCATACAAATCTACCTTTCCGCCCACTATAGAGATGGGGAAATAATATCAATGAATTAAACGTGATCGTACCCAAATTATATTTTTAGTAAAGCTATAACAGGATAAAGTTTTGGAGAAAAAATTTGGAAGTCTAGACTCGCCCCTTCTGGTACCTCCCATACAAATGTACCACTCCGCCCACTTTAGAAATAGGGTAATAATATCAATACACTCGACACGATTGTGCCCAAAATCTGTATTTTGTTATGTTATAACAGGGCAAAGTTTTGGAGAAAAAATTGGAAGTCTAGCGACGCCCCTTATGGTACCTCCCATACAAATGTACCTTTCCGCCCACTTTAGGGATGTACTAATAATATCAGTACACCCAAGGCAATCGTGCCCAAATTTTGTAATTAGTAAAGCTATAACAGGATAAAGTAATGGAGAATAAATCTGGAAGCCTAACCACACCCCTTCTCGTACCTCCCATACAAATGTACCACTCCGCCCACTTTAGAAATCGAGTAATAATATCAGTATAATAGAAAATTATTTGTTTTACTGAGGGTAAGGTTAAATGTAAGTTGGGTTGCCCGACTGAAACTTTCTAACTGGTTTTAATTACAAATCGGTTAATTTCAATAACTCAAGACTTAAACAATATCTTATATTGGGTGATGGTATTTATCAGTCAGTTCAACTGACTGAAATTTCTGTACTGGTTTTATGTAAAATTAGTTTTTTAACTAATTTATATGTAGTACTGACAAAATCTTTAAAAAATTCCCATTATTTCGCTCTCGTCATTAAAGGGTTAAGAAAGGAGATCCAAGTGTGTATTCCAACTATCGCGGGATCAGTCTTTTACCCTTCGCTTACAATATCCTGTCTAGTGTGTTATTTGAAAGATAAAAGTCCATTTATTAAGTCCTTTGCCAGCTACAATATAGGCTGCAGCTGCCATTTTTCAAAACCCTGACTCTATTGCTTTGGCTAAAGCTACTGACAAATATGCACTCAAAACTTTCATAAACAATTTCTAAATTGGTCATATGTAACATATATCCGATCTGAAATTTTTTTGTTATTTCAAGAACCTTAAATACCATCAATGTCCCAGCACATTACCGTATATGACTATAAAATGTTAAGCATCCCCAACATACTTAATAATATTTTCGTATTAACAATTAGTATAGAAAAATTGTGTTTTTGCTATTTCAAAGACGTTAGGCCATTTCAATGCCTTTGCAAAATTAATATAATTTTCACATGGTCATCGCAGGTAGCTTATTTAAATATGATAATAATATGTATGAATTTTAATTAATGGGGGTATTTCAATCAATCGGCTGCTTCAATGTCCTAGAATGTCCGTTGCAATAGCCAAATTGTCACAGGTTTCTTTTATATATTTTTATAATGAGCATAAGGTTTATCAAATACTATTTAAAAAAAATAAAAATGAGATCTTAAGTAAAATCACCCACTGTTTGTCTTCTTTCTTGCGTGCAAATAAATTTTGTATTTAAATTGGATATATTATTCATACCAAGAAAACGGCAAATAAATGACAGAAGTATAACAGGAAAATTAACTACAAAACAAAATAGACAAAAAATATTATTCTTATTATTTCTGCCAGATATTAAAGTGGAAGTCATTATTTGTTGTGGATGTAATTTTGCAAAAATTGCAAAACATTCATTACAATAATAATCCAGTGGGAGTTTACTTTGGGTATTTTGACTTTTAGTTTAACAAATGATGCAATCAATGTACAAATAAGATTATTATAAATATCTGCTATCAACATTTGAATGTATTAGATTTTAAAGTATTGGGATAATTCATTAAATTAAATTAAGGAAAGGATAATGAATATAATAAAGACATCACTAAATTATGCTCCGTTATTTACAATGTTGTGCATTTATTTGGAGATTCAAAAGTTTTTGCTGTAATATATATATCGAAATGTCCAGTGTGTTCAATGCCAAATACGTGGAAAATATTACTTGTTGTGATTTGAATGGTGACTATTTACTGTCTGGTGAAACAGAAAATGAATCCAAATAGCAATGTGTGACAAAAGTATAATTATGAACGCATATTTTCGTCTACTGATCGAAAGTAAATATATTTTTAGGAGTAGTCCAAGTTCATTGAAAGTTGGCAAAGGTCATTATATGGACTTAATAACAAAAATTATATTTCATCCAAATCGGCCAATCCCATACAACTCAAGATTGTCGTTAGCATTAACCAAATGAGAAATTTTCAGTCGGGCAACCTGACTTACATATACCCTCACCCTCAGTAAAATATACAATTTTCTATTATATTGATATTATTACTCGATTTCTAAAGTGGGCGGAGTGGTACATTTGTATGGTAGGTACCAGAAGGATCGCGGCTAGACTTCCAGTTTTTTTCTCCAAATCTTTGTCCTATCATAGCTTTACAAAATACAGAATTTGGCCATGATCGTGTAGAGTGTATTGATATTATATCTCCAAAGTGGGCGGAGTCGTAAATTGGAGGTACCATAAGGGGCGTGTCTACACTTCCAAATTTTTTCTTAAAAACTTTGTCCTACTTGAGCTTTACTAAATACAGGAAATGAGCACGATCGCGTTAGATCTATTAATAATATTAATCGATTTCTGTAGTGGGGCGGTACCATATGAGTATGGGAGGTACCAGATGGGGTGTTGCTAGACTTCCAATTTTTTCTCCAAAACATTATCCTGCTTGAACTTTACTAAATAAAGAATTTGGGTACTATCACGTTTGAATTATTGATATTATTGCTCCATCTCTAAACTGGGCATGGCTAGACTTCCAGTTTTTTTTTCTCAAAAACTACATCCTGCTATAGCTTTACTAAATAAAGAATTTGGGTACGATCACGTTGTATTTATTGATATTATTGCTCCATCTCTAAAGTGGGAGGAAAGGTACATTTCAATGGGAGGTACCAGAAGGGACGTGATTAGACTTCCAATTTTTTCCAAAACTTTATCCTATAATAGCTTATCTAAATACAGAAATTGGGTACGATCCCGTTGGGTGTATTGATATTATTACTCGATTAATAAAGTGTAAGGAACGATACATTTGTATGGGAGGTACCAGAAGGGGCGGGGCTATGTAGCCCATTTAGAATACAGTAAGTAGTTTTGGAGAAATATTAACTCATGCAAAGTTTCAAAACAGTTGGCTTCGTCTTTCGAACGTTATCGTGCGCACCAGCCGGACAGCCAGACAGGCGGACATTTCTCAAACGACTTAGAAAGCCATAAATTGAATTTGGTTCAAAGAAACCTAGGGTCTATAGTGACTCCTTCTATGTGTTACACTTTTGGGTCGTATCAAATGATATATACCCTCATCCTTTAGGGTGATGTTATAAAAAGATATGTATGTAAAACTATGAGGGTCAATTCGGTCATCTGTTTGGAAGTTATGAAAGAAATATAAATTATCCAAAAATAGGTAATTTTGTATGGGAGGTACCAGAAGGGGTGGGGCTATTTTGCCCATTTACAAACTTTCATACCGATCCGTTAAGGTTTACTCGAGTTATCCTGCTGTCCAGCCATCCAGCCAGCCAGACAGACGGACATAGCTCAATCGTCCTAAAAAGTCCTCAAACAAATTTGGTCTTAAGATACTAGGGGTCTAACTCGTCTCCTTTAATGCGTTACACTTTTTTTCGTATCAAATGATATATACCCTCATCTCTAAGGGCGATCGAAGGATATTTAAATTCGGTTAATTTATTTACCTTGCAAAAGTAGACAAACCCTCAGAAAACCGAAACCTTTGCCATACCCATTCTGGTACCTCCCATACAAATGACCGAACTCACCCCCATAGTCATACAAACATATCTTTTTTGTAAGTACACTGAATTCAGTCAAATTATGCTTAATTTGTACGCTTATAAAAATATGAATCAGGAGTGAATATGGCCTATATCGGGTCACCCCTTCTGGTACCTCCCATACAAACAGACCTGTTTTTGGAAAATTAATATTTCTCCTATAACTTCCAAACGGACATTTGAGGGGTAATGAAAATTAGTCGGTTAATTTATATTGTGATAGGAGGCGAAACCTCAGAAAACCTAACTATTTGACACACCCCTTCTGGTACCTCCCATACAAAGGACCGAACTTACCCCCATAGTCTTACATACATATGTTTTTTTGTAAGTACACTGAATTCAGTCAAATTTTTCGTAAGTTGTACGTATGAATATTTGAGTCAGGAATGAATAAGGACTGTATTGGTTCACCCCTTTTGGTACCCCTATCAAAATTACCTTGTTTTGAAAAATTTATGTTTCTCACATAAATTTCAAACCGGCACCTATACCTCCTACACAAATAAGTAATGTTTTGGACGATTTTGCACCACAAGCAGGGGAAAAATTATACATAAGTAATTTTATTTTAATTAAATATCTATAAATTTCAATAACTCAAGACTTCAACAATATCTTATATTGGGTGATGGTATTTATCAGTCAGTTTACCTGACTGAAATTTCTGTACTGGTTTGAATTCATTTTTAAATTATCTTTCATGTTATGGGTTGACCGGCACAAGTTTTTTTTGTATAAAGTGCGACCCACCTTTTTGATCACTATTACTTTTGTATGGAAGTTTTAACGAGGGATTGAGAAGGCGCAAAATTAAAAAAAAATCGGTTTATAACGGACATATAACCAAACACAGGCAAATTTTTATGTGTTTAGAGTGCGAAAAAATACACATATTTAGAGATCTTCTCTAACTTAGCGGAATTTTTAACTAAGAAATTCATCCAGTAAGGAACGATTCAAACCTGAACCTTTAGACGGCATACAATAAAGTCAGGCTATACGCAATATTTATCTACGGTGGCTATTCATGCTCCAAATATTAGATAATCACAGTTTTTAGGCATATAAAGAATTATTCACAAATCAGTACATATATACATATATATGGTGTCTCAACAGCAATTCTAGTATATACTCAACAAAATCTTTTAACATTCTCACATTATATATTGATCCAAACCAGAAAAAGTTTTTGGAAATTGTTCATACTTTATGACTGGCATGAGGATTAAATCGGGAAAAAGTAAAGAAATTCCTAAAGTTTTATGCATTTAAATTAACTTTAATACAAAGTTTTTGTATCGGATTTTGTACTTCATTGCAACTGTTTCATTGTATCCATTTTAAGGACGTTATCTTGAGTTGCCTTCATCACACAGCGGCAGCATATATGTGCAACTTTATGAATAGTGTCATCAAAGTTTTAAATGAAATGGAGGATGAACAATATCCTCCCATCCACACACTTCCCCTGCACATGTTGAGATATGTGTATGTGTACAATACGTGTGAAAACTTTTGAAATATATTGACAAGCTGAAGGCAAAATAAAAAAAATCTGTAACTTCTTTTTGTCACATCTTCTTCACATAACAAAAATTTTTTTCAACATTCGTTTGTAACGAATTTAGTTTACCTTTAGGTGATAGTTATGCCGCGATATGCAAGTGCCCATGTGCTGGGAAAGTAAGGACTTTTATAAAACAATTACTGCAGGGATATTAATACAATTTCCGTGTTCGTAGTCAGTATGTATGTGATTTGATCCCTTAAAGTTTAAAATCCACCGCATTAAAACTTTGAGAAAGAAAAAAAAATGTACCAGATTGTAAACCATTGCAATTTTTTTTTTGAGAATACTATAGTCAGAAGGACAATAATAGTGTTGCATGGCATGTTTTTTGTATTGCTTAATTATTTTTTAAAGTAGGTGTGAAATGCTTACAGCTTTGTGAGGAGAAATGTAACACTTTTTTTCTAATATATTGAAATTTTTTTTTGTTGTCGACAGGAAGTAATTTTTGCTGAGTGGGGAAGATTGTCATACTACACCTTTTTACGATAATACAGTTTGTTTTCAATTTTCTCTGGCTTTCATAAGTAGTCGGGCAACCCGACTTACATATACCTTCACCCTCAGTAAAATAAAAAGTTTTCTATTATATTGATATTATTACTCGATTTCTAAAGTGGGCAGAGTGGTACATTTGTACTGGAGGTCCCATAAGGGGCGTCGCTAGACTTCCAATTTTTCTCCAAAACTTTATCCTGTTATAACTTAACAAAATACAGAATTTGGGCATCATTGTGTCGAGTGTATTGATATTATTACTACATCTCTAAAGTGGGCAGAGTGGTATATTTGTTTGGGAGGTACCAGAAGGGGTGTGTCTAGACTTCCAGATTTTTTCTCTAAAACTTAATCTAGCTTGAACTTTACTAAATACAGAATTTGGGCACGATCGCGTTAGGTTTATTAATAATATTTATCGATTTTTAAAGTGGGTGTGTAGGAGGTACCAGATGGGGCGTGGCTAAACTTCCAGTTTTTTTCTCCAAAAACTGTATCCTGCTATAGCTTCACTAAACAAAGAATTTGGGTACGATCGCGTTGGATTTATTGATATTATTACTCCATCTCTAAAGTGGGCGGAAAGGTACATTTGTATGGGAGGACTTCCAATTTTTTTCCAAAACTTTATCCTGTAATAGCTGTACTAAGTACAGAATTTGGGTACGATCCCGTTGGGTGTATTGATGTTATTCCTCGATATCTAAAGTGTGCGGAATGATGTATTTGTATTGAAGGTACCAGAAGGGGCGGGGCCATGTAGCCCATTTGCAAGTCCGTAAGTAGTTTTGGGGAAATATTAACTCGTGCAAAAATTTCAAAACATTTGGTACTGTCTTTTGAAAGTTATCGTGCGAACCAGCCGGACAGCCAGACAGACAGACGGACGGACATGGCTCAAACGATTTAAAAAGTCATGAATCGAATTTGGTTCAAAGAAACCTAGGGTCTAAAGTGACTCTATGTGTTGCACTTTTGGATCGTATCAAATTATATATACCCTCACCCTTAAGGGTGATGGTATAAAAATGAAGAAGACTTCTTCCAATTGTAGAAAACAAACACAGCCGACCAAAACCGTAGGATTGATTATCTTTTTAACGTTCGATAAACAAGGATATCTTTATTAAACCACCTGGATAAACCAGAAACCTTTTACTGGTCACAAAGCTAATCTATAAACGGATACTTGAGGTCTCGAACGCCAAATTTGATTTAACTTCAAAAATATAATATTTAATTTTTTGTTCAGTTTATTTAAACATATGTGTGAAATTACCCTTTTTGTGTGAAACAACTTAAGCTTTAGTAACCCCAGTAGGAAATTGTGTAAATTCAGGTTTAAAACTTAACACTACCTCTTGATGTATTATGTTAGTATAAACAAGTAATATCATGAATTAATTACAGTTTAATTATTGAATTATTTACAATAACAAGTAGAATTTCATCACCATTTACATAAACAATTCTTTGTTTAACAATAAACTATTTGACACGTCTTATTGCATAAATCATCCTAATAATAATAAAGTTATATATCATACCAATTGATGAACCTATTATACTGCAATAACACAAATTACGGTGCTAAAAGTTTATACATTAAATATTCATACATATGTATATCGCCTCAAGGGCTCATTCAATGGTGTTCATAATTTTCAAAGACGACTCATCATTTAACAAAGAAGCCTTTCAATCAGGCAAAATATCAAAAGCGAACAGTTACAAGAATACAGGTGTATCAAAGTATTCGCATTCGTACAATCATCGGTAACAAATGGCAAAAAGTTACATAGATTTGTGAAATGAAAAACTAGCATTGCACTACAAAAGGATTGTTGAAACTGGATGAAGAAGTGGCTGCAACATTATTGTTGAAACAACAAAAAGCAAATGTTAAACTTGAAAGTAGAAATAATAAAAACAACAAAAAACGAAGGACTTACAGAGATGCTACCTAGAGGTTGCAAGTTTTGTAAAATCGGAATTATGTGGACTTATTGAAAGGAGGGCAGAAAGCATAGGAGAGATATAGTTGGTGCAAATAGGGGCAAATGTGATCGATAGAAACAAGCTGGGTAATGACTGTGCTTTGTACAATTTGTAATACATGTTTTCATTTTTGAGCTATATGAGATCAGACTGAAAGTTCAAAGGCGCAATGGTAAGCTGAACAAATTTTCCTTATAGTTTATTCTGGTAACATCCAACTTTGGAGTTAAGTGGCCCATAAGAATAAAGGTATATGTCATTTGCTAGCACAGTACAACACATGTTTTTTTGTACTTAATTCTGAGTATTGCGCGTGAAAGTAGCCCCACAAATAAGAACATCTGCATCATTTGTTTTGTAAAGTTGGCTGCATTAATTATTTAATGGCCATACGAATTTTTTTGCACAAGATGTATTTTTAGTAGGAACACGGTTACATCTCATTATTGAGCTGAACGTTAATGTGTCGCAATAAGCTATTTATTAAGGTAACAGCATCTTATGAGACAATATGAAGTTTACCCCATGCCAGAGCGTATGAGGTTATTTGGAAATTAATTTATTACTCATACGTTAATCATAAAATACCAAAGTAAGTGTAAAGGCGCTTTGAGATACAAGGAAGCTGTCGTAAAATATAGGGATGTAACGAACGTTCGCATTCGCAAAAAAAATTCTTAAATACAAGTAATAATGAGACTGAGGCCGACATGCAAGAGGGTCACGTTTTCAGTCTCTCATGAAAAAAAAAAATTGTTAGCTGAATACAATAAAGGAAAAAAAATTCATATTTAAGAAGATCCTGTATTGTAGTGGAAACTAAACAGCTCGAAATACCAAAAGTTAGTACCTTTGGCACGCCAGTTCTTAGCTACGCCTCCAGCAAGTGTCCCCAGCGAAAGGTTATTTAGTGGAGCCGGACTTATCTATGATCCACTAAGAACTAGATTGCATAGCGAAAAAGCAGCTAAGCTTCTTTTTGTTAAATACAACTTGGCTCTAATAAACTTTGAATACTAAATACGTCAAAGTTTTTGAAAGTAAATAAAATTATTGTTTAGTTACCTTAAAGACTGAATTTCTAAAATTTATATTTTTGTTGTTTTTGTTTTACTTTGAAATAAATATTTTATGTTTAATTACTGGAATACATACATATTTTTATTTGAAAAGGCAGACAATAGGAATGAAACTAAATTATTCGTTTACGCAAACCATTTTTTGACATTCGCTAAACAATTTTGGAATATTCGCTTTCGCATTCGCAAAAACCAAAAGTAAGTATTCGCATTCGCTTTCGCAAAAAAAAAAATATTCCAATATTCGCATTCGCTAAAGCACATTCGTTACATCCCTAGTAAAATGTTCCTGTCAGGAATATTATCGATAACGAATTGCTATGACATTCTTGTCGTCGACAACCGTTCACACACAAAATTTTCTCGCACCTCATAAAACATAAGTTGCCATATTTTATTTACGATTCTTGGTATGAAGGCGAATATATTTAAAGTTTTGTTTTCTATAAAAGAAACGAAATCGCGTTTTCGTTCTTATAAACGCAACACTTATTACACTTATCACAAAACAAGGTCATAGATCTCAAACACAAGTAAAAAATTAAATATCTTTCAGAGGAAAACATGAGCTCATGTCTCTAAACCTATAGGTTAATGGTAATTAATTTATAGATGCACTTTTACTTTCCTTTAGACACAAAAGAGATAATCCGTACGAAACACCGAGATGAAACCGTGTCAAAATATAGATAAAGTCCTAAACAACCACCTTGAGGAAAAAAAATCGTATGAACTCTAAATTGTTAATGCAGCCAATTTGACCAAACCAATGATGCAGATGTTCTTATTTTTGGGGCTACTTTCACATGCAATTCTCAAAATTGAGTCCAAAACTGATGAGCTGCAAAATGTTGTACTTTGTAGGAGAATCAGTACAGACATTTTATTCAAATACCCTCACCATAAGCATGATAGTGTTTAACTCTTTTGTTATTGAAATTTACCGATTCCTTAATTATGTTACTTACTTACTTTGCTGGCACTTTTTTGCAATCCAATGCAAATCCTGCAAGGTTCTCAGTAACCTGGTTTTTTTCAAAAAACTTTTGGTCGCCCTTTTCTGCACTATTTATCGAGTTCATTGTCGATGACTTTTCGAGTTGGAGCATTTTCGTCCATGCGTACAACATGACTTAGCCAACGCAACCGCTGCATCTTAATACGTCTGATCAAGTACATGTCAGTGTACTGCTCGTACAGCTCATGACGCCGATACTCTCCGTATATGGAGCCCATGTATTTTGCGGAGTATTTTTCTCTCGAATACTGCCAGAACCGATTCATCCGCTTGTGTCATAACCAAGAATTCTGAACCATACATCAAGACTGGAAGAAACAGTATCTGGTATAAAAAGCTAAATTCTTGTTCGTCGAGAGGGGGATAGTCCGTAGTAGCATTTATTATCAAGCAGGATTCTTCTCCGGATTTCGAGGCTGACCTTATTTCTTTTGTTGTCAACGTTTTTGCAATTTCTCGAGTAGATTGTTTATTCGTTGAAACTAATAACTTCTTGTCCTCGTTCACCGTTGGACCCATTTTCGCTGATTTATTCTGTAAACTTGAGAAGACTGCAGTCACATCTCGCAGTTTTCCACCGGTAATGTCTACGTCATCAGCGTACGCGAATAGCATGTGGCTTTTGTTGAATGTCGTGTCACTCGGGTTTACTGCAGCTTTCCTCATTATCATCTCCATCACTATGTTGTAGAGATCATAGAATGGCTCCGTAAGGTCCTTGTCAATCTTCACTGAAGACTTCGTGTGAGTCAGCGTCATTCCGCAAAGACGTATCAGCTTCGCTGGAATACCAAACTCAGTCATGGCTACGAGTAATTTCTGCCGTATTGGGCTGTCGAAGGCAGCTTTATAGTCGACAAAAAGATGTCAATCTGTTTCTCTTGGGTCTTTTCCAGGACTTGCCGAAGTGTGAATATCTGGTCAGTTGTGGATTTACCAGATCTAAAGCCACACCGATAATGGCCGATCAGGTTGGATAAGACTGGCTTCAGTCATTAACATAGCCCACTCGACAGGATTTTATATACGATGGTTAAAAGGCTGATTATGCGATATTTGGAGCACACACTTTGAACTCCTTTTCCAACACAGAACATAATAAGCCAGATTCCAATCGTCGGACATGCACTCATTAAGCCAAACCGTGCGTAGGAGCTGGTGCATACTCGATATCAGCTTCTCGCTACTGGACAAGGAGAGCTCTGCTGGAAGTCCGTAGGCACCGGCTGCTTTATTATTTTTTAGCCGCGATATTGCTTATCTTACCTAGGCTTCACTTGGTGGTGGACAATCTAAGCCATCGTCGACAATTGGCGAGATGCCTTCACGTGCGCTCCCAGTAGTTGCTGGAAGAGTTCTCTCCATATAAGTTAACTGCGTATCTGTAACCAAATTTCCATTCTTGTCCTTACAGGAGGGGAGGCCATTAGCGTAGCCATTTGCTCTTACTTTCTGGTAAAATTTTCGGGTCTCACCTCTATCCCTGTATCGCGCTATATCCTCGTTCTCCCGTTACTTCATTTGACTTTTTTTTCGTTTAAATAGCGGTCTCGCCTGTCATACTGTCTCCTTGTGCCGTTCCCTAACAGCCCGGGTTACAATTGGCTGCATCGTTGCCCTATAAGCAGCATCCTGTTTCACAGACGCTATGCGATATTTTTTATCGTACCAGAATTCGTCTGAGCGCGGTTTTTCATATCCTAGTGAGGTTGTTGCTGTTTTTGCCATAAAATGCGCAATATACTGCCACTTTGTATCAGGAACGTCAGAAGTAGAGGCGTTGTGTCGTATAAGTTGGGGGAGCTGCTTGGAGTAGGCAGTGGCTATCTCTGAGGCTTGCAGCTTCGCGAGGTTTAGCATTTTTTGTGTTCGATAATGTTCATCTTTCGCTCTGCTCAATCTTGTGCGCACCTAGGCTGTAACAAGGTAATGATCCGAGCTAATATTAGCACCACAGATCACTCGCACGTCCATGACACCAGAGTTTGATTTTTGGTGTTTTGATCGTATCTTTGTTCAGGAATCAGGTTCCACTCACTACCATGTTGCTTCCCGTTGCGATGCTTACTAGCCTAAATCCGTTGTCTGACGTGTCGGTATGCAGGCTGAATTTACCGATCGATGGACCAAGTTCATCTTCCCTTCCTATTTTTGCATTAAAGTCTCCCAGAACAATTTTTGATGTCCTGAGCTAGGCAGCTGTCGTATGTTTTCTCTAGGATTTCGTAAAATGTATATTTAATCTCATCGTCTTTATCATTCGTCGTGGCATGATCACAAATCTGCATGATGTAGAAATATTTCGCCTTGATGCGGACTGTAGATATTCGATCAATAACAGGCGAGACAAGATGTCTGAGTCTCTCGCCAATTACAAATCCACATTCAAATTCAGCTGTAATAGATATCGCTATTTGTACATTAGGGTGGGGCGATTAGTATGGAAGGAAAAAAATCTTAATGGGCGCTTCGTGTTTCTGATTCTTGGGATTGTAGTGAGCAAAAAAGTCCACTAGACCATATGTCTACGGTGAAAATCGAGCTTCCCCATTTTGACTTGAAGTTTTTTCTCAAACCTTATTTTTTTGAAAAATTTGCAAATGTTCTTCGGCTCATATTTTGTAAACTATTTAAAATTTTGACTTATTTTCAAAAGTAAAGTTATAGCTATTATCTCGGGCTACAATTTCTCTGAACATATTATTTAGAAAAAACTTCGTTTGCATGGTGAAATAGTCGAAAATGTGGAAAATTCACCACTTTTTTCACGTTTTTATACCATCACCCTTAGGGATGAGGGTATATATCATTTGATACGAAAAAAAGTGTAACGCATTAAAGGAGACGAGTTAGACCCCAAGTATCTTAAGACCAAATTCGTTTCAGAACTTTTTAAGAAGAATGAGCTATGTCCGTCTGTCTGGCTGGCTGGCTGGCTGGCTGGCAGGCTGGCTGGCTGGCTGGCTGGCTGGATGGCTGGTCAGCAGGATAACTCGAGTAAACCTTAACGGATCGGTATGAAAATTTACCAGTATCAATATTTTTCAAAACGAACTTATGGGATTGTAAATGGGCTGAATAGCCCCACCCCTTCTGGTACCTCCCATACAAAATTACCTATTTTTGGAAAATTAATATTTCTTCCATAACTTCCAAACGGACAACCGGAGGATGTTTGAATTTGGTCAGTTTATTTATCTTGCAAAAGTAGACAAACCCTAAGAAAACCGAAACCTTTGCACCACCCATTCTGGTACCTCCCATACAAATGACCGAATTGACCGTTATAGTTTTACATACATATCTTTTTTGCAAGTAAACTGAGATCACTCAAATTTTGCGTATGATGTTTGCTTATAAATATTAGACTCAGGTATGGATATGGACTATATCGGTTCACGCCTTCTGGTACCTCCCATACAAATTGACCTATTTTTGGAAATTATATATTTCTCCGATAACTTCCAAACGGACTCTTGGGGGGTAATGAAAATTGGTCGATTAATTTATGTTATCATAGGAGGCAAAACCCTAGAAAACCTAACTATTTGACGCACCCCTTCTGGTACCTCCCATACAAATGACCGAACTCACCCCCATAGTATTACAAACATATATTTTTTCTAAGTACACTGAATTCAGTCAAATTATGAGTAATTTGTACGCTTATGAAAATATGAATCAGGAGTGAATATGGACTATATCGGGTCACCCCTTCTGGTACCTCCCATACAAAATTACCTATTTTTGGTAAAATTAATAATTCACCCATAACTTCCAAACGGACATTTGAGGGGTAATGAAAATTAGTCGGTTAATTTATATTGTGATAGGAGGCGAAACCTCAGAAAACCTAACTATTTGACACACCCCTTCTGGTACCTCCCACACAATGGACCGAACTCACCCCTATAGTCTTACATACATATCTTTTTTTGTAAGTGCACTGAATTCAGTCAAATTATTCGTAAGTTGTAAGTATGAAAATTTGAATTAGGAATGAATAAGGACTGTTTCGGTTCACCCCTTGTGGTACCCCCTATCAAAATTAATTTTTTTTGAAAAATTAATATTTCTCACATAAATTCCAAACCGGCACCTATACCCCCTATACAAATAAGTAAAGTTTTGGACGATTTTGCACCACAAGCAGGGGAAAAAATATACATAAGTAATTTTATTTTAATTTAAAATCTATTCGTTTCAATAACTCAAGACTTCAACAATATCTTATATTGGGTGATGGTATTTATCAGTCAGTTTACCTGACTGAAATTTCTGTACTGGTTTTAGATATTTTTGCCTATAACAGCCAAACCATTGAGATTTTCGATCCAATACCAACACAAAGATAATAGTTAAGACAATAGTTAAGAACTCTCTAGTACATCGCAAAAGCATTGGAACACTCCTTCTAGTAGTTTTGGCCTTGTGAAAGTGCATATTTTTCGTGAAAATATTGATAAATTACCATTTTCAATTGTTCATAGGGCAAAATCATAAAAATGTTATATTTCTTATTTTTATTCTATTACACTGTACGACACGATTTTTCACCCATGATCAAACTGACCAGATTCTGAAAATATAGCTAAAATAAAAACATACGTATCTCCCAGTTTTTCTAGATCAGCTCATTTAAGTTTTTTACGAGCAATTCAATTTTTGGAGCGAAGCTCTCATACAACGACTTGAAAGTGACTTCTTCTTGTTCGCAGAACTCTGCAAGTTGTTAACAGATTTTGATGAATTTTTTTTTTATTGTTTTTCAAAAGACCAGGAGCTAGTTCTGACGAAGCCAAAATTTAAAATTTGTCCGAAATTTGTCAACACATTTTCCTAGTCCGAACCAGCTCCTAGCCATTTGAAAAACATTTAAAAAAATTGTGACAATTTTGATTTTTGACAAATTATAAATTTGGACTTTGTTAGAACCAGCCCCTGGCCATTTGAAACCTATTTAACAAAAATTCATCAAAATCTGTTGACAATTTGTTTGTGACAAATTTTATTTGTGACAAATTTTATTTGTGGCAAATTTTAAATTTGGTTTTGGTCAGAACTACATCCAGGCCATTTGAAATACATTAAAAAAAAAATTCGTCAAAATCTATTAACAACTCTCTGAGTTCCGCGAACAGTAAGAAGTTACTTTCAAGTCGTTGTATAGGAGCTTTGCTCCAAAAATTTAATTGCTCGTAAAAAACTTAAATGAGCTGATCTAGAAAAACTGGGAGATGCGTATATTTTTATTTTAGCTATATTTTCAGAATCTGGTCAGTTTGTTCATGGGTGAGGTCAAAAGTTTAAATTTGTTCTACAGTGTTATCTTATTTCTTATTTTTTAGTCTTCTATTGGTTTCAGTTCATTTGGCGCATTTTGGTTAGTTCATTGTAAACGATCACAGCATCAAATACACATAAAACCAGTACAGAAATTTCAGTCAGTTAAACTGACTGATAAATACCATCACCCAATATAAGATATTGTTTAAGTCTTGAGTTATTGAAAT
Source organism: Muscina levida (assembly GCA_964034835.1). NCBI lineage: Eukaryota > Metazoa > Arthropoda > Insecta > Diptera > Muscidae > Muscina > Muscina levida. The sequence goes on along the minus strand of OZ035883.1, from coordinate 114,999,458 downwards.
TAACCGTTATTGTAATTAAAACCAGTTAGAAAGTTTCAGTCGGGCAACCCAACTTACATTATATTGATATTATTACTCGATTTCTAAAGTGGGCGGAGTGGTACATTTGTATGGGAGGTACGAGAAGGGGTGTGGTTAGGCTTCCAGATTTATTCTCCATTACTTTATCCTGTTATAGCTTTACTAATTACAGAATTTGGGCACGATTGCCTTGGGTGTACTGATATTATTAGTACATCCATAAAGTGGGCGGAAAGGTACATTTGTATGGGAGGTACCATAAGTGGGCGGAGTGGTACATTTGTATGGGAGGTACCAGAAGGGGCGTGTCTAGACTTCCAGATTTTTTCTCCAAAACTTTATCCTGCTTAAACTTTACCAAATACAGAATTTGGGCACGATCGCGTTAGGTCTTTTAATAATATTAATCGATTTCCAAAGTGGGCGGTACCAGATGTGTATGGGAGGTACCAGATGGGGCGTGAATAGACTTCCAATTTTTTTCTCCAAATCTTTATCCTGTTATAGCTTTACTAAAAATAGAATTTGGGTACGATCACGTTTAATTTAGTGATATTATTTCTCCATCTCTATAGTGGGCGGAAAGGTAGAATTGTATGGGAGGTACCAGAAGGGGCGTGGCTAGGCTTTCAAAATTTTTTCCAAAACTTTATCCTGTTATAGCTTTACTAAATACAGAATTTGGGGACGATCCCGTAGGGTGTATTGATATTATTACTCGATTTCTAAAGTGGGCGGAATGATGTATTTGTATGGGAGGTACCAGAAGGGACGGGGCCATGTAGCCCATTTGCAATACCGTAAGTAGTTTGTCTGTCTGTCTGTCTGTCTGTCTGTCTGTCTGTCTGTCTGTCTGTCTGTCTGTCTGTCTGTCTGTCTGTCTGTCTGTCTGTCTGTCTGTCTGTCTGTCTGTCTGTCTGTCTGTCTGTCTGTCTGTCTGTCTGTCTGTCTGTCTGTCTGTCTGTCTGTCTGTCTGTCTGTCTGTCTGTCTGTCTGTCTGTCTGTCTGTCTGTCTGTCTGTCTGTCTGTCTGTCTGTCTGTCTGTCTGTCTGTCTGTCTGTCTGTCTGTCTGTCTGTCTGTCTGTCTGTCTGTCTGTCTGTCTGTCTGTCTGTCTGTCTGTCTGTCTGTCTGTCTGTCTGTCTGTCTGTCTGTCTGTCTGTCTGTCTGTCTGTCTGTCTGTCTGTCTGTCTGTCTGTCTGTCTGTCTGTCTGTCTGTCTGTCTGTCTGTCTGTCTGTCTGTCTGTCTGTCTGTCTGTCTGTCTGTCTGTCTGTCTGTCTGTCTGTCTGTCTGTCTGTCTGTCTGTCTGTCTGTCTGTCTGTCTGTCTGTCTGTCTGTCTGTCTGTCTGTCTGTCTGTCTGTCTGTCTGTCTGTCTGTCTGTCTGTCTGTCTGTCTGTCTGTCTGTCTGTCTGTCTGTCTGTCTGTCTGTCTGTCTGTCTGTCTGTCTGTCTGTCTGTCTGTCTGTCTGTCTGTCTGTCTGTCTGTCTGTCTGTCTGTCTGTCTGTCTGTCTGTCTGTCTGTCTGTCTGTCTGTCTGTCTGTCTGTCTGTCTGTCTGTCTGTCTGTCTGTCTGTCTGTCTGTCTGTCTGTCTGTCTGTCTGTCTGTCTGTCTGTCTGTCTGTCTGTCTGTCTGTCTGTCTGTCTGTCTGTCTGTCTGTCTGTCTGTCTGTCTGTCTGTCTGTCTGTCTGTCTGTCTGTCTGTCTGTCTGTCTGTCTGTCTGTCTGTCTGTCTGTCTGTCTGTCTGTCTGTCTGTCTGTCTGTCTGTCTGTCTGTCTGTCTGTCTGTCTGTCTGTCTGTCTGTCTGTCTGTCTGTCTGTCTGTCTGTCTGTCTGTCTGTTTTGGAGAAAAAATCTGGAAGTCTAGACACGCCCCTTCTGGTACCTCCCATACAAATGTACCACTCCGCCCACTTTAGAAATAGGGTAATAATATCAATACACTCGACACGATCGTGCCCAAATTCTGTATTTTGTTATATTATAACAGGACAAAGTTTTGGAGAAAAAATTGGAAGTCTAGACACGCCCCTTATGGTACCTCCCATAGAAATGTACCTTTCCGCCCACTTTTGGGATGTAGTAATAATATCAGTACACTCATAACAGGATAAAGTTATGGAGAATAAATCTGGAGCCTAAACACACCCCTTCACGTACCTCCCATATGAATGTACCACTCCGCCCAATTTCGAAATCGGGTAACAATATCAATAAAATAGAAAATTATTTGTTTTACTGAGGGTAAGGGTAAATGTAAGTCGGGTTGCCCGACTGAAACTTTCTAACTGGTTTTAATTACAAATCGATTATTTTCAATAACTCAAGACTTAAACAATATATTATATTGGGTGATGGTATTTATCAGTCAGTTTAACTGACTGAAATTTCTGTACTGGTTATATTTATACCATCACCCTTAGGGATGAAGGTATATATCATTTGATACGAGCCAAAAGTGTAACACATAGAAGGAGTGACTTTAGACCCTAGGTTTCTTTGAACCAAATTCGATTCATGACTTTTTAAGTCGTTTGAGCCATGTCCGTCTGTCTGTCTGTCTGTCCGGTGGCTGTCCGGTTGGTTCGCACGATAACTTTCGAAAGACGCAACCAAATGTTTTGAAATTTTGCACGAGTTATTATTTTCTCAAAACTACTTACGTTATTGCATATGGACTACATGGCCCCGCCCCTTCTGGTACCTCCCATACAAATACATCATTCCGCCCACTTTAGAAATCGAGTAATAATATCAATATACCTTACGGGATCGTCCCCAAATTCTGTATTTAGTAAAGCTATAACAGGATAAAGTTTTGGAAAAAATTTTGAAAGCCTAGCCACGCCCCTTCTGGTACCTCCCATACAAATCTACCTTTCCGCCCACTATAGAGATGGAGAAATAATATCAATAAATAAAACGTGATCGTACCCAAATTCTATTTTTAGTAAACCCATAACAGGATAAAGTTTTGGAGAAAAAAATTGGATGTCTATTCACGCCCCATCTGGTACCTCCCATACACATCTGGTACCGCCCACTTTAGAAATCGATTAATATTATTAAAAGACCTAAAGCCATCGTGTCCTAATTCTGTATTTGGTACAGTTTATGCAGGATAAAGTTTTGGAGAAAAAATCTGGAAGTCTAGACACGCCCCTTCTGGTACCTCCCATACAAATGTACCACTCCGCCCACTTAAGAGATGGAATAATAATATCAAAACACTTGACACGATCGTGCCCAAATTCTGTATTTAGTAAAGCTATTACAGGATAAAGTTTTGGAGAAAAGATCCGGATGTCTAGACACGCCCCTTCTGGTACCTCCCATACAAATGTACCACTCCGCCCACTTTAGAGATGGAGTAATAATATCAATATACTCGACATGATCGTGCCCCAATTCTGTATTTTATTAAGTTATAACAGGGTAAAGTTTTGGAGAAAAAATTGGAAGTCTAGCGACGCCCCTTATGGTACCTCCCATACAAATATACCTTTCCACCCACTTTAGGGATGTACTAATAATATCAGTACACCCAAGGCAATCGTGCCCAAATTCTGTAATTAGCAAAGCTATAACAGGATAAAGTAATGGAGAATAAATCTGGAAGCCTAACCACACCCCTTCTCGTACCTACCATACAAATGTACCACTCCGCCCGCATTAGAAATCGAGTAATAATATCAATATAATAGAAAATTATTTGTTTTACTGAGGGTAAGGGTAAATGTAAGTTGGGTTGCCAGACTGAAACATTCTAACTGGTTGTAATTAAAAATCGGTTAATTTCAATAACTCAAGACTTAAACAATATCTTATATTGGGTGATGGTATTTATCAGTCAGTTCAGCTGACTGAAATTTCTGTACTGGTTTTAATTACAAATCGATTATTTTCAATAACTCAAGACTTAAACAATATATTATATTGGGTGATGGTATTTATCAGTCAGTTTAACTGACTGAAATTTCTGTACTGGTTGTGTTAGTATTGGATCGAAAATTTCAATGGTTTGGCTGTTATAGGCCAAAATATCTAAAAAACGGAACAAAAAGTGGTGAATTTTCTACATTTTCGACTTTTTGACCATGCAAACGAAGTTTTTTTAAATAATGTATTCAGAGAAATTGAAGCCCGAGACAATAGCTATAACCTTTTATTTGAAAATAAGTCAAAACTTTAAATAGTTTACGAAATATGAGCCGAAGAAAATTTGCAAATTTTCCAAAAAAATAAGGTTTGAGAAAAAACTTCAAGTCAAAATGGGGAGGCTCGATTTTCACCGTAGACATATGGTCTAGTGGACTTTTTTACTCAGTACAATCCCAAGAATCAGAAACGCGAAGCGCCCATTATGATGTTCAAATCGCCCCACCCTATTGTACATCATATCATATCCTGGATGACGGTGATATCAGCCTTATATTTTTTGAGAACATCCGCCAGTCGGATAGTGGCACCATCTCTATAGACAGTCCGGACGTTTCAGGTGCAAACCATGGTCCTTGTTCGTTTGCAGGGGTCGTCAACATTTGGGGGGTTCCGTTTGTTACTTTTTCTTTCTCGTGTTTTCATAGCCAGTAAGGGACCTGAAGGCTGGTGGCTAGCACAACCATCATCGTTCGTTGCTCACTATCTGACGATATTCATGATAAAACAAAATACCACGAACAACTTTGCCCACGTGCCACCACGAAGGAGGTTCTGAGTCGGCTTGAGATTGGGATGGCACCCAAATTACATTTTGGTCGTTTGGCGAGACAAGTCATTTAGTAAATCGGTAGAAAAGATTACAACCAACAAAACTACTTATAAAAATAAATTCAGTTTCTGTGCGCATATGGCAAATTTTTATGATGGTACCAAAAAGGTGTTTTGCGTTATCAACCGAGAATCTAGTCATGCAAATTCTCTAATTGATACGCACAAAAAACTCAAAACGAATCATCATATGGAATGGGTGGGGTAAACGTCCCAGTTTTTTGGATTTCACCTATAAATACCAAATAGTAAAATTAAAATACTTTTACGTTTCGAGAAGTTTCTTAAAGAAATTATTAGAACTAAGAAGTTCCAGAAAGGTTGTGGTAAATGATTCGTTTTTCTGCAGTTTGGCTACGCTTCTTCTTCTATGGACGCAGCAACAAAAATTCATCCACAGTGGCTGCACGTAGAAAAGAATTCCAAGAGTAGAGCAGAATTCGATATTTTGCGTTCCTTAAATAGTTCGTTACACCAAGTTTAGAATACGAATATTTAAGAATAAAGCATTCAAATTGAATACCTTGTATTATTACTTCAATACCCACCGCAGTACCCACCGTGCCTTAAAATAGAAAACTTTAATACTATCGGAATGACAAAGTGCAAATGCACTTCCCTTATCTATGAAATGAAAAATGCTAAAAATCACCCATGACACGCATGCTTGCACCCATAACCATATTTTGCTTCAATATTCAAGTAACAATACACCTAGTAAATCTTTGATTCCCCAGAATCTTTATGACACACACAAAATTCAATGCGGAAAACTCTAGCACTAATGAATGTTCACGTGAGCATTTCTTCCTGAGTCTGTCTGTACGCGTGTGTTTGAGTTTAAGGATACTAACGAGATGTGTCAGCATAAAAAGGAGACAATATCAACAGTAAAATGAACTTCCATAAAATGCTGATGGCAACAATAATTTGTGAGATATATGTATGCACGCAAGTGCTACATGTACACGGTAGCATTGCTTCGCATTTGTGCGTCTAAAGGAGTAAGTCCCTCTACGTGCCTGTGTGAAATGGCTGTACGTGTACGTTTATCTACGTGTATTATGCCCCTAAATCTGGACAGTTTCAAATGGTTATTGGTGCATACGTAGGTGGAGGAACTAAAAATAGAACAATAAAGATGGAGACTGTGTGGGAATAGTATGCTTACATCTGCGATTAAGATTTTACCTTTCCATGAGACAATAATAAAGGACTTGGTGTTCATAAATGGATTTCAACATATCGAGATGAGTTCAAATGGAGCAGTAATAGCATGTGTATGGGAAGTTCCAGTAATATGTTATTATTTTAAGATAACTGTATTATAAAACTTATTTTTACTTTGCATTCCATGAATGAGTCGAACAACTGTCGCCATGTCAACTACACTGTAAGTACTTAACAACATGGCTTATTTACATTGATTCAAGATGCGTCCCCGTTCAGGCGGCAAGTTTTAGCATGTTGTCGCTAAAACTTTTTTTTCGGATTCCGTATATATAATTGTTGAATGATGTTATTCTTAACGGAAACTTTCGAAGGGTGAGATGTTTCTAATTGAAAGAAAATATAAGTAACTAGCGAAGAACCACACAGCATCTGTATCAACTACAACTTAATTTCTATCCCAACCAATAAATAAATTGAAGTCCCTTACAACTGTATCGTATTAAGATCATATTTATAGCCAACAATCACTGTACTTCTGCACTAAATAAATAAACAGAAAGTTACTGTTTACACAATAGGATATTTTACGTTAGCGTTGTTATTGACTCTGACCCCTTCTATGTACGTGGTATGAAATTTAATTTGATTAAAGATCTAAAGCATTTTCGGTACTCCCTTTGAAATTAATGACTGTAACTGATAATGTCTTGAAATTCATTACAATTTAGTGACGACCCCTTCGCGGAGGATAACTGCCTTTGTTTTTTTTTTATTATACAAATAATAAAAAAATAAAAGCAACAAATGACAACGACAAATGCGTAGCATACCAATCAAAACCCATCCAAAATCAACATTAAACAACTAAATGTCGATAGGACTGGAATAAGCTTTCATTACAAAAAAACTCACGTACATTACGTTTCATTTGCTGACCATTTACAGACCGTTCTTTGGCAAGCAATTGATTTTAATTGAACAGGAGATGAAGGATCATGAAAGATGTAATAAGAGAGTCTAATTGATACATGCTAATAATATTAACATTGTTTGTCTTTAAGACAAATATTATGAAAACGACAAACAAAACCACTGAGGGCTTCACTTTGCATGCGGCGACATCGCTTACTTAAATTTATGCCATTATATCGCAATGTTCGGGTAAAGTCGACCACTAAAGTATTAAATATTTTCTTGTTTTTATTTGGCCATATTATTAACAATTATTCGACGCTCTGTTAGTAGTTCTTAAAGACAAGATTAACAAAAATCACATGAAATACCTTTAAAGACACATCCTGTGTTCCCCTAACCCATAGCTGCCTTTGACGACGCAGTGAAGTAAAAATAAAATGTGCAGTTCCCATTCTCACCACGAGATGCTTTTAATAAGACAATTATTAATTTAATGGAAATGATGGTGCGGAAAGGATGAGATATCGTTACTGACAACTTTTTGAATGAAATTCAGAAATTTTTGGATACAGGAAAACTAAACAAAGTTATTTATTTAAAATGATAAAGGACTTGCTCTATGCGGACGCTGCACGCATATTCTGTTACAACTATGCAATGGTGAATGGTCAATCTAACAATAAAAACCAGTACAGAAATTTCAGTCAAATAAACTGACTGAAAAATACCATCACCCAATATAAGATATTGTTGAAGTCTTGAGTTATTGAAATGAATAGATTTTTAATTAAAACCAGTACAAAAATTTCAGTCAGATAAACTGACTGATAAATACCATCACCCAATATAAGATATTGTTGAAGTCTTGAGTTATTGAAATTAATAGATTTTTAATTTAAAAAAATTACTTATGTATAATTTTTCCCCTGCTTGTGGTACAAAATCGTCCAAAACTTTACTTATTTGTGTAGGGGGTAAGGTGCCGGTTTAGAATTTATGTGAGAAATATTAATTTTTCAAAAAAATTTAATTTGGATAGGGGGTACCAAAAGGGGTTAAACGATACAGTCCTTATTCATTCCAGACTCAAATTTTCATACGTACAACTTACGAAAAATTTGACTGCATTCAGTGTGCTTATAGAAAATGATATGTATGTAAGACTATGGGGGTGAGTTCGGTCATTTGTATGGGAGGTAATAGAAGGGGTGTGTCAAATAGTTAGGTTTTCTGGGGTTTTGCCTCCTATAGTAACAATAATTAATCAACCAATTTTCATTACCCCCAAGAGTCCGTTTGGAAGTTATAGGAGAAATATTAATTTTCCAAAAATAGGTAATTTTGTATGGGAGGTACCAGAAGGCGTAAACCGTTATAGTCCATATTCATCCCTGAGTCCTTTTTTCATAAGCGAACACCATACTCAAAATTTGAGTAAATTAAGTTTACTTACAAAAAATATATGTGTGTAAAACTATAATAGTCAATTAGGTCATTTGTGTGGGAGGTACCAGAAGGGGTATGGCAAAGGTTTCGGTTTTCGTAGTGTTTGTCTACTTTTGCAAGTTAAATAAACTGACCAAATTTAAATATCCTACGATCGTTCGTTTGGAAGTTATGAAAGAAATATAAATTATCCAAAAATAGGTAATTTTGTATGGGAGGTACCAGAAGGTACCTTTTGCCCATTTACAATCCCATTAGATCGTTTTAAAAAATATGAATACTGGTAAATTTTCATACCGATCCGTTAAGGTTTACTCGAGTTATCCTGCTGACCAGCCAGACAGACGGACATAGCTCAATCGTCTTAAAAAGTACTGAAACGAATTTGGTCTTAAGATACTTGGGGTCTAACTCGTCTCCTTTAATGCGTTACACTTTTTTTCGTATCAAATGATATATACCCTTATCCCTAAGGGTGATGGTATAATAAAACCAGTACAGAAATTTCAGTCAGGTAAACTGACTGATAAATACCATCACCCAATATAAGATTTTGTTGAAGTCTTGAGTTATTGAAATGAATAGATTTTTAATTAAAATAAAATTACTTATGTATATTTTTTCCCCTGCTTGTGGTGCAAAATCGACCAAAACTTTACTTATTTGTGTAGGGGGTATAGGTGCCGGTTTGGAATTTATGTGAGAAATACTAATTTTTCAAAAAAAATTAATTTTGATAGGGGGTATCAAAAGTGGTGAACTGATACAGTCCTTATTCATTCCTGACTCAAATTTTCATACGTACAACTTACGAATAATTTAACTGAATTCAGTGCACTTCCAAAAAAAAATATGGATGTAAGACTATGGGGGTGAGTTCGGCCCTTTGTGTGGGTGGTACCAGAAGGGGTGTGTCAAATAGTTAGGTTTTCTGAGGTTTCGCCTCCTATCACAATATAAATTAACCGACTAATTTTCATTACCCCTCAAATGTCCGTTTGGAAGTTATGGGTGAATTATTAATTTTCCAAAAATAGGTAATTTTGTATGGGAGGTACCAGAAGGGGTGACCCGATATAGTCCATATTCACTCCTGATTCATATTTTCATAAGAGTACAAATTACTCATAATTTGACTGAATTCAGTGTACTTAGAAAAAAGATATGTTTGTAATACTATGGGGGTGACTTCGGTCATTTGTATGGGAGGTACCAGAAGGGGTGCGTCAAATAGTTAGGTTTTCTAGGGTTTTGCCTCCTATAATAACATAAATTAATCGACCAATTTTCATTACCCCCCAAGAGTCCGTTTGGAAGTTATAGGAGAAATATTAATTTTCGAAAAATAGGTAATTTTGTATGGGAGGTACCAGAAGGCGTTAACTGATATAGTCCATATTCATACCTGAGTCTAATTTTCTTAAGCAAATATCATACGCAAAATTTGAGTGATCTCAGTTTACTTACAAAAAAGATATGTATGTAAAACTATAAGGGTCAATTCGGTCATTTGTATGGGAGGTACCAGAAGGGGTGTGTCAAATAGTTAGGCTCTCTGAGGTTTCGCCTCCTATCACAACATTAATTTATCGACCAATGTTCATAACCCCCCAAGTGACTGTTTTGAAGTTATGTGAGAAATATATAATTTCCAAAAATAGGTCATTTTGTATGGGAGGTACCAGAAGGCGTGAACCGATATAGTCCATATTCATACCTGAGGCTAATATTTATAAGCAAACATCATACGCAAAATTTGAGTGATCTCAGTTTACTTGCAAAAAAGATATGTATGTAAAACTATAAGGGTCAATTCGGTCATTTGTATGGGAGGTACCAGAAGGGGTATGGCAAAGGTTTCGGTTTTCGTAGTGTTTGTTTACTTTTGCAAGATAAATAAACTGACCAAATTCAAACATCCTCCGGTTGTCCGTTTGGAAGTTATGGAAGAAATATTAATTTTCCAAAAATAGGTAATTTTGTATGGGAGGTACCAGAAGGGGTGGGGCTCGTTTCTGAGTACACTCATACCTCTTTATGCGGCCCCTCTTTTAACGGCATTTCGCTATAACGGCCTTTTTCAATTCTGGAACACCTTCGCTTTACGGCGCACATTGCCTCGCTATACGGTTTAAAGCAAATAGGGGATTCACCGTTTATCTACGAAGA
>OZ035883.1:114849836-114988768 GCA_964034835.1 Muscina levida | reverse complement strand
CAACTTATTATTATACATGTACTTCCCCACAGTTGTAATAGCTGTACAATATTGCTTGTTAAGCTGCATATTAATATGTTTGGATTTCTTACATAAACGACGCATTGTAAACATTTTTTACTCCAAGTAACTCTTTAATCTGATCAAACAAACAACATTTTGTGTTTACACAGTGCAGCAGTAAAAACTTGAACCAATCGAGAAAGTTTATGATCGTAGAAGAAATCCCCTAGCTGGGTTTTGAATTATTAGCTAAGGTTTTTTTATAATTCATTTTTCAAATTTTCAAAAATCATGTACTGATTCTTAAGGCTATATCTCGTGAACCATTCGAAATTTTGATGTATCTCTTTGGTGAAATTATAGGTCAAAATCAGATCTAATAATTTAACCTTCAGATAAAATCAAAAACACAACAAAATCTCACTCAAAAAAAAAACAAAAATGTAAAAAAATCGTAAAATTTCTTCATAGATTTTTATTGTTTTTTGATTGATTTCTATTTTGTATTTATTTCATTTTGAAAAGTATAACATTTTTAATTTCGATAAACGTAAACTTGAAAGTGATTTCTTTACAGTTTTGCTGATTTCAGTAAGATGTTATTGTTTTCTTGATTTAATCTCAAGGAAAAATTTTAAGTTCTGATTAAGAGCTAAAAATTTGCTGAAAAGAGAAAATCTATATTTGGAATAGTTCACGAGATATAGACTACTAAAATTCTCCTCTCAGTCGAAAACTTCAAAAATTAATTAAAAGCAAACCTTAGCTAATAATTCAAAACCCAGTTAGGGTTTTTCTTCTACTATCATAAGCTTTCAGATTTTGTGGGTTTCAATTGGTTCAAGAGTTTAAAGTTGGAAAATGTGCTACTGTGTTATTAATCGCAAGGATACACAGCCGGAAACCACCAAAAAGGAGCAATTTTTATGGGAGGTGAGATTGGTTTTGGCCAATATCGCTCAATTCTGAATATAACCTCCGCTTAGAGAATAGAACATTTCATACCAACTTTCAGCATGATGGCTCTTAAACTACTGTTGTACTCGCGGAGACAGTTAGACGGCTAAAATTGGGTGTTTGTATGATAGATTAGAGTAGATTTCCTTTGATCTTGCCCATCTTAAATATTACCCTCCGCTTAGAGGACAGAAGCTTGTATACCAAATTTCAGCATGAAACCTCTTATACTACGACTGTAAACGGAGGGATTGATAGGCGGAAACGCCAAAAAAAGGGGAAATTTTTATGGGCCGTGAAGGTAGATTTTGTACAATCTTGTTCACCTTACAACATAACCTTCCCTTAGAGGATGTAAGCTTGTAAAGGGAGGTTAAATTTAAAGGGCCGATGTTGATTTTGATTAAAACACAAATTATTTGGGAAATTCATCTCCTTCTTCTTTAATGCCAGCAACAACAGAAATTTATCCATCAGTAGCCGCACGTGGAAAAGTATTCCGAGAGCTTTGGTCTTTTGCGCTCCGTAGATAGTTCGTCACACCACGCTAGGTTAATAGCTCTTTTACCTGGTCCATCCAACGGTGTTTTGATCGCATTCAGTCTATTTGAACGCGCTTGACTGCGTCGATGTCGTTGTACAGCTCACGATTCATTCGACGACGGTATTCGTCGTTAACGATGATAGGTCCAAATATTTTGCGTAATATTTTTCTCTCGAAGACTCCCTGAATAGATTGATCCGCATGTGTCATTACCCAGCATTCTGCGCTGTAGGCAGGTAGAATCATGCCATTCCTGTTTACTGCAGAATTCTGCATGATCATTTCGCCTCGCTTGGTAGATAATGGCTCTGACAGATTTTTGCCAATTTTCACCACAGACCTCGTGTGAGTCAATTCATCCCGCAGCTTTATTATCTCGTTTTGGATCGATGGTGGACAGTCTACTCCATCGTCAATGATTGGTGTGATTTCGTCACTTATGCTGCCTTCGAGAACGAATTGAGATTGAAAGTGTTCCCTCCATATTTGCAGCACACACTGAGGGTCCGTGACCTAATTTCCGTCTCTGTCCTTACAGGTGGGGATCCCAGTTCCAAAACCTTTACTTTTTATCTTTTGGTAGAACTTTCGGGTCTCACCACTATCCCTGTAGTTTTCGATATGCTGACTGTCTTTTTCCGCCTGAAAGGCATTTCATCTCCCTTCTTTTCTCATTATAACGCACCGTCACCACACGCGTCGCCATTGGCTGCTGTTTTGACTTGAATGCAGGATCCATTTCATCAGACACTTCGCAACATTCATCACCGTACCAGGGCTTGTCTGAGCGTGGTTTTCCATAACCCGGTACGGTTGTTGCGGCAGTGGTCAAAGAATTCGCAATATGCTGCCACTGTGTGTCGGGAATATTAGAACTACGGGGGTTTGTTTGTAGTAATTGAGAGAGGTGGACGGAGTAGGCATTGACTATCTCGGTGGTATGCAGCTTTGTTATGTCTAGCTTCCTTTGCGTTTGATTACGAGTGTTTTTAGCACTACTTAGTCGTGTGCGTACCTTGGCTGCAACTAGGTGGTGAACCGAGTCAATATTTGCACCGCGCATCACACGCACGTACATAACGCTTGAGACATGCCTTCCATCAATTACCACGTGATCAATCTCATTTATTGTATTTTGATCGAGAGATTTTGCAGGTTGTCTTGTGGATATCTTTATGCGGGAATCTGGTTCCACTCCCAATATTTTTATTATGATAATATTGGTATGGTTCAATTATGCATGGAACAAAATATATGCCAAACAATGCTCAAATATTCGATGGTCCAAATTTTCGCTGACGCTGAGGCATGATGGAGGTTCTATTTTGCTGGCTTATCAACGTACACCTTACGAATCAACTGAGGTAAAAATGTGCCTTATCACTGCAGATGATTTTCTTAGAAAATTGATCATCCACCGTTGCCATTTCGTGCCACCATTGGCGAAGTTTGAAATGTTCAAGAGGCTTTAGTTCTTAAATCAATTGCACCTTTTAAGCATGTAAATTCAAGTCTTTATGCATAATGTTCCTCAACGACGAGCGTCAGAGGTGCAATTGTTGGGCACGAGGACGAATTGAGGTGGACGGCTTTTTAGCCACACTATTGCGACCAGCAGCAAAATTTTCCGCAGTACGAGCTGTACGCGCTTGCACTGTTGTTTTCACATCTCCTACAGACCCGATTTGTTAACATTTTTGGACGATTTTTCCGATTGTGCGCAGATTTGGACGATTAAATTGACCGAAAAAATCACGAGGTGCACGATATGCATTTTGATTTAAACGATAATTTTCATAATAAGCCTGAATAACTTTAACGCATTGCTCCATTATGTATCTTTCCATGATTCAAACTGAATTAGTCTGAACTTGAGTAATGTCAAATGAAATGCAGAAAAGAACTTAAAGTTTAGGTGTGGTTCACATTCAACATCGGCACTTACAATTTAACCATTTTTTATATGGGGACAATATGTATATATGAACCGAATTCTGTACAAATTCATACCGATAAAAAGTTAAATTTCTGTTAACTGCAGTAAATCGAGCCCTTTTAGTATATATCATAGACATGAACGATTAAAGGCATGTGTTGTTTCACGTATGTCATATATGTATACTAGACCTGGCGCAGCTTATATGGGGTTTTTTATTTTTGGAATTTTAAATGTGGGTAGCGATTAAAATATGCGATTTGATGCCAAAATCGATGTAGCAAATTTTCAGGTTGATCGGATGATGCCAACACGTGCCCCAATGAGGTCAAAAGTCAACATTTTGAAAAACCACCAAAATACTGTTTTTTTTTAAATTTTATCAATTGTTTTAATGAGAAATATAATATAAAAATACTATAAATTAGAACATCATTTATAAATTGTAAATTAGTTATCAGTTTCATGAACTCTGAAGTACACTATGCGACAAGAATCAAATACATATATATAATTTATATAATTCATAGTATACATGTAAATGTAATTATATTATAATTTATTATATAAATGTAAAACAGTTAAAGAGAGTGCAAGATTGGTGTTAAATGAAATATTTCCTTTTTGTGATAAAACTAGAATCCTAACTCCAGACCAAAGTACACGTGCTGCAAAAGTCATTAAACATTATGAAATCTCCGAAACGAAATATAATTCAAAAGAATTTATTTGACTTTGCCCACGTGGACGTTCTTAAGATTATTAGTATATAGCAAGATAGAGATGTCTTAATAAAGCAGCGAAAAAATGGGGGTGTTGGTAGCATGACTTGTGTCGATCACAATGTTACAAATGAAGAAAAAAGAAAGACACAATGATAGAAAGATGAATGATGAAGAAAAAACCGAACTTGGTTTAATTACTATATTCTAATGTAGTACTTGGTCACACGTTGGCTATTTTTTGTGCACTTAATTTCATGTTCAGACTTAAAAATTTTGAATTTGAGAGTGATGAATTGGGAGATGATATGCAGACGATGGATGAAAAACAGATTGATAACATTCCAAGTTGCTGAAATATGCCGATTCAAAAACGTGGAAAGAAAAATTTTATAGACGACAGAATGCTAGCTTGTATGGATGCCGGCAATATGTCATCTCCATTAGATATAAACTTCATCAGTGAAACTTCTAAAGCGTTAGTTCACAATATTGAGGATCTACTTCTGAATTGCACAAGTTTTCATGAGCAACGTTAAAAACACCGTCGGCGTCATGGCAAAGAAAGTATTGAAAATTTCATTGTAATTTTTTTATATTTTGTAGATCCCTAAAACATTAGTTTTGCATTGGGACGAAAAGCTACTTCCCACTTACTTAACAAACTTAATTTCCCTTTACACCCCATGAATAAGGTATAGGACAGCTTCCCGCGTTGTTGGGAATTAAAACGCCTTCTATTTTTAGATTTACAGCTAACGGCACCTACTAGTTTATTGGCGAATGCGAACGTCACTTTTTGAGAGGCTTTTACTAGACATGCCGAGTGACTCCACACTTATACTGCGACGTTGCTGTCGGCAATATCGTGGGGGCCGGCTGTAAAAGAAAAATGTAGGCGGGAATCGAACCTGAGATCTCCCGCATGGTAGTCGCGTTTTCTAACCATCATGCCACGAGTCGCAATTGCTGGAATAGATAAAGTTGATCGTTTGGCTACTAGGCTGACGTGATAGAACTATAAAAAATTTATAGCTATCCCCAGCATTAAGGATTTAACTGGTTCTACAGTAGCTCAATCAGTCTACGCCTATTTGCTAATATTGATATTCTGAATTCATTAGCAATTAAATGTTTGGATACAACTGCTGCAAAAAACGGCCCTTTTGTCATAAATATTAAGCGAAAGTACATATTCGGCATGATTATAGAGAACTTCTACAACTTGCATTTATTTTTCTTGGTGGTAGCATTCCCAGTTTCACATTTCGTGCACCTGTAGTGACGTCACATGCAAGTTTCATGTACAAGGACATCTATTGTTTAAAAATGTATATTTTTCACACACACTTTAAAATTTCTGCGATTCAGTTGAATGGAACTCGTAATATGTGAATTTTTTTAGTAAGTCTCTATAGTCCAAATATGTAGTAATATGCGACTAATAAAGAGGATTATTGGCTGTTTTGATACTTAAAATATATACAGTGCTATTTGAAAAAAATTCGGAACCACCAGTGGTATTTACATGTAGACTCAGAAAAGATGGTATAAGTCTGATAAAGACCATTATATCGGTGATGATGTTAATAATTTCAAATTATTCACATCCAAGTATTTGATATCTTTTCTGACTACGAAAACAAAATATTTTTTTACTTGTTTGGAGATTTCTTACGCTTTAATCCATCAAATTTCTTAGGACAAGCATTTTTTAAAGGGAAGCTGATCGTCAAAAGCATTACTGTTGTGAATGCCGTCGAAAAAATATTCAGACTAATAACTGACTCTTACAAATGCTTAACACATAACGAAGACGATAAACAGTACTTGCTGCACACTGAAGGGGGCTAACGTAAGGACCTCCCAGTCTATACAAAATCTTCACTGATTTAAAATAAAACTTATAAACCCTTTTAACGAAAATTAAGGAAAAAACATTATATCTAAAGTAATTTTTATTTAAAAAAAGCTAATAAAATGCAATAAAAAGAGTTTTTTTGGTGGTTTTTATAAAATTTTGACCTTTGACCCCATTGGGGCACGGGTTGGCACCATCCGATCAGCCAGAAAATTTGCTATATTAATTTTGGCATCAATTCTCATATTTTAACCGCTACCCACACTTAAGATTCCAAAAAAATTTTTTAACGCCAGGTCTAATGTATACCTTCAACATTTCGATTACTAATATGTGGCAATATTATAATATTCTCTGTTTATTCGTCAGTAATTTCAGCCAAAATTTTTATAAACTGATGTAGTTTAATGTGATTATATTTATAATGGCAATCCTTTAATGAATTGAAGAACACTATTTGATCTCTTTTTGAACAATTGTTAAGACCATAAATACAATAATCATTAACATAGGCCTATATAAATTACAATCCATCTAAATGTCGGTGAAATTACTTGATATTATGATATGTCTAAGTCAGTACAACAGGCAGACAATTTTCTACTGCTTCTAATACCACATCCTTCCACCTCCATCTGCACTATTTTAATTTCACCCAGAAGGCGTTTGTTCTCAATGTGGTCTTGCAATTCTTCTTTGCACATTATTCTTTACTCGTACAACTACGGCTTTATAATGCATCAGTGCATAGAGCAAATGTCAAAGCTAATATATTTCATCTTCGTTTCAGATATTTGTTCGAACGTGTAAATACATGTGTTCATACTTGTGGCCATTAATATTCTGTCCCATGAAAGTAATAATACTAAAATTTTTAATGTGAGCACTTTACATGATTTCCTACTACGGATGGTGTAAAATTTATGCATTGATTTGTGTTAACTTGTACATTTATATTATAAGTCAATTTGTTTCGTTTATAGCAAGTGATTTATTAATTCCAGTGGAATGGATAGATATGAAAAGAAAGCAAATATGTCGGCAGGGCAATGAATTACATTATTGTAGAGGCAAATGTATACAAATGCCATGGTTGTTTAAGGTTGTAAGACATTTCAGCCTTTTAAGAATATTAACAAAGGCAAATGAGAGAAACGTGGGTAGATGAATATGGAAATAAGCATTTACAGTGGTACCCTATAATAGTTCGCTGTTTTAGGACATTGAACATGCAAAAAAGCAGAGTAGTGTGGTGAGTACATAAAGAAGTGACGAAAGAATGTGAAATAGAACAAGATCTTGATCGTGTTTAAAGAAAATGCAATACCACTTTAATAAAATCAGAAGATAAGTCTTATTCAGGCTAATTTTCAAATAAATTTATTATTTGACCTCTGTGCACTGACCACACCCTAGAAATTAATAGCAGTGCTCTGGAAATAATCTACGAATATTTTATTGCAAGCGAACAAACTGTTTAAATGTATAAAAGTACTATCGCGGCAATACAGTTAATTCTAAATTCGCTTATGTTACCATAGAAAAAATCTTCGGCTTTTGTTGTTATCGTGGGACCATAATGCATCAAAAGAAAATAGTGGGAATACAGATGCTGTTTTGGTATTGCCTAGTCTATTAATATCGGGACAGGCCGTGGCATGATAGTAAGAACACGCGACTACCATGCGGGAGATCCCAGGTTAAACTCTTGGCTCCAGTCAACGAAGAAATAAAAAAATTAATTTTCTTTCACTGCCGAACCCCTCGATGTTGTCGTCAGCTACTTTGCAGTATAAGTGTCGAGTCAATCGGCATGTCTTGTAAAGGGTGTCCCAACAAGAACGCAATTTTTAAATCTGGCAACATTCGAATTGTCATTGTTTGACATTTGAACAATTGTTATTGTTTGCTAGTAGAAGGTGCAAGGTTAGTAAAAATGGAGCGCTACACGAATGAACAACGCATTCTCATTGTGAAATTGTTTTACCAAAATGGTGAAAGTTTTGCGGCTACAGTTCGCTGATTTTGCCGCTAAAATCATCTTCAGTGACAAGGCCCATTTCCATCTTGATGGCTTCGTCAATAGGCAGAATTGTCGCATTTGGGGTGAGGAAAATCCACGAGTGATTCACGAGAAGCAAATGCATCCTCAACGTGTCACTGTGTGGTGTGGTTTTTGGGCTGGAGGAATCATTGGACCTTTTTTTATGAAAATGAGGCAGGTCAAGCGCAAACAATCAATGATGTTCGGTATCGTGAAATGATAACCAGTTTTTTCTTGCCTCGAATTGAAGAAATGAATGTGGAGTGCATGTGGTTCCAAAAGAAACAATTCAATTGCTGCATCAGTCATTTCCCGGTCGTGTTATTTCGCGTTTTGGAGATCTGAATTGTCCGCCTAGATCGTGCGATTTAACACCATTAGATTTTGTTCTTTGGGTTTTTTGAAGTCGATGGTTTACGCGAATAAGCCGACGACGACTCAAGCTTTAAAAGAGGAAATTGGACGCTGCATTAATGAAATACCGCAGCATTTATTCGAAACAGTCATTGAAAATTTCATTAAAAGGTCGCGTGCATGCCAGCAAAGCCGCGGCGGCCATCTGCACGATATATTGTTCCAGACATAACCTCATTCTGTCTACTTTACGATATAATAAAGTTTCACGATTTTTTTTTAAAATATCTGTGTTTTATTTAAAATTTAAAAATTGCGCTCTTGTTGGGACACCCTTTAAAAGCTTCTCAAACAGTGACGTTCGCATTCGCCGACAAACCAGTAGTTGCCGTTAGTTGTGAATCTAAAAATAGAAAGCGTGTTAATTCACAACAACGCGAGAAGCTATCCCATACCTAATTCATAGGGTGTAAAGGGAAATTAAGTTTTTTTCACGTCTATTACGTTATTTTGTGTGGGAGGTACCAGAAGGGGTGGTGCTGCTCTGCCCATAAATTAATCGATCACTTTTCATTACCCCCCGAGAGTCCGTTTGAAAGTTATGAGAGAAATATCAATTTTCCAAAAATAGTTCATTTTGTATGGGATGTATCAGAAGTCGTGGACCGATATAGTCCATATTCATTAAAGGAGACGAGTTAGACCCCAAAGTATCTTATCCAAATTCGTTTCAGGACTTTTTAAGACGCTTGAGCTATGTCCGTCTTTCTGGCTGGCTGGACAGACGGACATGGCTCAAACGACTTTAAAAGTCATGAATCGAATTTGGTTCACATACCCTCTGGTACCACCCACACAAATGACCGATTTCAGCCTCATAGTCTTTAGTAAGTACGTTGAATTCAGGCAACTATTAAGTAAGTTGTATGGTTATGAAAATTTGAAAATTTTTCAATATTTTCACCCCTTCTGGTACCTCCCAGACAAAATGACCGATTTTTGGAAAATTAATATTTCCCCCATAACTTCCAAACTGAAACCAAGGGTATAATCAAATGTTTTCAGTTAATTTATTTTGTAACCCTAACTATTTGACAATCCCCTTTCTTCTACACCCCATATAAATAACCCATACTGCCGCTTTTAATTGCATATAATTTTTGTGGGTTTACTGAATTGAGTCAAATTGTGCCAACGAAAGCGTTTATTAAACATTAAATTACAAAAAAAAATCAGACTGAAATTTCTGTACTGGTTTGTATTTTCAGCATATCCAGCCCAATATAAACTTACTTACTTACTTACTTAAGTGGCCAATTACAATTTACGAAACGTAGTTCATAAATTTGAGGCCTGAAGTAATAAAGAATTCCACACGCTTCGGTCTTCTGCGTGTGTTCTCCGGTTAGTCCTACCAGATGATGGCACATCGCCTACCACTTGGTCCTTTCAACGGAGTTTGGGTCTCCCTGCTCTGCGCCGTCCTTCAGGTTCGCCTTCAAACACCTTTCTCGCTGGAGCATTTACATCCATCCTGGCAACATGTCCCAGCCATCGAAGTCGTTGGATTCTGACTCTTTTAGCTACGTCGATGTCGTGGTAAATCTCATACAGCTCATCCGATGGCGAAACTGGCCTTCGACACAGATAGGTCCATATATTTTTCGGAGTACTTTTCTCTCGAATACTCCCAGGATTTGTATGTCCGTTGTAGTAAGCACCCATGACCAGAACAGGTAAGATAAGCACCTGGTATAGCTGTTTCTTAGTATTCCGAGAGAAGGTTGTGTTACTAAAGTGCTGCCGAAGTCCGTAGAAACATCTATTGGCTAGCACTATTCTCCGTTTAATTTCTTGGCTGACATTATTCATCTTGTTGACGAAAGATCCGAGGTAGGTAAATTCGTCGACTACCTCAAAACAATAATTGTCAACGTTCACGGTGCGTCCCCATCGAGAGAACTCTTTGTTCGTCGAAATTATTATTTTTGTTTTGTCCTCGTTGACCCCTAAACCCATTTTTGCTGACTCCTTTTCTAGTGATGAGAAAACTGCAGTAACATCCCGCAGATTTCGGCCAATGATGTCTATATCATCGGCATAAGCTAGTGGCTCTTGTGGAATATGGTGCCAGACATGTTGACACCAGCCTTTCTCATCACCTTCTGTATAACTATATTAAATAGTGTACAGGACAGGCTATCGCCCTGCCTGAGACCTCTTTCGTGTTGAATGGTTCAGACTGATCCTTACCAATCTTAACCGAGGATTTGGTGTTGTCTAAGGTACATTTGCAAAGTCGAATCAGCTTTGCAGGAATACCAAACTCAGACATGGCCTCATAAAGCCTATTCCTTATCGGAGAGTCGAAGGCAGCCTTGTAGTCGACAAAGAGGTGGTAGGTGTCGATCTGCTTTTCATCGGTTTTTTCCAGGATTTGTCGTAAGGTGAATATTTGATCCGTCGTAGATTTGCCAGGTCTAAAGCCGCACTGATATGGTCCAATTAGTTTTTCTACAATTGGCTTTAGACGTTCACACAATATGCTTGAAAGGACCTTGTACGCAATTGGTAATAGGCTTATTCCACGGTAGTTCTTACATTCACTACGATCTCCTTTCTTGTATATGGGACATAACAGACTGAGACTCCAATCCCCGGGCATGCTCTCCTCTTGCCAGATGTTCTCCTTGAGCTGATGCATGCTCCTAAAAAGCTCCTCCCCGCCAGCCTTAAACAATTCAGCAGGGAGACCATCGGCTCCAGCAGCTTTGTTGTTTTTAAGGCGGGAGATGGCCATACGTATCTCGCTTTGGCTCGGAGGTGGACAGTTAATACCATCGTCATGGATTGGAGCGGGGTCTTCTGGAGTGGTGTCCAGTAAATTTCTAAAGTGATCTCTCCATATCTTCAGAACGTTATCCGGGTCCGTCACTAGCTGACCATCGCTGTCCTTGCAGGAGGGCAACCCTGTTCCACGCATTCTCGCTTTCACTCTCTTGTAGAATTTTCGGGCTTCCCCTCTACTTCGGAGCAACTCAGTGCACTCATCCTGCCTCTTCTTCAGCTCCTTCTTTTTTCTTCTAAAAAGACGAGTTGCCTGTCGTCTCTTCTCCCTGTGCCGTTCACGAACAGCTCGCGTTGCCATTGGCTGCAGTTTCGCCCTGTATGCAGCAACCGTCTCTCTCGTGGCAGTGCGACATTCATCATCGTACCAGGCATCTTCTTGAGACGGCTTTGAGTACCCAAGTACGCTTCTCGCAGCCCGTTCTAAGGAGTCGGCTATATTTTGCCACTGCGAGGTTATATTGTCAGGGGTTGGAGCATTCCGCAGCAGTTGAGTTAGGTGGTTGGAGTAAGCGTTTGCTACCTCTGTGGTCCGCAGTTTACCGATGTCCAGCTTTCGTTGTGCCTGGTTAAGTACGTTTTTCGCCATGCTTAGCCTTGTGCGTACCTTAACTGCGGTAAGGAAGTGATCGGAGTCAATGTTCGCACCCCTAATCACTCGTACGTCCAGAACACTCGATGCGTGCCTTCCATCGACTACCACATGATCAATCTGATTCCTCGTCAATTGATCTGGACATAACCATGTTGCCTTATGAATATTTTTATGGTCAAATCTAGTGCTGCTAACTACCATATTTCTTGCCGCAGAGAAATCAATCAGTCTGATGCCATTATTCGACGTTTCGGTGTGCAGACTGAATTTTCCGATTGTAGGCTCAAATGCGGTTTCCCTGCCTATTTTAGCATTAAAATCGCCTAGTACAATTTTAATGTCATGGCTCGGGCTACGGTCATATACATTTTCTAGGCTCTCGTAGAACTCGTCTTTGTCCTCATCGCTTTTCTCTTCTGTCGGAGCATGGGCACTAGGTTGATTCTTATTTGGCAAAAAAAAAATGTTTTTGGAATTTTTCATGGGCCAAGTTAAAATTTTATTAAGACGTATAAAAAAACTCTATGTGAATTTTTTTAATTTTTTTCTTAAAGGTTTAGGGGTCGCTACCGGGGTTCGAAATTCAAAATTTTACCGTCATCCTGTGGGATAAGCTGAATAACTCGAGTAAACCTTAACTGATCCTTATGAAAATTTTTCAGTATTAATAATATCCATAACGAAGTAATGGAATTGTAAATGGGCAGAATTGCCCCACCCCTTCTGGTACCTCCCATACAAAATTACCTATTTTTTGAAAATTAATATTTCTCCCATAACTTTCAAACGGGCAGCTGGATGGCATTTAAACTTGGTCAGTTTAATAACCTTGTAATAACAGATAAACCCTCGGAAAGTCAAAGCCTTTGTCACACCCCTTCTGGTACCTCCCATACAAAAGACCGAATTAACCCCCATATTTTTACCTACATATCTTTTTAGTAAAAATACTGAATTCAATAAAATTTTGTGTGAGATGAACACGTGCAAAAATTTGACTCGTGAGTGAATATGGACTATATAGGCCAACCCCTTCTGGTACCTCCCATACAAAATTACCTATTTTTAGACAAATTATTTTTTACCAATAATTTCCAAACGGAAAGCTGGATGGCATTTAAACTTGGTCAGTTTAATTACCTTTTAGTAACAGATAAACTCCCAGAAAATCAAAACCTTTGTCACACCCCTTCTGGTACCTCCCATACAAATGACCGAATTAACCCCCATATTTTTACCTACATATCTTTTTAGTAAAAACACTGAATTCAATAAAATTTTGTGTGAGATGAACACATGCCAAAATTTAACTCGTGAGTGACTATAGACTATATAGGCCAACCCCTTCTGGTACCTCCCATACAAAATTACCTATTTTTAGACAAATTATTTTTTACCAATAATTTCCAAACGGACAGCTGGAAGGCATTTAAACTTGGCCAGTTTAATTACCTTGTAATAGCAGATAAACCCCCAGAAAATCAAAACCTTTGTCACACCCCTTCTGGTACCTCCCATACAAATGACCGAATTAACCCCCATATTTTTACCTACATATCTTTTTAGTAAAAATACTGAATTCAATAAAATTTTGTGTGAGATGAACACGTGCAAAAATTTGACTCGTGAGTGAATATGGACTATATAGGCCAACCCCTTCTGGTACCTCCCATACAAAATTACCTATTTTTAGACAAATTATTTTTTACCAATAATTTCCAAACGGAAAGCTGGATGGCATTTAAACTTGGTCAGTTTAATAACCTTGTAATAACAGATAAACCCCCAGAAAATCAAAACCTTTGTCACACTCCTTCTGGTACCTCCCATACAAATGGCCGAATTAACCCCCATATTTTTACATAAATTTTTTTTTAAGTATGCTGAATTCATTTATATTTTGCTAAAGATATACGCTTATTGTAATTTTACTAATGCTTATCTTAAATATAAATCTAGTTTAATGAATGTTATTAGATATTGAACTTAGATAATGCAACGCTATTGTCTTGCCCCCCTCCACTGATTTGCAGTCTAACTTAGAAATTTTTACAGTACAGTTAATAAGAAATGATTTGTTTCAAATTTGTTCATCAGTTTTTGTTGTATTATTGTTTAAAAAGGGACCGGCCGTGGCATAGTGGTTAGAACACGCGACTACCATGCGGGAGATCGCAGGTTCAAACCTGGCTCCAATCATCTTAAAAAGAAAAAACAGCAACTTCGCAGTATTAAGCGTCGATTCAATCGTCGTGTCTAGTAAGAGCTTCTCAAACAGTGACGTTCGCATTCGTCGATAAACAAGTAGGTGCCGTTAGTTGTGAATCTAAAAATAGAAAGCGTGTTAATTCACAACAACGCGAGAAGCTATCCCATACCTCATTCATGGGGTGCAAAGGGAAATAAAAGTAAATTTTATTATTTAAAAAGGTAGATTTCGAAAATAAAAATTAAATTAAAAAGTTAAATAATAATATTAAAATAAAAATTTAATATATTAATATTAAACATGAATTCATTGCATGAAAAACTTAAAATTAAAGAATATAATTATAAACAACTGTATTGCTGCTTAAAATTTTCTTTAAATTTTAAAATATTGTAAAATATTATTTACACATAGTAGATTTTTTTGGATCTGAATATTTTTTTCTAAATTCTTTCACCAATAATAATAGGAACTGCTTCTGTTCTCCATAATGTGTATGCAATTTATTTTATTCCTGCATCAAGGCCACTCCGTGTTTAGCAATATCATAACAAACTTCAACCTAGACCGAACTAATTCTTTACTTAATTTAAAGTCTGCATCTTGCTCCCAATCTTCAACATTTTTTTAGGAACCCCGATTTAATACCCGTTATGGTGAAAAATCTAAGAGTATTGTTGGATACAAAATGCTCAAGACTTTTGGAATGTTTAAAGCATTTACCATCTTCTTCTTAATTTCATGAGAAACTTTGTCATCAAAAATGCAAATCCAACTAAATCTTCCTAAAAATACCATAGATGACCTAGAATTTTTTTTAAGGCTATTGCCGTTGTCTCTTTATTATTTGTTGCATAAGACTTCAAGTCTTTTAATAACTGGAGGTCATTTCTTGAAGCCGAAGGTCCAGGAGTGGATTCAAACCAATATTTAAGGTAAATATTATTTATAAAAATGCAAACATCCTGTATTCCACATAATTCGCTTTCGTTTAACTTGAACTGCTCTCTGAATAAATATATTTTTAAGGAATATATTGCCTTAGCCTTCCATCCAGCACGGTGAAGACCTGCTGGTGCTCTGAAGAATATTTGTGTTTTTGGAACATCCCGCAGAATATTATTGTCAGCTTAAGTAGCTCTTTGTAGACTTCTCGTGGCTGAAACTCTTTAAGCTGATTTTCGGCAAAACAAATAACATTCGCAGAATTCTTTACTTGTCTTAATATGAGATCATCCGATATGCCAGGTTTAAAATTGGAATGATCAATTTTTGTCCAGGCATTTTTAAACCTCTTAAAAAGTACTATTTCAGGACAGGTTGATATTCCCGAAATACAATGCATAAGTCATATTATATGACTTCTAAGTTTAAAACTACGCATTCTTTTGTACGTCTTAACAAAATTTTAAGTTAACCTATGAAAAAAATCAAAATTTTCTGTCAAATAAGTAGCATAAATATGTAAAACTATGAGGGTGAATTCGGTCATTTGTATGGGAGGTACCAGAAGGGGTGTGACAAAGGTTTCAATTTTCTGGGGGTTTATCTGTTATTACAAGGTAATTAAACTGACCAAGTTTAAATGCCATCCAGCTTTCCGTTTGGAAATTATTGGTAAAAAAGAATTTGTCTAAAAATAGGTAATTTTGTATGGGAGGTACCAGAAGGGGTTGGCCGATATAGTCCATATTCACTCACGAGTCAAATTTTTGCATGTGTTCATCTCACACAAAATTTTATTTAATTCAGTATTTTTGCTAAAAAGATATGTAGGTACAAATGTGGGGGTTAATTCGGTCATTTGTATGGGAGGTACCAGAAGGGGTGTGACAAAGGTTTTGATTTTCTGGGGGTTTATCTGTTATTACAAGGGTATTAAACTGACAAAGTTTAAACGCCATCAAGCTACCCGTTTGGAAATTATTGGTAAAAAATAATTTTTCTATAAATAGGTAATTTTGTATGGGAGGTACCAGAAGGGGTTGGCCGATATAGTCCATATTCACTCACGAGTCAAATTTTTGCATGTGTTCATCTCACACAAAATTTTATTGATTTCAGTATTTTTACTAAAAAGATATGTAGGTAAAAATGTGGGGGTTAATTCGGTCATTTGTATGGGAGGTACCAGAAGGGGTGTGACAAAGGCTTTGACTTTCCGAGGGTTTATCTGTTATTACAAGGTTATTAAACTGACCAAGTTTAAATGCCATCCAGCTGCCCGTTTGAAAGTTATGGGTGAAATAATAATTATCAAAAAATAGGTAATTTTGTATGGGAGGTACCAGAAGGGGTGGGACAATTCTGCCCATTTACAATTCGATAACTTCGTTATGGAAAATATTAATACTGAAAAATTTTCATAAGGATCAGTTAAGGTTTACTCGAGTTATTCTGCTTATCCCTCAGGATGACGGTAAAATTTTGAATTTCGAACCCCGGTAGCGACCCCTAAACCTTTAAGAAAAAAATTAAAAAAATTCACATAGAGATTTTTTGTACGTCTTAATAAAATTTTAACTTGGCCCATGAAAAATTCCAAAAACATTTTTTAAGACTCACCCTAATGGGCACATATAAGTGTTATGTGGAAAAACTTAGTTTTGACTCTTATGATGGCTATACGTTCACACACCGGGTTGAACCTTGAGACTAGGTGTCGCAGTCTCTTGCCAACCACAAATCCACATCCAAGCTCGTGCTTGTCCGCATGGCCACTATAGTAGATGTCGCACGTCTTCATGCGCGAGCACCCGTGTCCCGTCCACCGGATTTCCTGTAAAGCGGTTATGTCAGCCTTGTATTCTTCGAGGACTTCCGCCAGTTGGATAGAGGCACCAGGTCTATACAGTGTTCTAACATTCCAGGTGCATATCCTTAAATCATGGTCCTTAATTCGTTTGCGGTGGTCGTCAACATTTTGGGGGGTCCATTTTATTCTTTTCTTACTTCTTTTCATTGCAATAGTTTATACGTCGGTGGCGGGTTGCAAGCCCAGCGCACCACGTCGCAGTTTTCTCCTCCTGTCAGGATTTTATTACAGCCGCCCATTCTGGGTCAGACGCTGACCAGGGTACCGCTCACTCTGAGCAGACGTGCCTGGGTTTTAGGTTTCGCCCCTCACAGTTAGTCGTGCTCTGACGGGTGTCAGAGGCACGCTTCCAGGCGTCACCACGTGGAGGTACTCCGTCCGCAGTAGTACTACGAATACGGAGCTCTGTGAGTAGACTTGAAGTGCAATTGGCAAGGATCACTCTGGGTTTGCCCAGTTAAACCGATCAGAAGCTTTACCTTGCATCACACTCTCGACGCCAATATAAAACAAAAGTCAATTCGAATCCGTTGGACTGATCGTAGAGTTTCTGCACGTACTTCACAACTAATTTTTCTTTGCATCGCATAATTTATATATGGAGATTATTGCATTTCAGTGAATTTTTGAACATGTCGTTCCCAAACAATTTTGAATGTCAGCTTTTTGGGAAGATTTTACCAGATACGTCGATTGACCCGACTATTCTGAGGTTGCCAACGAGAGGCTAACGTTCAGAGAAATGATAATGAACCAATGTCGTTGTAAAGTGGTCACAAAGATTCCTAAACAATATATCTCTGAAAATGTTTCTACGAATTTAACGAACAAACTTTCATAGTTCTTCTCTTTAGCTCTTTTGGTTTTCCCTATTTCTATGACCTTAACGTCTAAAATATGGCCTTTATCCCAAACTTTAGAAATATCTGAACGTTATTTTAACATTTTCCCAATTCTAAAGGGTGCATCTGTAGTTCGACTTGACCGAGGTTAGCGCTTATTTGCCATTTGGTACGATTATTATTATTATAGAATGCATCAGAGTGCAGGGTAAATGTCAAAGCTAATACACTTTATCTTCGTACAAGATGTTTGCACTTGTGTTCATTCATATGTATGATGTACACATACACACATATATACTACATCACTTGTATTTCTTGGCACATATCTCACAGATCTTTGTGTATGCATTTTAGATAATGTATTGGTGTATGATTTTGTGCTCAAAATGTGTGCATCTGTGTGTGTGTGCAGTGACTTGTATTAACTTATACACTCAGAAAAGTCAATTTGTTCCGTTTGCCAGTCAGTTTACAAGAAAACCAATAACAAGGACAACGAAATAGAAATATTATATAAACAATGCATTTAAATGATATCATAAGCACTTAATTCTCATGTTTACAAAATTGTGCAACGTTTACATTATCAACACATTGGTTCGAAATGACAAATACTATATAATCCAAAGATGGGGACAATGAACACCACACAGCTAAAGAGTGCATTAGTGAAATTATCCCAACGTGACGACACACACCCTTGTGTTTAGATGCAGAAGGGATTCATTAAATGAGGAAGTCAATATATATTGCGGAAGAGGAAAATACAGACAATGTTCATATAATTATCTAATTAAATTTTCCAAATGTAATTGATAGAAAATTTATGATAACTATTTGAGCGTTTATGGGTTTCCCTAAAATAAATGTGTGTTTTTTATTTAGAGGTTTTTTCATATATTTATACTATCACCCTTAGGGATGATGGTATGTATCATTTGATACTTGAAAAAGTGTAATGCATTAAAGGAGACGAGTTAGAGCCCAAGTCTCTAAAGACCAAATTCGTTTCAGTACATTTTAAGAAGATTAAGCAGTCTGTCTGGCATGCTGGCTGGATTTTCCTTATGAACATCTATCAGTATTAATATTTTCCAAAATAAAGTAATGGGATTGTAAATGGGCATAATAGCCCCACCCTTTCTGGTACCTCCCATACACAATTACTTACTTATTTTTGAATAATTAATATTTTTCCATAACTTTTAAACGGACATTAATATTAGATATTAGTTTAATTACCCTACACTAGTAGTCAAACCCTCAAACGCCAAAACTTTTGACACGCCCCTTCTGGTACCTCCCATTCAAAAGACCGAATTCACCCTCAATGTTTTTTACGTATCAAGTACAATTCAACCACATATTCCACGATGGATTAAATATGGTCTGTATTGACTGAGCCGTTCTGGTACCTTCCATACAAAATTACATATTTTTGGAAAACTGATAGTTCTTTGGGTGCCGTTGGAAATGTAAAGTGAATATTGCATCTCAAGCTGACTCACAACCTCCTTCGTGGTGGCACCTGGGCAACGGTATTCATGATATTTTTACCATGAATAGCGGCTGATAGTGAGCGACGAACCCTGATGGTTTGGTCTAGCCACCCGCCTTCGGGTCCCTTACTGGCTATGAAAACACGACAAAGAAAAATGAACAATCGGAACCCCCCATTTGTTGACGACTTCCGCAAACGAAATAAGGACCATGATTAAAGGATATGCACCTGGAACGCTAGGACTCTCTATAGAGACGGTGAAACTATCCGACTGACGGATGTCCTCCAAAAATATGAGGCTGACATCACCGCCATCCACGAGATGAGATGGACAGGACAAGGATGCTCGCGACGTAAAAATTGCGACATCTATTACAGCTGCCATGCCGAAAAGCACGAACTTGGATGTGGATTTGTAGTTGGCGAGAGACTCAGACATCTTGTCTCGCGATTTAATTCTATAAGTGATCGAATAGCCGCAATTCGCATCAAGACGCAATATTTCTACATCATGCTGATTTGAGCTCATGCCCCGACGGAAGATAAAGACGATGAGATTAAAGATGCATTTTACGAGCGCCTAGAGGAAACATACGACCACTGCCCTGGCCACGACATTAAAATTGTTCTGGAAGACTTTAATGCAAAAATAGGAAGGGAAGATGTCCTTGGTCCATCGATCAGTAAATTCAGCCTGTATACCAACACGTCAGACAACGCGTTTAGGCTGGTAAGCTTCGCAGCGGGAAGGAAAATGGTAGTGAGTGGAACCAGATTGCAGCACAAAGATATCCACAAGGCAACTTGGCTATTCCCCGATCAAAACACCAAAAATTAAATTGATCATGTGGTAATTGATGGCAGGCATACATCTAGTGGTGCGCACAAGATTGAGCAGAGCGAAAAACGCACGTAACCAAACACAAAGCTGGACATCGCGAAACTGCAAACCCCAGAGATAGCTACTGCCTACTCCAACCAGCTCTCCCAAATTCTACGACACAACGCCTCTACTTCTGACGTTCCCGATACACAGTGGCAGTATATTGCGCATTCCATAGCAACAGCCGCAACAAATGTTGGATATGAAAAACGGCGCTCAGAATCCTGGTACGATGAAGAATATCGCATAACGTCAGAAGAACAGGATGCCGTAACCCGGGCTGTTGGGGAACTGCACAAGGAGACAGTAAAAAACATCAAATAAAGGAACGGGAGAAAGAGGATATAGAGCTGTACAGGGATAGAGGTGAGGCCCGAAAATTTTACCAGAAAGTAAAAGCAAAAAGCTACGGTAATGGGATCACCTCCTGTAAGGACAAGGATGTAAATCTGGTTACAGATACGCAGAGTGTGCTGTATATATGGAAAGAATACTTCCAGCAACTGCTGGTTCCAGAAGGCAGCGTACGTGAAGGTATCACGCCAATTGTCGACGACGGCTTAGATTGCCCGCCACCAAGTCAAGCCGAGGTAAGAAGAGCAATATTGCGGCTTAGAAACAATGAAGCAGCCGGTGCCGACGGACTTCCGGCAAAGCTCTTCAAGTCCGGTGGCGAGGAGTTGATAACGAGCTCTTTCGCACGGTTTGGTCTAAAGAGTACATGCCCGACCATTACAATTTAAACGTATTATGTCCTGTGCTGAAAAAAGGTCATCCAAGTGTGTTCTCCAACTACCGCGGGATCAGCCTTTTACCCATCGCATATAAGGTCCTGTCGAGTGTGCTATGTGAAAGACTAAAGCCAGTGTTATCCAACCTCATCGGACCTTATAAATGTGGCTTCAGACCTTGTAAATCAACAACAGGTCAGATATTCACACTTCGGCAAATCCTGGAAAAGACCTAAGAGAAACAGATCGACACTTACCATCTTTTCGTTGACTATAAAGCTGCCTTCGACAGCCCGATACGGCAGAAATTACTCGAAGCCATGGCTGAGTTTTGTATTCCTGCGAAGCTGATACGTCTTTGCGGAATGACGCTGACTGACACGAAGTCTTCAGTGAAGAT
Source organism: Muscina levida (assembly GCA_964034835.1). Lineage (NCBI taxonomy): Eukaryota > Metazoa > Arthropoda > Insecta > Diptera > Muscidae > Muscina > Muscina levida. Next base: position 114,967,521 of record OZ035883.1, on the reverse strand, counting down.
TGGGAAGGAAGTACCAGTACAAATCCATTTGGATTGCAAAGAAGTGCAAGCTAAGTAAGTAAGTAAGATTGTAACTTCGATTACTTCCAAACGGACACGTGGAGGATATTTGGTAAGTTTAATAATCTTGTAATAGAAGACCAATCCTCAAAAACCCGAAACCTTTGCCACGCCCCTTCTGATTCCTCCCATACTAATGACCATAATCACCCTCATAGTTTTATATAGGCATCTTTTTTCTAAAAACACTGAATTCAGTCATATTTCGCTTATGATAATTTCAATCTGGTAAGCATTTGGACTATATCGGCAGACCCCTTCTGGTACCTTCCATACAAAATAACCTTTTTTTGCAAAATCAATATTTACCCCCATAACTTGCGCAATGCAGGATATTTGAATTATGTCAGTTAAATTATCTTGAACTTTGATTTTCGAATTAGAATCGGACACATTGGAATCCCCTATACCCCGTTAAGAATATTTTACTTTTAATATTTTGTATTTACAGGTGAAACCTAAGAAATCGGTTTACCTCGTTTTGGGCAAATTACTTTACTTACTTACTTACTTAGCTGGTACTTCTATGCAATCCCAGTGGATTATATACCGCACGTAGAAAAATATTATAAGCGCCTCGATCTTCTGCGCTTCTTCTCCAGTTAGTCACACCGAGTTCTGTAAGGTTCTCAGTAACCTGGTCTTTCCAACGGAGTTTTGGTCGCCCTCTTCTGCGCCGTCCATCGAGTTCATTGTCGAAGACTTTTCGAGCTGGAGCATTTTCATCCATGCGTACAACATGACCTAGCCAGCGCAGCCGTTGCACCTTAATGCGTTTGACCACATCAATGTCAGTGTACAGCTCGTACAGCTCATGATTCATACGACGCCGATACTCTCCGTTAACGATGATGGGCCCATATATTTTACGGAGTATTTTTCTCTCGAATACCGCCAGAACCGATTCATCCGCTTGTGTCATAACCCAGGATTCTGAGCCATACATTAAGACAGGTAGAACCAGTATCTGGTATAGCTGGAGTTTTGTTCGTCGAGAGAGGGCTCTGTCATTGAATCGCTTGCTTAGTCCGTAGTAGCATTTATTTGCAAGCAGGATTCTTCTCCGGATTTCTAGGCTGACATTATTTGCTTTATTGATGGCGGATCCTAGGTAGACAAAGTTATCTACCACCTCGAAATTATAGTTGTCAACGTTCACGCAGTTTCCCAAACGAGTAGATTCTTTGTTCGTTGAAACTAATAACTTCGTTTTGTCCTCGTTCACCGTTAGGCCCATTTTCGCTGATTCCTTCTGTATACCTGAGAAGGCTGCAGTCACATCCCGCAGTTTTCGACCGATGATGTCTACGTCATCAGCGTACGCGAGTAGCATGTGGCTTTTGTTGAATATAGTGCCACTCGTGTTTACTGCAGCTTTTCTCATTATCATCTCCATCACAATGTTGAAGAGATCGCACGATAGGCCGTCGCCTTGTTTTAGGCCTCGTCTGGTATAGAATGGCTCCGTAAGGTCCTTGCCAATCTTCACTGAAGACTTCGTGTCAGTCAGCGTCATTCCGCAAAGACGTATCAGCTTCGCTGGAATACCAAACTCAGCCATGGCATCGAGTAATTTCTGCCGTATCGGGCTGTCGAAGGCAGCTTTATAGTCGACAAAAAGATGGTACGTGTCGATCTGTTTCTCTTGGGTCTTTTCCAGGATTTGCCGAAGTGTGAAAATCTGGTCAGTTGTTGATTTTCCGGGTCTAAAGCCACACTGATAAGGCCCGATCAGGTTGGATAACACTGGCTTTAGTCTTTCACATAGCACACTCGACAGGACCTTATATGCGATGGGTAGAAGGCTGATCCCGCGGTAGTTGGAGCACACACTTGGATCACCTTTTTTCAGCACAGGACATAATACGCTTACATTCCAATCGTCGGGCATGCACTCTTTAAGCCAAACCGTGCGCAGGAGCTGGTGCATGCTCGTTATCAGCTCTTCGCCACCGGACTTGAAGAGCTCTGCGGGCAGACCGTCGGCACCGGCTGCTTTGTTGTTTTTCAGCCGCGATATTGCTCTTCTTACCTCGGCTTGACTTGGTGGTGGGCAATCTAAGCCGTCGTCGACAATTGGCGTGATAACTTCACGTGCGCTGCCTTCTGGAACCAGCAGTTGCTGGAAGTGTTCTCTCCATATGTGCAGCACACTCTGCGTATCCGTGACCAGATTTCCATCACTGTCCTTACAGGTGGGGAGGCCATTACCGTATCCATTTGTTCTTATTTTCTGGTAAAATTTTCGGGCCTCACCTCTATCCCTGTATCGCTTTATATCCTCGTTCTCCCGTTCCTTCATCTGACGTTTTTTTCGCCTAAATAGCTGTCTCGCCCGTTTTGCTTTCTCCTTATGCCGTTCCCTAACAGCACGGGTTGCAATTGGCTGTAGCGTTGCCCTATAAGCAGCATCCAGTTCCTCAGACGCTATGCGACATTCTTCATCGTACCAGGATTCGTCTGAGCTCCGCTTTTCATATCCTAGCACGGTTGTTGCGGCGGTTGCCATGGAATGCGCAATATGCTGCCACTGTGTATCGGGAACGTCAGAAGTAGAGGCGTTGTGTCGTAAAAGTTGGGAGAGCTGGTTGGAGTAGGCAGTAGCTATCTCTGGGGTTTGCAGCTTCGCGATGTCCAGCTTTCTTTGTGTTTGGTTACGTGCGTTTTTCGCTCTGCTCAATCTTGTGCGCACCTTGGCTGCAACCAGGTAATGATCCGAGCCAATATTAGCACCACGAATCACACGCACGTCCATGACACTAGATGCATGTCTGCCATCGATTACTACATGATCAATTTGATTTTTGGTGTTTTGATCGGGGGATAGCCAAGTTGCCTTGTGGATGTCTTTGTGCTGGAATTTGGTTCCACTCACTACCATGTTCCTTCCCGCTGCGAAGCTAACCAGCCTAAACCCGTTGTCTGACGTGTCGGTATGCAGGCTGAATTTGCCGATCGATGAACCAAGAACATCTTCCCTTCCTACTTTTGCATTAAAGTCTCCTAGAACAATTTTAATGTCGTGGCCAGGGCAGCGGTCGTATGTTTCCTCTAGGCGCTCGTAAAATGCATCTTTAATCTCATCGTCTTTATCTTCCGTCGGGGCGTGTACACAAATCAGCGTGATGTAAAAATATTTCGCCCGGATGCGAATGGTGGCTATTCGGTCACTTACAGGGTTAAACCGCGAGACCAGGTGTCGAAGTCTCTTGCCGACTATGAAACCACATCCAAATTCGTGTCTTTCTGCATGGCAGCTGTAGAAGATGTCACAGTTCTTTCGTCGTGTGCATCCCTGTCCCGTCCATCTCATTTCCTGTATGGCGGTGATGTCAGCCTTGTATTTGTCGAGGACATCCGCCAGTTGGATAGAGGCACCATCTCTGTATAGAGTTCGGACATTCCAGGTGCATATCCTTAAATCATGGTCCTTATATCGTTTGCGGGGGTCGTCAACATTTGGGGGGGTTCTTGTTTTTTCTTTTCTTCGTGTTTTCATAATAAATTTTGTTTAAGGAGAGTGGCTTATTAGGCCACCGCTCCCGATCCTAGTTTCTTGGGGCTGCCAAGGCCACTAGGAGAGCCTGTGTTGAGCTTCAGTAACTTTTGTTACCTACTTCCTAAGACGCATCGGTGGTAGCATGCCGATTAGGTTACTCAACGTTTCGCCTTCTAACTCTAGCTAACTTCTAAGCGGTTGCTTTGAAGTCATTGCCCAGGGAATACTTGGTCTAGGACCGGAAGTAGTTAGCTGCTTGGACAGTGCCACAAAGGAATCGCTTCTGGTCACTCCCAAGTGAGTGACAATCAGTAGTTTTCAGCCTCTGGGCAAAGTCCCATTTGGGCAAATTAATTAGAGAAATTTTCTTTGACTCACAGTTGGACCCTTTTCTACAGTTTTACTATACGTTTTGTCCGACTGAAAGTCATATGGGTGATGGTAGTTATCAGTCAGTTCACCTGACTGCAATTTCTGTTTCGCTTTAACTTATTTCATTTGCCAAATTTGTTTATTTCAATTTTTATCTCAAAATGAAGCAGTCAACACTCGCATAGAACTTTTTCCTGTAAGTCGTTGACTTATGCCTTCGTATTAAATACTTTTGCATCATGGCAAACTGCTAAGAAACTAACAAGATAACTTAGTCACTTTCAAATTATTGTTTTGTGAAATAGTTGTAAATTAATTTCAAGACAGTCTATGCCCGCGGTTCCAAATAAATGTAGTGCATCATCTCTATCTTTCCCTAACTCTCTTTCAATCTCTCTTTTTGTTCGCTGGAATGCTAACGAACCTTATGCATTTAATTAATAATCAAAAGCGGAAATTAAATTATTCTTCAGAACAAACTAAAATAATTGTTATGAAAGAAACTTAATGTCCCAGAACATACAACTGCCACGACAAATAAATATTCAGCGAAACGTTAAACGAACTCCATATGCTCTCAGTAACTTGTTAAGCAACAACAAATTTCCTTAACGAACTTGCACGAATTTGGGTCAGCATCCCCTTCGCAACTTGTTGATGTGGCAACAACATCAGCAGCAGCAGCAGCTTCAGCCATAGCATTTCAGAGTTTTATACACTACATAAAACTTAACAAATTAATTAATTTTTTCACACAAAGTACAAACAGACTCGACAACGACGACAAACAACCAGCATCAAGTGTTGAGTAAATAACTGGGTACTGTTTCCCTTGTCACAGACATGACTGCCCGTTCCGTTGATCCTTTAGTGAGCAGTTTTTTTTTTCTTTCTGTTTTTGTATTTCGGAAGCCCATTTTTGTTTGTTACTCGGCCTGAATGTGGGTAAGTGGCCACTGTTGTTAGCACTGCTGGTCTCACGAGTACAATATGGACGGGTCTGAGCAATTGTTGCTGTCAGTATCATTCTTGGGAATGTCGTCGTTGGTCTTGGTAACAATGTTGTTCAAATAAGAACACTGCAAACAATAAGCAAAAAGGTAACTGAACGATGAATGTGTACCACTTAAGGTTTGAAGAGTTTGCTTGCACTAAATAGAAACTAATCATTAGGTGAATGCCTTCAAGCTGAGTGCAATTTAGGAAACGACGAGTGTAAATATGGCAAAAAAAAAACTATTAAAAAATCAACATATTTTTAAATACCAATGCTTGCACGTAAATGATTGATATACGGATTAGTTTTAAGGGTAATTCTTTTGCGATAGCCTTAGTATTTGTTTTTTTTTTTATTTTTAAAATATTATTGCTGAACTTTTAAAACCTATTCTAGACGGCCAGGCACATTATTATCACTGTGGTAGTTGAATAAAAACAATGCTGTAGAGGATGGATTTACCCTATAATCGAAATAATAGAATCGTTCTTATCAGCAAGGACACTTCAAAACGTTGAGTTTAAACTATTTGCAAAAATTGAGTACAGATAACGTTAATTGCATTATCGAATTACGGGCAGAAGTCATCATAGATATAGTGATATTTATCTCCACTATGGCTGTTCTTATCATCCTTTCCGTAACAAGATATGGTGACGTGCATTAAAGCCATAGGTAATACAGCCATATGGCCTTATTACTTACATGATTGGGAAATAAGGTCATATGGAAAAAATGTCATACCTTTGAAAAATGAGCGGACGCGCACTCACCAAGAAAAAGAATGACTTTCTATGTAACTATAAACTACGGCTTATGCTGCGGGAGGCGTGCTTTTGGGTACTTAGGGTTTTGATGGGTTTTGCGATTTATTGATTGTCATCGCAAAAGCCAATAGAATGGGGAGTTGAATTCGCTTGAATTTGGAAGGGAAGATCGGTTAGAATAATAGGAATTCGTGGAATATAGATTTCTTCTCCTTGGAATTCGCCACTAATCACATTGAAGATCAGTTTCTCGACCGACAAACCCGTACCGTTGCACAATTTAATACAGTTCACACTCTTGAACAAAAACCTGTTGGCAATAATAAATAATTGCCAAAAGAACTGATCTTTAACCGAACTATGACAATACCATAATTCATTGCAGATCAACAAAAAAAAAATCAAGAACAACAATTTTAGATGATTCAGATTTCGCAACATGCTTATGATCGATTCCACCGTCAGCTGTAAATTATGTGGCCGAGTTCATGACACATCTAAAAAATTAAAAAATTCTGTCGGATAGTTGGTCGCCTCATTCTCGTTGGTCAAACTGTCAACGGATTTGTATGAATGCGGTTCTTCATCGATTCGACTTTGAATAATAACATTCAAGCTATCGACGACCTTATTCTTCGCTGCTAGTATGGCCCGTTCACTTTTCCAATCAAGATTTTAATAATTTTTTGCAATGCCGGGGAAAACTTTGGAGATGAGTTCCTCCTTTGACGTAGTAGCCAGTAGTGGTAACTGTCTTTTAAAATTCAACAAAGATGACGATTTCAGGCATGTGTTAATTTCATAAGCAGCAGTAGATTTTGGGATGACGGGAAGCGTTTGACGAAAATACCATAGCTATACCAAACCATCTCGAATCACCTCGTAAAACCTTAATCGTTCGGTCAATTGCCTCCAAAACTCGTTTATGTGTCATCCTGCGTTCATGCCAAATAATGGGAATTGTTGCATTCTCGCAACAATTTCGCTGCACGTTGGCTTGTCAACCGTGAGAAGATTCATCAGCAGCTTCAAAGCGGATAGTGCAGGTCGACCGCGTTTCAACAATGTGGCAGAAATACCAGCGGATGCAACAGCTAACGGAATGTTGCCAGAATCAAAAAAATGACGATTGTCTTGCCTGGAGGAGCATCGAGAAAGTAAATGCCTACCGTTCCATCATCAACAACCTCCATCAGCGAATCATACACGCTCGTTTGCTCGGCATTCATTGGCGGCACATTTGTTCAGACTTTTTCAGTCAGCTCTTCTCGATCAATGCTTGATCTCGTTGCAATTCCCGATTGAATGCATTGTGCATCGAACGATTTGAAGCTGGTATTCCAATTTCGACAGTAGACTGCCGCACATGAGCACGGACATGTCTTCGATCAAAAGTTTATTTCAAGATCGAAATTCGAACTTAAATGGAGAATGAAAAAGATGTCGTGACTTGTAAACAAACCTTTTGTTCTATTGACCATTTTTAAATTTAGAACAGAACATCAACGGGTATTGAAGTGCATCATATGACCGATGAGTCATGCCTCAGATGTCTACCATCCCGACGCTTGCGAACAATATCGCGTGATTCCACATTCTTTCCATCAACCACCAGTGCGACTTCCTTTATAGTGAGAGCATTGAATTGTCCTGCATGCCAACCAGAGGGCCTTTTGTCTGCTCTGATTTTGTGGTCGTCGGAATGCATTGTATTCAATGCGGCTTTGAACAATCGGACCAATGAGTTATTCTCATGCAGAAGATTTTGAAATGGTTCGATCATATCGTGTTTAATATTTTAACATAATAATCCCAAATTTTCCAAGCATCATAACGAATGTTTCACCTATACGTCGACAGAAATCAAGCAATACCGTGCAAAATTTGTTTTACGAAATATTTGGAGTTTTCCACCAAGAATTTTTCTATTATCCGAAATATTACAGATAAACATAAATAAAAAATTCAAAATTTCGTATAAAGAAATTATATTTGTTGGAATTTTTCCGTAATTTTTCGACAAAAATTTACTATTTTTCCATTCGTAAAGCCACTACGGAAAAATTGCACACAAAATTTTAAACAAAAATTCAACTATCGATTTTTATCAAATCAAGCGATACAATGCAAAATTTTGTAGAAAAAAATCCAAGTTTTTCTGGAATTTTCCCAGTTTTCCACCAAATTGTTTTCTGTTTTTCCATTCGAAAAGTAATTTTGGAATAATTATCCGAAATTTTTAACAGTTCCATCGTTCAAATTTATTAAATCATACAATAAAATGCAGAATTTCGTCGAAAAAACAAATTCAAACTTTTTGAATTTTTCCGGAATTTTCCGCATTCTTCAACACAAATTGTCCATTTCTCTATTCGAAAATCCATTCTGAAACAATTGCACACAAAATTCCATACAAAAAGACAGTTTTCGATTTTTACAATTTTCCGGAAGATTTTCCCAAAATTTTCTTTCACATAAACCTTCTCCTGACAATAACGGACAACTGCAAAATCGGCCCAGCCGTTCTCAGTTGATGAATAACTATTCATTTTTGTCACCATTTTTATACCATCACCCTTAGGGATGAGGGTATATATCATTTGATACGACCCAAAAGTGTAACACATAGAAGGAGTCACTTCAGACCCTAGGTTTCTTAGAACCAAATTCGATTCATGACTTTTTAAGTCATTTTAGCCATGTCCGTCTGTCTGTCTGTCTGTCTGTTTGTCTGTCTGTCTGGTGGCTGTCCGGCTGGTTCACACGATAACTTTCGAAAGACGCAACCAAATGTCTTGCACGAGTTAATAGTTCCCCAAAACTACTTACGGTATTGCAAATGGGCTACCATACAAATTCACCTTTCCGCCCACTTTAGATATGGAGTAATAATATCAATAAATCCATCGCGCTTGTACCCTAATTCTTAATTTAGTAATGCTTTAGCAGGATACAGTTTTTGAGAAAAAAAACTGAAGTCTACCAACGCCCCATCTGGTACCTCCCAAACACATCTGGTACCGCCCACTTTAGAAATCGATTAATATTATTATTAGAACTACCGCGATCGTGATCAAATTCTGTATTTAGTAAAGCTATAACAGGATAAAGTTATGGAGAAAAGATCTGGATGTCTAGACACGCCCCTTCTGGTACCTCCCATACAAATGTACCACGCCGCCCACTTTAGAGATGGACAAATAATATCAATTCTGTATTTTATTATGTTATAACAGGATAAAGTTTTGGAGAAAAAATTGGAAGTCTAGCGGCGCCCCTTATGAAACCTCTCATACAAATGTACCTTTCCGCCCACTTCAGAGATGGAGTAATAATAGCAATACATCCAACGCTATCGTGTCCAAACTCTGTATTTAGTAAATAACAGGATAAAGTTTTGGAGGATAAACCTAGAAGTCTAGACACGCACCTTCTAGTACCTCCCATACAAATTTACCACTCCACAACCTTTAGAAATCGAGTAATAATATCAATATAATATCAATTTTTTTTATTTTAAGTCGGTTCGCCCGACTGAAACTTTCTTACTGGTTATATATATATATAGGTTTGTAAATTAGTTCTAAATAGAATTCAATAAAGCCCGGAAATGAGCCGTGTTAATTTATATAACACACATAAACATAAATTCTGAATTTCAGTTAAGTTAGGCCACATGTTCATATTTTCTATTTTAATTCACCACATCGCCAACTACCGCGTCCAAACAACATGTGTCGGTCGAATACTAAACCTGTACCACAGCTAAGGTGTGAATATGGTTTTTGAAGCTCTTATCGTTTCTATCGTTTAGAGTTGTCTTGTACGTATGATTAATATTTGTGTTGCCTTTATTAATCACATTACTCATACGTGGACAGGAGAATACAATTTTTCAAACAAGTTGAATAAATTTTGTGACGAATTCTCATCAAAGATTGATGAGAAGTGTCATGCTAAGATAGTTACGAATTCCTTAAAAATTTATTTTTTTAAGCTTTAATCTGTCACATTGACAAATTGAAACGATATATTCAAGGATTTCATAAGCAAATAAATTAATTTGAAAACATGAAAAACTAATTAAAACTTTTTTATTTCGTAAAAAATTAAGTAAAGATCTACTTATATACATTTTTGGTTCGGATATAGTGGCGGAAAACTCGACACTTATACTGCGAAGTTGCTATCGACAACATCGAGAGGGCTGGCAATGAAAGACTGAATCAAGAAGTTGAACCTCGGATCTCCCGCATAGTAGTCGAGTGTTCTAACCATCATGCCACTTCCAATTATACTATTTAAACTAAAGAAGCTTTCAGAACATAATCAACAGCTTTACTTCAACAGTGGTGACCACCCAGAAAGTCAAACAAACGCAACAGTGTTTAATCCTGCAACATCCTACTCTACTGCCGGCGTGCACCAACTATTGTTGGATGGGCAATTACTTCTGCTCTGTGCAATTCAACAATACCCGTATGTGTGTCACGTCGTCAATTTTGAAGCATTAAGGATACATTCTTTGAAAGTTGGAGAAGCATTTTTCATTTGAGACACAACTACTTTGTTGTGGCGACAAATGTGTTGCGGCGACAATTGCATATTGCAGTAAGCCATGAATTTGACATGCACACATCTACTCGTGGACGTGGAAATAGCAATTTTCCTCAAAGTTCTCACTTTTTCTACTTGCTGGCATACAAAGAGGCTATAAGTGTTCATTTGTGTCGAGTTTGTCAAAGACGACAATAGTTGCAAGCGACGACACAAAGGCCAATGTTTGTTTTGACACCGAAAAGAGAGGTAATGAATAAAGCAACAAAAGTTGCAAATTCAAATACTTTTAGTTTTATGTCGTTTGTGATGAAGTAGTTTTAGCCTCTCCTAGTGTTAAAACCAACACGTTTTGCCTCAGTAAAAAAAAGTTGGACGATTACATCTTACAAAAGTTATTTTTTACATAGCGATATATAAAGAAATATAAATTTTGTCGTGGTGGCCACTGAGTAGGGAAATTGCATCTGTAGGGATGCACACAGAATGTCTTAAAAGTAAAAATTTAATTTCCCTTTACACCCCATGAATGAGGTATGGGAAAGCTTCTCGCGTTGATGTGAATTAACACGCTTTCTATTTTTAGATTCACAACTAACGGCATCTACTTGTTTATCGGCGAATGCAAACGTCACTGTTTGAGAAGCTCTTACTAGACATGCCGATTGACTCGACACTAATACTGCGAAGTTGCTGTCGACAACATTCGAGGATTCACCCGCATGGTAGTCGCGTGTTATAACCACTATGCCACTGCCGGTCAGAATGTCAGATGATAAAAAACACAACTATTGTTACTATTAATAGAGCTTAATGGCTACAATTTGAAGCCAAAGTAAGAAAATAAATCATATTCACTACAGATCGACTAAAAAGTTATTTGATAGTAGACAACAACAAGTAAATACATATATGATGTTAGAGATTGTTAGATTTTTGATGCTACCAACCTCTGATCGTGTTTCAAAAAACAATAAAACGGGCTGTACAAAATTTCAACTTAATCTATTAGCTTTAAGGCGACTCTTAAGTGGCCATTCCATCCCCAGACTAAAGTCAAACGGTTGAAAAAATACCAAGGCAAAACAGGGTATATCAGCTGCTTGCATCGAAAAATAAGCATACTTTAAGTAAATCGGCAGTCTCAAATCGATCAGTCAAGTATTTCCAAAGCTCGTTTATGTGCCGTCGCGCATTCATCCCAAATTTTTATTTTGCGTTGTCGCATCAATTTCGCTGTCAACGATTTTTTGCTCATTGTTCACTTTGGCTTTTCAACCGTGAGAAGATTCATCGGCAGCTTTAAAAAGGAATTTCCTGTTCGACTGCCTTCCAACATTGTGGCAGAAATGCCAGAGAATGCAGCGGCCAACGCTATTTGAGACCTTGACCGAATTGTTGCCAGGATCAACAAAAATAATATATTGTCTGTCCCACCGCGAGCTTGGAGAAACACGTTCTTCTGCTCGGCAGTCGAAAGCGGCACATTTGTTCAAGTTCTTTCGGCCATCTCACCACGATTTCAGTCGTTCTTCCGTTGCAATTCGCGAGCGATTGCATTGTGCATCGAACGATTTGGCGCTGACATTCCCAATGTGGACAACATAACTAACGCTTAGTTGAGCATCTCGTCTTTAATTTCAGGAACAAATTCGAAGATGTTGTGCGTACTCTGTGCAAAATGTCGTCAGCCATCTCGTCCTTGTATTTATCCCACAATGCGGTCCGGTTCAAAGGATGACATATTACTCTGATGATAGAAGCATACACCTTGGCGTGGATAAACTGTGTATAGTCTGACTAATTATTGCTTGACGTTTACATCATCTAATAGGAGCGTTAGTCAAACAAATATTATTATTATTATTATTAGCCTTTAAAACAACTTGACAATATATATATTTAAATCTTAGTGTCTAAGTCAGAGGCCGAAATGATTAGAGATTTCCCTTCGCTTCGATCTTGTGCGCACCGTCTCCAGTCAGTCCTACCAAGCAGCATCAGTGATTCCTCCACCTGGTCCTTCCAACGTAGTCGCGGTCTCCCTCTTTTGCGCCGTCCTTCGAGGTCTTGATAGAATACCTTTGGCGCTAGCCAGCGACATCGTTGTACTTTGATTCGCTTGACCACATCAATGTCGTGGTATAACTCGTACAGCTCATGGTTCATTCGAATCCTAAACTCGCCGTTTACGCAAGTGGGTCCATATATTTTGCGGAGTATTATTCTCTCAAACACCGCCAGATGAGCTGCATCTGCCTGTGTAAGCACCCACTATTCAAAGCAATAGTTTTCAACGTTCACGCTGCGTCCCTAACGGGTGAATACTTTGTTCGATGATACCATTGACTTCGTCTTGTCCTCATTCACTGCCAAGCCCATTTTCGCTGACTCCCTTTCAACTGATGAGAAGACAGCTGTTACCTCTCGCATCGTTCGACCGATAATGTCGATATCATCGGCATATGCGAGCAGCATGTGGCTCTTATTTAATATGGTGCCAGACATATTAACCGCTGCTTTCCTTAACACCTTCTCCACCACTATGTTGAACAGTATACATGAAAAACGTCGTATCGAATAATGCAGATATATCCTTGCCAATCCGAACAGAGGATTTGGTATTCGTAAGGGTACACCGGCAGAGACGAATTATCTTCGCAGGAATGCCGAACTCAGGCATGGCTTCGTATAGTCGATGCCTGATGGGACAAATCGATAAAGAGGTGGTAAGTGTCTATTTGCTTCTCATGGGTTTTCTCCGTAGTGTAAATATCTAATCCGTCGTGGATATGCCTGGTCTAGAGCCGCACTGATAAGGTCCGATCAGGTATTCCACAATTGGCTTAAGGCGTTCACACAGTATGCTAGACAGGACCTTTTACGCAATCGGTAAGAGGCTAATTACATGGTAGTTTTTACACTCACTACGGTCACCTTTTTTGTAGATTGGGCATAGCACAATGAGATTCCAATCTTCTAGCATGCTCTCCTAAAGCCACATATTCTCTATGAGCCGTTGCATGCTTAAAACAAGCTCATCTCCACCTACCTATAACAACTCAGCTGGAATACCATCAGCCCCAGCGGACTTGTTGTTCTTTAGGCGGGATATGACAGTTGTTATCTCAGCTTGGCTCGGAGGTGGACACTCGATGTTATCATCTCGGATTGGTACACAGTCTTCATTAGCCGAGTATTCAGACATCAACAGGCTGCAGAAATGATCTTTCCATATTCTCAGTACTCTCTCAGAGTCAGTAACGAGATGACCATCCTTGTCTTTACAGGACGGAAGACCTGTTTCATGTACCCCACTATTTATCTTCTTTTAGAATTTTCGGGCTTCCATAACGTATTAAAGGAGACGAGTTAGACCCCAATTATCTTAAGACAAAATTCGTTTCAGGACTTTTTAAGACGATTGAGCTATGTCCGTCTGTCTGGCTGGCTGAATGGCTGGTCAGCAGGATAACTCGTGTAATCCTTAACGGATTGGTATGAAAACTTACCAGTATTAATATTTTTGTAAACGAACTTATGGGATTGTAAATTGGCTGAATAGCCGCATCCCTTCTGGTACCTCCCATACAAAATTACATATTTTTGGAAAATTTATATTTCTTCCATAACTTCTAAACGGACAACTGGAGGATGTTTGATGTTTCTAAGCCGGCACCTGGGGAATAATCAAATATGGACAGTTAATTTATCTTGTAATATGAGGTAAAACCTCAGAAGCCCTAACTATTTGACACACCTCTTCTGGTACCTTCCTTATAAATAATCGATACTGGCCCTTTTACATACATATCATTTTGAAAGGTAAGCGTTCATTGAACGTTGATCTAAGAAACCAGTACAGAAATTTCAGTCAGTTAAACTGACTGATAAATACCATCACCCAATATAAGATATTGTTTAAGTCTTGAGTTATTGAAATTAACCGATTTGTAATTAAAACCAGTTAGAAAGTTTCAGTCGGGCAACACAACTTACATTTACCCTTACCCTCAGTAAAACAAATAATTTTCTATTATATTGATATTATTACTCGATTTCTAAAGTGGGCGGAGTGGTACATTTGTATGGGAGGTACGAGAAGGGGTGTGGTTAGGCTTCCAGATTTATTCTCCATATCTTTATCCTGTTATAGCTTTACTAATTACAGAATTTGGGCACGATTGCCTTGGGCGAACTGATATTATTAGTACATCCCTAAAGTGGGCGGAAAGGTACATTTGTATGGGAGGTACCATAAGGGGCGTCGCTAGACTTCCAATTTTTTCTCCAAAACTTTGTCCTATTATAACATAACAAAATACAGAATTTGGCCACGATCGTGTCGAGTGTATTGATGTTATTACCCTATTTCTAAAGTGGGCGGAGTGGTACATTTGTATGGGAGGTACCAGAAGGGGCGTGTCTAGACTTCCAGATTTTTTCTCCAAAACTTTATCCTGTTATAGCTTTACCAAATACAGAATTTGGGCACGATCGCTTTAGGTCTTTTAATAATATTAATCGATTTCCAAAGTGGGCTGTACCAGATGTGTATGGGAGGTACCAGATAAGGCGTGAATAGACTTACAATTTTTGTCTCCAAAACTTTATCCTGTTATAGCTTTACTAAAAATAGAATTTGGGTACGATCAAGTTTAATTTATTGCTATTATTTCTCCATCTCTATAGTGGGCGGAAAGGTAGAATTGTATGGGAGGTACCAGAAGGGGCGTGGCTAGGCTTTCAAAATTTTTTCCATACCTTTATCCTGTTATAGCTTTACTAAATACAGAATTTGGGGACGATCCCGTAGGGTGTATTGATATTATTACTCGATTTCTAAAGTGGGCGGAATGATGTATTTGTATGGGAGGTATCAGAAGGGGCGGGGCCATATAGCCCATTTGCAATACCGTAAGTAGTTTTGAGAAAATAATAACTGGTGCAAAATTTCAAAACATTTGGTTGCGTCTTTCGAAAGTTATCGTGCGAACCAGCCGGACAGCCACCAGACAGACAGACAGACAGACGGACATGGCTCAAACGACTTAAAAAGTCATGAATCGAATTTGGTTCAAAGAAACCTAGGGTCTAAAGTGACTCCTTCTATGTGTTACACTTTTGGGTCGTATCAAATGATATATACCTTCATCCCTACGGGTGATGGTATAAAAACACATCTAGTTTAAAAACAATGCCTTTCAACAATTTGGTTGTAAATTCCAGTTACAAATCAATGCTCTAACAAAAGCTTGCCATTTTGTAGTCACTTAAGTGTCATAGATGTAGCAAATGAATTTTAAGTGACATTGAAATGGTAGCAAATCAATATAAAATTTAAAACGTTATTTAGTTTTTGGCATAGACAATTTTGGTAAAAACTTATAATACTTAAAGTGTTTAAATCCTACATGACAAACATTTGAAACTGTGGTAGATGAAACCAACTTCCTTTGTGATGTATAAGTAGTGGTGTTTGTAAAGAAAATAGTAGCTATTCTTTCTTAAATTAAAGGCCTTTACCTTAAATGTTTGTATGTTTAACTTGGTTTGCTTATTATAACATTGGCCTTAGTTTTCTATGACTGGGTACCAACGACCAAATTTAGTTTTTGCTCATTTTAATAAATTTTCAGACAGTTTTAGACAGACAAATCCTTTTAGTCAGACAAACATATTGCGTGTGGCGTATGTAACAATTTAACTTATAATACTTAAAGTGGTTCAATTATACATGACAAACATTTGGTACAGTTCGTGGGAGGATGTAACTGTGGTTGATGAAACTAACTTCCTTTGTAATGTGTAAGTAGTGGTGTTTGTAACAAAAATAGTAGCTATTCTTTCTTAAAATATAGAGCTTTAATATACATGTTTGTATATATAACTTGGTTTGCTTATTATAATACATTCAAATTATTTTTGGGCCCTAAAAGCCTTCCCAGCAACTTTGGCCTTAGTTTTCTATGACTTGGGAACAACGACCAAATTAAGTTTTTGCACCATTTTTATAAATTTTCAGACAGTTTTAGGCAGACAAATCCTTTTAATCAGACATGCATAAAGCGTGTGAGTATGACAAACAATGCAATGTCTTGGATTACCCGAGGATTTTGTAATGTAATGAACAGTTTTTTTAAGGTTTGGCAGTTTTGATGATGCTAAGGTCTGAAAAGATAATCCCCTAGACACAGACTGTTGTCCTGCGGTAGATAGTGCGTTAGATGTGTTGATACTACACTGGAGCATATGTGCTTATGAGGAATGAAAGTTATTTCAAAACTTAAATTTTACATCAAACAACAACAAAATTGTATTAAGTTAAGTTTATCATTTCAGCATTTCTTTACATTATGGGGTGATCATAAAATTAATAGAAATCATATTTTGAATAAGTAAAAGAATGCCTTTCAGTCATACTATTTATCAGGATTTTTCGGGGTTGTACTTTGTAAGGAGTTCCTAGCCGCTATTACTGCCGATTTTAGCTCTGCAACGCTATTGTATTTGATATTGACCCAACCTTTTGTTTCCTTACTGGAATGAGTTCACGCATTCTCTTGCTGAAAAATGTAATTTATCTCTTAGTTTAGCTTTAAGAAGGGCAATAAATTTTCAGTATATCACTTCGGAAAGTGTAACGCATTAAAGGAGACGAGTTAGATCCCAAGTATCTTAAGACTAAATTCGCTTCAGGACATTTTAAGACGATCGAGCTATGTCCGTCTGTCTGGCTGGCTGTATGGCTGTATGGCTGGTCAGCAGGATAACTTGAGTAAACCTTAACGGATCAGTATGAAAATTTACCAGTATTAATATTTTTCAAAACGAACTTATGGGTTTGAAAATGGGCAGAATAGCCCCACCCCTTCTGGTACCTCCCACACAAAATTACCTATTTTTGGATAATTTATATTTCTTTCATAACTTCCCAACGGATGATCGTAGGATATTTAAATTTGGTCAGTTTATTTATCTTGCAAAAGTAGACAAACACTACGAAAACCGAAACCTTTGCCATACCCCTTCTGGTACCTCCCATACAAATGACCTAATTGACCCTCATAGTTTCAAATACATATCTTTTTTGTAACTAAATTGAATTCACTCAAATTTTGCACATGATGTTTGCATATGAAAACTGGACTCAGCAATATATATGAACTATATCGGATCACGCCCATACCAAATGACCTATTTATGCAAATTTAATATTTCTCCCATAACTTCCAAACGGACACTTGGAGGATAATGACAAATGGTCGGTTAATTTATCTTGCGATAGGAAGCAAAACCTCAGAAAACCTTACTATTTGACGCACCCCATCTGGTACCTCCCATACAAATTCCCGAATTCATCCTCATAGTCCTACATACATATCTTTTTTTGTAAGTACAATTAATTCAGTCAAATTTGGCTTAACTTGTACTGTTATGAAAATTTGAATCAGGAATGAATATGGATTATATCGGATCACCCCTTATGGTACCTCCCATACAAAATTACCTATTTTTGAAAAATTTACATTTATCCCATAATTTCCAAACGGACACTTGGGGGTAATGAAAATTGGTCAATTAATTTATCTTGTGATAGGAAACAAAACCTTACAAAACATAACTATTAGACGCACCCCTTCTGGTACCTTCCATACAAAATACCGAACATACCCCCATAGTTTTAAATACATATATTTTTATACCATCACCCTTAGGGATGAGGTTATATATCATTTGATACGACTCAAAACTACTTACGGTATTGCAAATGGGCTACATGGCCCGCCCCTTCTGGTACCTCCCATACAAATACATCATTCCGCCCAGTTTAGAAATCGGGTAATAATATCAATACACCCTACGGGATCGTCCCCAAATTCTATATTTAGTAAAGCTATAACAGGATAAAGTTTTGGAAAAAATTTTGAAAGCCTAGCCACGCCCCTTCTGGTACCTCCCATACAATTCTACCTTTCCGCCCACTATAGAGATGAGAAATAATATCAATAAATTAAACGTGATCGTACCCAAATTCTCTTTTTAGTAAAGCTATAACAGGGTAAAGTGTAAGAGAAAAAAATTGGAAGTCTATTCACGCTCCATCTGGTACCTCCCATACACATCTGGCACCGCCCACTTTGGAAATCGATTAATATTATTGAAAGACCTAATGCGATCGTGCCCGAATTCTGTATTTGGTAAAGCTTAAGCAGGATAAAGTATTGGAGAAAAAAATCTGGAAGTCTAGACACGCCTCTTCTGGTACCTCCCATACAAATGTACAACTCCGCCCACTTTAGAAATAGGGTAATAATATCAATACACTCGACACGATCGTGCCCAAATTTTCTATTTTGTTATGTTATAACAGGACAAAGTTTTGGAGAAAAAATTGGAAGTCTAGCGACGCCCCTTATGGTACCTCCCATACAAATGTACCTTTCCGCCCACTTTAGGGATGTACTAATAATAACAGTACACCCAAGGCAATCGTGCCCAAATTCTGTAATTAGTAAAACTATAACAGGATAAAGTAATGGAGAATAAATCTGGAAGCCTAACCATACTCCTTCTCGTACCTCCCATACAAATGTACCACTCCGCCCACTTTAGCAATCGAATAATAATATCAATATAATAGAAAATTATTTGTTTTACTGAAGGTAAGGGTAAATGTAAGTTGGGTTTCCCGACTGAAACTTTCTTCTTTTAATTACAAATCGGTTAATTTCAATAACTCAAGACTTAAACAATATCTTATATTGGGTGATGGTATTTATCAGTCAGTTTAACTGACTGAAATTTCTGTACTGGTTATAATTACAGTGAATACAGTCGAATTTTGCGTAAGTTGTACGGTTATGAAGATTTGAATCAGGAATAAATATGGACTTTATCTGTTCACCTGGTACCTCCCATACAAAATGACGTATTTTTGGAAAATTTATATTTCTTCCATAACTTCTAAACCGTGTCGGGGGATAATTAAATTTGGCCAGTTAATTTATCTTGTAATAGGAGGCAACACCTCAGAAAACCTTCCATATAAATAACCGATATCATTTGAATGTGTGCGAAAATTGGGCTGACATACGTCAGCTCCGTATGTTCGTTATCTTGTGAAAAAAGTGAAAAAAACTGGCAGCCTCTTCGATAAACCAAAGCGTGAAAAATTGCTGCTGTGGCAGATATGTGCGTGAAGCGCCATTAACATCAATTCATTTCGGAGACATCATTGAGACAAATTTTGCATAATGACCTTGGTATTACGCCATACAAAGTCCAATTGGTTCCGGAGTTGAAGCCAACTGACCATCCAATGCGTTTTCGCTTCGCTAAGTGGGCCTGCTATCGACTTACAGAAAATGCTTTTTTTGCCAAAAAAAAATCTTTTTAGATGAAGCTCATTTTGAACTTGGCGGGTATGTAAACAAGCTAAATTGTCTCATTTGGGGAACAGAAAACCCGCACGCATACATTGAAAAGCTGATTCACCCAAAACGAGTCACTGTTTGGTGCGGATTTTGGTCCAGAGGCATAATTGGGCCATTTTTTTCGTAAATGAGCAAGGAGTGGCCGTTACAGTCAATGGCCATCATTATCGGGCCATATTGAATGAATTTTTGTTCACAAAAATTAAGGAGGAGGATATTGACAACATTTGGATTCAACAGGACGGCGCTACGTGCCACACAGCCGAAGCTACACTCGATGTTTTGCGCCCTGTTTTTGAAGATCGCATTATCAGCCGCAGAGCTGATGTCGTTTGGCTACCTCGGAGCTACGATTTGACACCGTTGGACTATTATTTGTGGGGTGTCCTCAAAGATAAGTGTTACGCCGACAAGCTAGAGACAATTGACGCTTTAAAGGACAATATTCGTGAAGCCATTGGTGAAATACAGCTGCACACAATCGATAATGTGCTTAAAAATTGGACCGATCGTGTAGGCTACTGCATTGCCAGCCGAGGCAGCCATTTGAATGAAATTATTTTCCATTTTTAAACGGAAGGATTGTACTTTCAAATAAAAAAATAAATTTGAGAAAATATTTATCAGTTTTTTCTATAGCATTTTCAAAAAAAAAGAAAGTTATTTGGCGGACCCGTAATTTATCAGTCAGTTTAACTGACTGCAATTTCTGTACTGGTTTTAATATCAAATGTCATATACCCTCATCTCTTAGCGTGCTGGTATAAAAACAATATTTTCTATGTAAGAGATTTTATGATTGTAAAAAGTGTCGGTAAGTAAACTTACCGCTTCGTCGGAAATGGTTTAATTAAGAAAATCCCTGTTTTAAATGTCTATTGATGCCACTAAAAATAAAATAATTTATTTGCATAAAACTGCCTTTTTATTTAGCTTTGTTTTTGTACATATGCATCTACACTTTAACCCAATTGTATTAACACTATTTAATTAATAATTATAAACCAATTTTTAAAAGCAAATTTTAAATGATGACACTTTAAATTGCAATGACACAGACACTTAAGTTGTTGATTTAAAATCCATGTTCTGCATTTGTTTACATTTAGTTAAGTACATATGTTTCAAAGCATCTGCAACATAACTACATGTGTTTCCTGTCAAAAGGATTAGATGTCAACCACTTAGCTGACTTACTTTCATCGCACAAGTTGAAAGCATACAAACAAATATTTTAGATAATATTTAAACAGTTCATGCATAAAGTACATACTCATGAATACTATTGTCATGTAATCGATAAAAGTGATTAACATTACAAATTGTTTCGTTATGGGAAATCATTATGAGTGAAGGCCTGCGAAATATAACTAATCGCCACATTGCCGATTTTTGTCTTATAGTACAGCGTGAAATCAAAGACGATATCCCTCATACGGAACCCCTCATACGGAACCCCTTCTGTTTGAATTAAAGAACTTTATTACGAATTGGTGGCAGCATATTACAACCTATGTAATTAGTTAATATAAAAGCCACATGCAAGATTTGTATTTCATGTTATTTCGAATCAATACTCCACTATTATGTTGTACTATTTCGTAAATTTGCAATATTTCTTTGTTCATGTTCAGCTAAATTGTTTGCAGTATTTCCAATCGACTTTTTGGCTATATACAATAACAATTACTTTTTAAATTACATCTTACCTAACATAGTCATTAATTCATTTGGTAAGAATTTAGTTGCTTTGCGTTTTCTCTGCTCCAAATGAGTTATTGCCACAATTTAAAGTGAATGCAAGTATGCATTTATGCTACTAGGCTATAAATTTTTTCGGGAACAATAGAAATTATTGCATGCAACACGCAAACCTCTTGTAGATGCAAGAAAGTATAACATCATAAATGAAAAATAATTATGCCCTAGAAGTTGCCTTAATATTCGAGAGAACAAAGAGATCCTTAATATTCGAATGTTCTTTATGTGGTCTATGCGCCTAATCGCTATAGGAAGTAAATGCTAACTGCACTTTTAGCATAAATGTATTTGGCTATTAGGGATGCTATTCTAAGAATTGTATGTTCAAAATAATACTTTAAGTTTTTAAATAAAACCTTAATCATCATTTTGTTAAGAGAACATGTAGGAGGACATTTAAACATACATGGTTAAAAAACTTTGGTATAGAAACTCCGCGAAGACAACTGGCCCACAATAGTTGACCGACTTCTTTTTATCCGTTTAAAATTAAAAACAAAATGTACCGCTTAAGTTAAGATAAGGTTAGATAAAGGATTATATATGTTATTCCATCGCTTCATTGATCCATTATTTCCACTATGACAGTTCGTTCTGGTAGGTACTGTGTGTAATGTTCACATGCGAAGTAGCTATCAGCCGAAAATATCCATGTACCAATCCATGAATTAACAATTTTTATACCATCACCCTTAGAGATGAGGGTATATATCATTTGATACGACCCAAAAGTGTTACACATAGAAGAAGTCAATTTAGACCCTAGGTTTCTTTACACCAAATTCGATTCATGACTTTTTAAGTCGTTTGCGCCGTGTCCGTCCGTCTGTCTGTCTGTCTGGCTGTCCGGCTGGTGCGCACGACAACTTTCGATAGACGCAATTAAATGTTTTGCAAATGGGCCACATGGCCCCGCCCCTTCTGGTACACCCAACGGGATCGTGCCCAAATTCTGTATTTAGTAAAGTTGAAGCAGGATAAAGTTTTGGAGAAAAAATTTGGAAGTCTCGACACGTCCCTTTTGTTACTTCCCATACAAATGTACCACTCCGCCCACTTTAGAGATGGAGTAATAATATCAATACACTCGACACGATCGTGCCCAAATTCTGTATTTTGTTAAGTTATAACAGGATAAAGTTTTGGAGAATAAATTTGAAGTCTAGACACGCCCCTTATGGTACCTCCCATACAAATGTACCTTTCCGCCCACTTTAGAGATGGAGTAATAATATCTCTATATCCAACGCGATCTTGTCCAAATTCTGTATTTAGTAAAGCCATAACAGGATAAAGTTTTGGAGAAAAAATCTGGAAGTCTAGGCACGCTCCTTCTAGTACCTCCTATACAAATGTACCACTCCGCCCACTTTAGAAATCGAATAACAATATCAATATAATATAAAATTTGTTATTTTACTGAGGATGAGGGTATATGTAAGTCGGGTTGCCCGACTAAAACTTTCTTACTGGTTTATATTGATTTTACAATTATGTTGATATTATTACTCGATTTCTAAAGTGTGCGGAGTGGGTCATCTGCATGGCAGGTACCAGAGGAGGCGTGTCTGACTTCCAGATTTTTTCTCTTTTTTGGATACGATCGCATTGGATTTATTGATATTATTACTCCTTTCTTCGTAAGTAGTTTTGGGGAATATTTGAATTTCAAAACATTTGCTTGCGTCTTTCGAAAGTTATTGTGCGTACCAACCGGACAGCCATACAGACAGACGGACTTGGCTCAAACGACTTAAAAAGTCATGAATCGAATTTAGTTCAAAGAAACTTAAGAATATAAAGTGACTCCTTCTATGTGTTATACTTTTGGGTCGTAACAAATCCTAACCGTAGGGTGAGGGTACAAAAATTCGAAAAATTACACATAACTGATTTGGTCGGCGCAGCGACGATATCATTTGACGATATGAAGTTTCCCAGCGTATGAGTTATGCAAAATTTTATTTATTACTCATACGTAAGTCAGTATATATGAAAGTAAGTGTAAAGGCGCGTTCGGACACGACGAATCTGTCAAAAACGTTGTCTGTCAGAAATGTTATCGACAGTAGACCTAAAAAAAACAAGCGAATTCCGCTTAGAAATCATTCATTGGACGACGCAATCCTCTTTTTTTAAGACTACAACTACAGAAATTCTCCCATTAGAAGCCACACGTATAAAAGAATTCTAAGCGCGTCGGTCATTTGCACTTCAAAGATAGTTCGTCATACCAAGCTGGAGAACAGCTCTTTCACGTGGTCCACCCAACGAGCTTTTTTATCCATTTGCTTAACGTCGACATCGTTGCACAGCTCATACACATCATGCTTCATTCGACGACGATACTTGCCGTTAGCGACGATCAGTCCCACTATTTTGCGAAGTATTTTTCTCTCAAAGACTCCCACTCGATCCGTTTGTTTCTTTACCCATGATTCTGCGTTGTCGAGCAAGACATGTAGAATTAGTGTCTGGTAGAGATAGATCTTTGTTCGCCCAGAAAGGGCTTTGTCATTGGATCGCTTGCTCAGCGTATATTAACAGCGGTTTAATACGATCAATACTCTTCTCTTGATTTCCAGACAGACATAATTATTTTGTTAACGGTCGAGCCAGGGTATCAGTCATCAATAAACATACGGTAGGTGTCGATCTGCATAACTGTGAATATCTGATCGTTTGTGGATTTACCAGGTCTAAAGTCACACTGATTAGGTGAATCACGTGCGCTAGGTTGGACTTTAATCTTTTACATAACACACCAGACAGGACCTTGTATGCGATGGATAAAAGGCTAAGCACGCGATATTTGGTACACACATACACAGGAAATAAAACACTTAGATTCGATTCAACCGACATGCATTCCTGAAGCGAAATCGTGTTTATGAGCTGGTATATGCACGTTGCCAGCTCATCGCCGCCGGCCTTGTAGTCAATCAGTTCCCACAGCTTTATTGTTTTTAAGGCGTGCAAATGCCTTGCTGATCTCCTTTTAGCTCGATGGTGGACAACCCACTCCATTGTCGATTGGAAACACTTATGCTGCCTTCGGGAACGAGCAGGAATCGAAGTGTGCCCTTCATATTTACATCACAGAGTGTGCAGATTTCCATCTCTGCCCTTACATTTGAGGATCCCTGTTAAAAACCTTTTTATCTTTTGGTAGAACTTTCGGGCGGTAATTTTCGATATCCTGGCTCTCATTTTCCCTCCATAGTCGCTTTTTCCACTTGGAGTGTAACCTTCCTCATCTTTTCTTTATATCGTTCCGCCACCGCACGCGTCGCCATTGGCTGTAGTTTTTCTATATGCTTCAGCCTTTTGTTTAGACATTGCGCGATATTCATCGTTGTACCAGGGCTTGTCTGAGCATCGTTTTTCATATTTCAATACGGTTGTTGCGGTAGTTGCCATAGAATTCGCAATATGCTGCCACTGTGTGTCGGGAATATCAGAATTTAGGGGATTTGTTTTAAGTAATTGATAGAGCTGGTTGGAGTAGACATTGGCTATCTGGGCGGTATGCAGCTTTGTGATGTCTAGCTTTCTTTGCGTTTGGGTACCAGCGCTTCTAGCACTACTTAATCGCATACGTACCTTTGCTGCAACTATTTAGTAATGCGAATAAATATTTACATTGAGCATCACAAGCACGTCCGCAACGTTTGAGACATGCCTTCCATCGATTACCACTTGATCAATCTAGTTTCATGTACTGTGATCAGGGGATCTTCAGGATTCCCTTTGAATATATTTATGCGAGAAACTGTTTCCACTCACTACCATGTTACTTGCCGACGTGAAACTGACCAGTCTGTATCCGATGTTACTGTATAGGCTGAATTTTCGGCTGCTGTACCAAGAGCATCTTGCCCCCCACCAATGTCGATCTCGAATATCTCTGTGGATCTCTTGTGTTGAGCTTCAGTAACTTCTGTTAGGTACTTCCTAAGACGCTTCAGTGGTAGCATGCCAATTATGTTGTTCAACATTGCGCCTTTTCAGATTTCCTACCACTAAATGGATGTTTAGTGACATGGCACGGGAAATTCGTGCCCACCGGCAAAAAAAATATTTTTTTTAAAAAATTCATAAGATTAGTTTTTTTACTAAAGCCTATAATTGTATTGAAAACATCAATTTGGACAGAAGTGTTTTAAAGCTGAAGTCCGTACGCTTCCAATGAGATATATACTATCTCTATGATTTGATGGCTGAATCATGGGGCAAAGAACGTCACTTCTAAAAATGAAAAAAACGGAGATACAAAACAAAAAATCCTTTTATTTTATAAAAAGGATATGCTAGGATTTTGATTCAAGTGAATTTTTAATGTACAATTGACCCCCAACAAAACCCCATTTACCGTTTTTGACATTTTAGGTCAACCCATTCGTCATTCAGGCGAGGTATGTACTCATGGCAGTTACTCCATGCTTGACCAGATTCGATTTGCTTTTATTACAGCTGTTGCCCTAATTGTCACCTAACTTATATTATAGACACAAAAATCCGTTCCGGTATCGAGTTATCGAATTGTGCGCCAGGGATGTCTCCAATAATATCCATAAGAATAATGGACTAAGCTTTCAATGTCTGTTTACACCATCCCGTTTCCCTTAACCTTACGGAGCTCTTTGCCGTACAACCAACGTTAAAATTGTCATGAGTCGATAGGTTAAGTATGAGAGTAGCTTGAGATCCACTCTTCCTGACGTCAACCTCTCAGCCATTCTAAGTACCACGAGTCGATTATCTCCAGCAGACTAGACAGCCATAGGTCCTTGGCGATAGCCCCTAGCTTCTATCAATGGAGTTCCGACAGGCTGAAAGAGCGTTCAGTTTCATGTAGCCTTTTCTCAGTTTTACTATTTCTATGATTTTCTGGGATTGGCCTAGTTTGAAAGGAAGGCCAGTGGGGTTTGCATTAAATCGCTAACTATTGTTAGAAATTTCTATATGGCAAAAATTGCGATGTCGTTTGCATATGCCACTGCCTTTATTATTCTCCAATTTTATTATTCTTACTGCTCGAAGTCCAGGAGAATATTGCAGACCACTAGCTTTTAGGAGAGAAAATACTTAGAATAACCCTATCATATGGACACGCCTTAACCCTAGGATGTGTAACCACCTTGTAGTCGGTAAGTGACTCTAATGTTTTTTATATATTTTTACGACGCCGATTTAGAACCACATCGAGATCTTCGCACAACTCATCACTTATTCCAGACATTTAAAGTAATTCAATTCAAGAAAGCCAAAGATCACAAACTGGGCCTCCAAAAGCCCAGTCAAACATCCTATGGTTTAAGACCTGAAGTAACTATGCAGTCATTTAACATGGTGCCTACCCAAGATAACGCAGGTCCAGGTACAATTATTTCCAGAAGGGAGATCACCATTGCTCTCGGAGTCATATTATTAAAAGCTTAATTAATAATCGCGAAGGCAGCCAAAGTAAATTCTTTAACAGATATATTGTGTTTAATGTAACCTACAATAGCATAACAGAGAATAATTAGAGCGGACAAGTGTATAGCTCGTCTGAAGCTCAACCTAATAACCCAAATTTTTAAAGCATTTCTATGGTTCTAATAAAAGCTACTAAAGCGCTGTAATTAAAATGTAACTTGTGCCAAGTGAAAAATTCGTAAGTGTCAAAGTAAGTAAGGACGGTATATGTCAATATGCATATGTGAGTAAAAATTTTTTGTTACTGAAATTCATATATGTAATTATCGATTTGTTTTAATTTTATGTTATAACAATATTGCAATTGTTATTTTCCCAGGTGATTTATTTGAAATTTAACTACACATTCTATATGAAACTGTCTAAAATAGGGGACAACAAATTGGATTTGAGATTGAATACAAAAATAACACAATCTGTAATACAATTTTTCTAGATTTTTTGTTTATTTAGTTCTACTGTATAATTAAATATATTTCACAAATAAACAATGTCAGTACGATGTAAAGTATACAGGCATTTTGTATTATTTTAATTTTGTGTACCAATTTAGATTACAATTCAATGCAATAGCTTTAGGTGTTATGTATAAAATTAAATCAAGGAGAAAATGCTTTTGTTATATGCACACGTACATAAAAACGATATGCATGCGTCATAGAAAAATTTAAATCACCACACACATATTGGTAAACATTTTAATTAAATTCTAGGTATAATTCCATACGAAAATTTTAGCCACATAACATAGAATGACTTTTATATTGATTCACCACCACATGCAATATCATTAACACACATGGTTTTGATACAATAATTCCCTGCCTACAACTTGGGCGAATGTGTGGAAATATTTCCACAGTTGTTAAATACATAACGAATATTGTGAATATTTTGTATCATAAGATATAATATCATTTTCGTCCAGGTGGAGAAAATTATAATAGATTCAATACATAACGTTTATATATCCTTTGGTTCTTTAGTTACACTATGAAAAATTATAAAAGTATCAAAAATTTTTTTGTCTTTTGTCTTGTTCATAGAAAGTTTGATTTGAACAAAACCAAGAACCATTATTGAATTGAGAACTTGTAACTATAGTATGGATTTATGTAGTGATTAAATACTGTTATTTTTAAACATCTCTTAATTTTTTGAAGTTTTTCTTAAACTAATTTTTCACAGCGTCAGAAAACCTTGAACCGACTCATTCGGAAAGTAATCCATGATTATGTAATTGATGTGTGCCGGTAAAACTATTAATGCAAAAATATACAAACAATTTTCCCGTTGACTTCTCATTCACATGCTTTCTGTAGGTCTGCAAAAAGGAAGGGAGCTTGAATGAGATTTCCTATGGTATGATCAATGAGAAAACACGAAAATTCCTTATTATTTACTTGCCTTCTACAGGCCTGCAAAAAGAAAGGGATCTTGAATGACAGCCACAGTGGTACAATAGTTAAATCATGCGCCTATCATTCGTTCTTAAAGTACCCGAATATCCACTATTCGCACTAATGATAAATATTTGTATATTTCCCCCTGATATGTGACCAAGCGCCGACGGATCACCGCTACCCTGAGCATGAAGTTAAAATTACGTACTTTATATGACCATAACGACCGTACTGGGTTATGAAAACCAAGCTCAGACAAGCCCTGGTTTGACGATGAATGCCGCGAAATGTCCGAGAAAAACTGCAGCCAGTGTCAACGGGTGCGGTAACATGGCGTTACAATGAAAAGAGGAGGGAGATGAAACGTCTGTTCAAACAGAAAAAGCGTCTGTAGTAGACAAGAGAGAGCCAGGATATCGAAAATTGCAGGAATAGAGGTGAATCCGGAAGGTTTTATCAAAAGGTGAAAAGCAAAGGATTTGGAACAAGTATCCCCACCCGTTAGGACAGAGACGGAAATCTGGCCACGGACACTCAGAGTGTGCAGCAAATATGGAGGGAACATTTTCGTTCTCTGCTCGTTCCCGAAGGCAGCATATATGAAGAATTCACACCAATCATCGACGACGGAGTAGATTGTCCAGCATCGAGTCAAAACGAGATCAGCACGGCAATTGCATGGCTTACAAATAAACCAGTACAGAAATTTCAGTCAGGTAAACTGACTGATAAATACCATCACCCAATAATAATTCCTATTACAAGATAATTAATTACCAAATTTGATTATCCTCCAAGTGCCGGTTTAGAAATTATGGGAGAAATATTAATTTTCCAAACAAGGTCATTTTGTATGGGAGGTACCAGAGGGTGATCCGGTATAATCGATATTCATTCCTGATTCAAATTATCATAACTGTACAACTTGCGCAAAATTCGACTGTATTCACTGTACTTACAAAAATATATGTATTTGAAACTATGGGGCAATGTTCGGTATTTTGTATGGGAGGTACCAGAAGGGGTGCGTCAAATAGTTATGTTTTGAAGGGTTTTGCTTCCTATCACAAGATAAATTAATTGACCAATTTTAATTACCCCCCCCAAGTGTCCGTTTGGAAATTATGGGATAAATGTTAATTTTTCAAAAATAGGTAATTTAGTATGGGAGGTACCAGAAGGGGTTAGATTTTTATATCAACCACAAAAAATAAGATAGTTTGTGTTGTTATCGTCATTTCCGTTTGTGTTTCTGTCTGCCTCATTGTTAGTTTATTTTAAATTAAATTGCAGATACTGTTGTCATCGCAACTCAGCATCCCGAAACGGAAGTGACATTGCACCAAAACGGATACGTATATTTTTATATGACACAAAAGAGGGCTATGCCATCTTCCCCCTCGGTCTCGGTCAGAAATATTGGTGATGAGTCAATTGTAGTGAGGCCCCCTATATTGTTTTGTTGCAACTTATTTTGTAATTTGTTTTTTTGCAAAATAAGAGTAAACAGCCAGAGGAAACTTTAATTAGCCGTTTTTAATCATAATAATATTCGACAACAAACTGTGGTTGTCATAGTTCTATGAATTTGTGATACAAAGCGAAGCGCGAACATGAAAGAGATTCGGGGAATATGTGTTACATTTTTTGTTTATTAACAATGGGTTGTTTTTTTTAACTTTTGTGACAACTATACAAAAGCGTTTTTCGATTACAAATACATAAGTAGTTCTTATTAATTTGCGGCAGTTTCAAATTTGTGTATTTTTTTTTAGCTGTAAGATACATATTCTTAACATACTATTTCTTGCAATTTTATAGTGTTTTAACATTTAACGGCATGAGCATGTCTTTAACTGCGATTGGAGAAAAACATCTGTTTTTAATAATCAAGCACAATATTTTGTTTTCGTCTAATCAAAAAATCTTACATTTATTATCACCTGAATTAAATATCTCTGAATACTTGCAGAGTAATACAACATTTTTGTTTAAAATGCAATATCTTTTAATTCAATCAAACAATTTTTAATCTTCGTTGGCAATCAACTCTGTACATGCATATAAAAACTCTTTCTAACTGAATTATCCAATGCCAAAATAAAAAATATAAACATTGTATACTAAAAGCAACTCATTGTTTAATTTTTACTATTTCATTAATATTTTTTGCCGAATTGAGCGCACACATGTGTTCTCTATCGTCACATATTCCGTTGAGGATATACATTTCATGTGAAATGTCATAAAATTTATTAGATTTGCCTTTATAGTTGAAATAGTTGGCAAAAAAAAACGGTGAACAAACTTTTGTTATGTACAGAGTGTATTCTGTTCACAGGTGGTTTAACTAACTCAGTTGATTTATTTTCCACGAATGTGGATTATTGATGGCGATATTTTTATATATCGGGTTTTGCAATGTGAAATATGAATGGGTGTTTCCATTCGGGAATGTGTTCTTCATTTGGTATCGAATGGAAGCTGATAATTTGTTGGGGAAGATATTCAATGATTACTATAAGTATAGTAAGAAAGTTTCAGTCGGGCAACCCCACTTACATATACCCTCACTCTCAGTAAAACATAAAATCTTCTATTACATTGATATTATTACTCGATTTCAAAAGTGGGCGGAGTGGTACATATGTATGGGTGGTACCAGAAGGGGCGCGGCTAGACTTACAGTTATTCACTCCAAAACTTTTACTTGCTTTAGCTTTACTAAATACAGAATTTGGATACGATCGCGTTTGGTTTATTAATATTTTTCGTTTTCTAATCTGGGGCGGAATGGTACATTTGTATGGGAGGTACCATAAGGGGCGTGACTAAACTTTCATTTCATTTCTTCAAAATTGTATCTTGGTATAACTTAACAAAATATATAATTTGTCACGATGGTGTCGAATGTATTGATATTATTACTCCATCTCTAAAGGAGGTGGAGTGGTACATTTGTATGGGAGGTACCAGAAGGGTATGCCTAGACTTCCAGATTTTCCCTCCAAAACATTTTCCTGCTTTATCTATACTAAATACAGAATTTGGGTACGATCCCGTTGGTTTTATTGATTTTATTTTTATTTTATTGATTTAAAGGTGACCATCTGTCCGTCCGTCTGTCTGTCCCCGCGGTTACAGCCGCAGTTAAAGAGATATCGAACTGAAATTTGGAATGCAAGCTTCTATCCTAAAAGCGGAGGTTAAGTTCTAAGTTCTACTCCCACCTTCCATACAAACTCCCCCTTTTTGGGATCTGTCCCTGCGATTACAGCCGTAGTTTAAGGGCAATCAGCGGAGGTTGAGTATTAAGATGAGACCGATCGGTCAAAAACTACTACCACAGTAGTAATTTAAGAGCAATGAAGCTGAAATATTGTATGAAATCTTTTCTGCTCTAAGCGGAGGTTGAGAATTAAAATGAGACCGATTGGTCACAAACTACTCTCACCTCCCATACAAACTCCCCCCTGCGATTGCAGCTGTATTTTAAGAGGTATGTAGCTGACGTTTTGTACGCAAGATTCAATATCTAAGCTAAGGCTATTTTCTAAGATTGGCAATGTCGGTCAAAAACTACTCCCACCTTCCATCAAACTACCTCTTTTAGGGTGTCCGCGTAACTGCCCCCGTGTTTATAGCCGTAGGCTAGGAAATATTGAGCTGAAATTTTATATGCAAGCTTTAATCCTATAATAGGAGCTTACGTTGTAAGATGAGCAATAGCGGACGAATACTTCTCCCACCTTCCATACAAACTTCCCCTTTTTGGGGGTGTCCGTCTGTATGTCCCTATAGTTTATGAGCTTTCGGGCTGAAATTTGGTATGTAAGCTTCTGTCCAGAAGCAGAGGTTAAGTTCTAAGATAAGCATGATCGGATTTAAACCACTCCCACATCCCACACAACTTCCCATTTCTGTGGAGTTACAAAATTCATAAGAATAAGCTTCAACTCACCAACTCATATACTTATCGATAAATCGAATAAAATCGAAAAAAAATTACTGACAAAATGGATGTGTGAAGCTAAAAGTAACGTCCAGTTCTCACCAACTCCCCTGTTTTGTGGTACAAAGTTTAATCTATATATATAAAAATGGTGGCAAAAATTTATAGTAATTCATCAATTGAGAACGGCTAGACCGATTTTGCTGAAATTTTTTTTCAGTTGTTCGTAATTGCCAGGAGAAAGTTTATGTAAAAGAAAATTTTGGGAAAATTGGAAAAACCAAAAGTGCTTTTTTGTATGGAATTTTGTGTGCAATTGTTACGAATGATTTATCGAATGGAAAAATAAAAATATTTTGTTGGAAAATTCGGAAAATTCAAAAAAATTTAATTCTATTTTTCGACGAAATTTTGCTTTTTGTCGTACGATTTGATAGTTTTGAACGATGTAACTTGCGAAAAATTTCGGATAATTATCCCGAAATGACTTTCCGAATGGAAAATAAGATAAATTTGAATTTTATCGGCAAAAAAAAAGGGAATCGAAAGAAAAATCGGAAATTGCATTTTTGTCGGTTTTCGAATGGAAAAATAGAAAATTTTAGTTGGAAAATTATGGAAAATGCCAAAAAAAAAAGTTCTTTTTTTTCGACTTTTGCATTTTATCGTATGTTTTGGTAATTTTGGGCGATGTAAATGTAGACAATTTCGAACAACTATGACTTCGAATGGAAACATAGAAAAATTCTTGGTGGAAAACTCGTAAATTCTAGAAAAAAATCGAAAGATTTCGATGCCTTCGACGAATTGTATCGCGTGATTTGATGATTTCAGATTTTGCTCAAACTTTTTTCAGTTATTCGTTATTGCCAGGAGAAGGTTTATGTGAAAGAAAATTTTCCGGAAAACTCGAAAATTTGAAAAATCGAAAAAAATTTTTTTGTTTGAAATTTTGTGTGCAATTGTTGCAGAATGACTTTTCGAATAGAAAAATAGAAAATTTTTGTTGAAAACTTCAGAAAATTCCGGAAAAATTCAATAAAATTTAATTTTATTTACAAAATTTTGCATTTTTTCGTGTAGTTAAATAAATTTAGACGATGTAACAGTGAAAATTTTCGGATAATTATTCCAAAATGACTTTTCGAATGGATAAGTAGAAAAATTCTTGGTGGAAAGCTCGGAAAATTCCGGAAAAACTTTGCATGTATCGCTCGATTTGATAAAAATCGCAAATTGAATTTTTGTTTAAAATTTTGTATGCAATTGTTCCGTAGTGACTTTTCGAATGGAAAAATAGAAAATTTTTGTTGAATAATTACGGAAAATGCAACAAATTTAAATTTTTTCGCCGAAACGTGTTATCGTATAATTGATATTTTTGGACGATGTTAATGTGAAAAATTTCAGATAATAAAAAAATTATTGATGGAAAACTCGATAAATTTGCATTTATCAAGCGATTTAAAATTGAAAATTCGTTATGATGCTTGGAAAATTTCGGATTATTGTAAAATTTATTAAAAGCGAAATGATCGAACAATTTTAAAATCTTCTGCATGAGCATAACGCATTGGTCCGATTAATTAAAAACCTCTGGATGCCATGCAAGACAATTCAATGCTCCCAGTAAAAATGAAGTCGCAGTGGTGATTGTTGCGAAGAATTTGTGTGCACGTGATATTGTCCTCAAGCGTCGGTGTGGTGGACAATTATGGAATGTGTACGAGACTAATCGGTCATATGATGCACTTCAATACCCGTTGATGTTCTGTCGTGGAGAGGATGGCTATCACCTCAATTTAAATATGGTCAATAAAATGAAAGGTTTATTTAGAAGTCATCACTTCTTTAAAATTCTACATTTAAGTTCCAATTCATAGTTTAGGAGAAGAAACGCATAAATTGGTTAGCTCAATGCATTTTTATGCGTATCGATTGATGATGCGGCAAGATGTTGACAATCATCTGTTAAGATATCGCCGGTTATTTCAACAGTACTGCGTTGACATGTACAGAAAGGTCGAAACGGAGCGTCTCAAATGTATTCGTTTCAATCAGTCGCTCGACAACATCGAATTTCAATTTTGAAATTAACTTCTGATCGAAGACATGCGCGTCCTCATGTGCACGATGCATTCAATCGCGAATTGCAACCAGATCAAGCATTGATCGAGATGAGCTGATTGAAAGAGTCCGAACAAATGTACCGCCGTTGAACGAGCAAACGAACGTGTACGATTCGCTGATGAAGGTTGTTGACGATGGAACGGGAGGCATTTACTTTCTCGATGCTCCCGGTGGAACAGAAAAGACTTTTTCTTTGATTCTAACAACAATTCGGTCAAGATTGCAAATAGCCGTAGCTGTTGCATCCTCTGGTATTGCTCCCACATTGTTGTAGGCGGTCGAACTGCATCTGCCGTTGAATATTCTCGCAGCTGACAAGCCAACGTGCAGCGAAATTGTTGAGAGAATGCAAAATCGTCATTTGGGATGAATGTACGATGGCGCATAAATGAGCTTTGGAGGCAGTTGACCGAACGATGAAAGATTTACAAGGTGATTCGAGACGATTTGGTGGGTCTATGATATTGCTGCCCGGAGATTTTCGTCAAGCGATTTCATTTCCCCATTCGATTGGCTTTTGCGATGACAATCAAAAAATAGCAAGGCCAATCGTTGGCATTATGAGGGATTAACCTCGAATTTCCCAGCTTTTCACAAGGTCAGCTGTGCGTCGCCTGTTCGCGTGTTGGCAATCCGTCTTCATTGTTTGCTTTTACACCGCAAAAAAAATCGAAAAACATTGTTTATCAGATCGCTCTTTCGATTAAATTCAAATAAATCACATTAAAACTTGAACTATCTGTGTTTTACTATTATCCTAGAGCTTATATGAAAGCGTAAACTTAAGAGCGAGACGAAGTTTGCCGAAGGGTCCAAAGGTGTTTGGCAGAACAACGTTTGCCGGGTCAGCTAGTAAAATATAGTTGTAGTGCAAATAACCAGTTTTACCACCATTTATACAAATGGTGAAGGGTATCTGAGCTTCGGCATAGCCGAAGATAACCGCCTTTCTAGTTTTTCTAAATCTTTATCCTGTTATAGCTTTACTAAATACAAAATTTGGGATCGATCCCGTTGGGTGTATCGATATGATTACTCGATTTATAAAGTGGCCGTAATGATGTGTTTGTAAGGGAGGTACCAGAAGGGGCGGGGCCATCTAGCGCATTTACAATACCATGAGTAGTTTTGGGGAAATATTAACTCGTGCAAAATTTCAAAACATTTGGTTGAGTCTTTCAAAAGTTATCTTGCGCACCAGCCGGACAGCCAGACAGATGGACAGACAGACGGACATGGCTTAAACGATTTCAAAAGTCATGAATCGAATTTGGTTCAAAGAAAACTAGGGTCTAAAGTGACTCCTTCTTTGGATTACACTACCAGTTGGGTGAGGGTATAAAAAGGCAGGTGCATATAGAAGAAGAAGAAGAATCTCTAGTGGCTCTTATGATTTGGCTCCAAAATCATAGACAAGTCAGTAAGACTAAAATATCAGGGCTATTTCCCAATTCGAGTAGGTATAATGTAGAAATGTTTAATCTGTCATCACGTATTGAATAAATGGGGAATTGAGCTACGTTTACTAAGCAATGCTCCTTAATAAAGTAGCAATAGACATTCATAAATCCATAACAGCACATTCCAAGCACTTCATTCTTTTGTGCTCCTTAGATAGTCCGTCACACCTAGTTTAGATAACAGCTCTTTTAGCTGGCCCAGCCAACGAAGTTTTGGACGCCCCCTCCTACGGCGTCCATTGAGTTTATTGCCGAAGACTTTTCGTTGTGCAGCATTTTCATTTATTCGACTACGTCGATCTCTTTGTGTAGCTCATGATATATTTGACTACGGAACTCGCCGGTAACGATGATAGGTTCTACTATTTTGTGAAGTACTATTCTCTCGAACACTTTTGGCATAGATTGAACCCAGAATTCTGAACTGTAGAGCAAGAAAGGTAGGTTCAGTGTCTTGTAGAGTTGGTCTTTGTTCGTCGAGAGAGAGCTTAGTTATTAAATCGCTTTTATAGCGCATAGTAGCAGCGGTTTGCTATCAATCCTCGTCTCTTTATTTCCAAGCTGACATTATTATTTTTGTATTTGTCGGAGAAAAGAAGACAAAATCATTTCAGCATACCAAACGAGTAGACTTTTTATTCGTTGAAACAAATAGCTTGGTTTTGTCCTCATTTGTCACCAGACCCACTGCTTTTCAATGCTCGAAAAGGCCGCAGTAACAACCCACAGTCCTCTGCCAATGATCTCAATATCATCGGCATACGCGAACAGCATGTGTGTAACCAACCAGAATCTGTTATCGGAGGCCTTCTTGTATAGTCTAAATTTCCGAATGCTACACCCAGAGCAATTTTTCTTTTTATTTCAGCATTAATATCTCCCAGAACAATTTTATGTTATGGCAGCTCACCGGTCATATATTTCCTCTAGGCGTTTATAAATTGCATCTCTAATGTCACCGTCTTTGTCTTCCGTCCGGTCGTGTACACAAATCTCGCCTTGATGAGAAAAGTGACTATTCGGTCGTTTACAGTGTTAAAACGCGAGACCAGATGTCGAAGTCTCATGTCAACTATGAACCCACGCCTAATCTTGTGTCTCTCTGCATGGCAGCTTTGAAAGATGTCACAGTTCTTTCGTCGTTTGCATCCATCTCCCGTCCATCGCATATTCTGTGTGGCGTTGATGTCAGACTTGTATTTTTCCAAGGGACCGGCCGTGGCATAGTGGTTAGAACACGCGAATACCATGCGGGAGATCTGTGGTTCAAAACTGGCTCCAGCCATCTCAAAAAAAAAAATTGTTCATTCATTATCGACTCCCCTCGAATGTTGTTGACAGCAACTTCGCAGTATAAGTTTCGAGTCAATCGGCGTGTCTAGTAAGAGCTTCTCAAATAGTGACGTTCGCATAAATACACCATCTCTGTAGGAAGTTCGGTCATTCCAGGTGCATATTATTGAATCATAGAAATAACCAATTAAGGATTGTGAACAGTTACTTACTTGGAGTAGTCTAAGGTGCACCTGTTATCATGATTGTCACCTCATTTGTTGGTAAAGAGACGGCAACTAAGCTGACGATACGTAGAACAATGTTGGTTAAATAACAAATTCGTATAACCTGTTTACGTTTTGGTATTCTCCGAGTGAATGCCGCCATTTCCGTTTTGCTTGCGCTGACACCCAGCCCACAGTTGTAAGACCCTTTTACGAAGTTCAAGGTCCGCACGGTACTAAAGCGTGTTAACTCACAGCGCAGATTCAAAAATCTCAGAAAGACATATTGGGTGCTTGCCGGGAACTATTAGTGCTACGTTGTCTTTAGTATTAATGTTAAGTTTCCAGAGTAGTGGACACAATACTCCTCCTTGTGGACTACCAAGAACCATTGTAGTAGGTCTAGTAATTAATGTGTATGGAAAACACCATATTTCAAATCCATGTTAAAAACTGAAATGAACTGTGAAAGCTAACTTAGTTATTCAATTACAGTTTTGCTAAACAGAGTCGACATCCATTCGCATATGTTTTGTATATATTTCAAATACATTTACTATTTCTGTTGAAATTGAATAGTAATATTATTTAAAAAATTTTGTGCTGCCGAATACGTGTTATTTATTATACACAACACATTTTACTGTAGATACGTGTTTGTGTAGTTATATGTAAAAACATAAAATTGATAACACCCTTTCACGCTACGTCTACTTTGTCCAGAAAATATTTTGTTGGTAAAAATGTACTGATTAGATTCTATGCAATTCTTTGCTAGGTTTTATCAAACAATAACTATAATAATAATAATAACAAGAAGAATAACAAACAGTGAAATGTGTTTGATTAAATAGATAGATAGCTTGTCATTATATACACTAAATTTTGAATACATTGATTAAAACTCTTAATATTTTCTACATAAATACATTACAACTCGTACTGTTATGCTCTCATCTGTTATTACAAAAATATAACGATTATATGCCGCATGTAGATAAGAATTATATGAGAGCATTGATCTTCTTAGCTTGTTCTCCAATTTCTCACACCAAGTTCTGCAAAATTTTCAATAACTAACGGAATTTCGATCGCCCGCTTCTGCGCCGTCTATCGAGTTCATTGCCGAAGGCTTTTCGAGTTGGATCATTTTCATCCATGCGTACAACATGAGCTAACCGACTTAACCGCTGTAACTTAATGAGTTTGACCACTTTAATGTTGGTATATAGCTCATACAGCTAACGATGATGAATTCATATATTTTGCGAAGTATTTTCCTCTCGAGTACTGCCAGAACCGATTAATCTATTTATGTCATAACTCTGGATTTGAACCATACATTAAAACAGGTAGAATCAGTATCTGCAATATATTTTATAGATGGTGGAGCGAAATTAAAGTTGTCAACGTTCACGCAACATCCCAAATGAGTATAATCTTTGTTCCATGAAACTAAGAACTTAGTTTTGTCCTCATACACTGTAAGAGCCATTTAAGATAATTCCTTCTTCATACCTGTGAATGCTGCAGTCACATCTCGCTCTCATCGTACCACTCGTACGATCACAACGTTGAAAAGATCGCACGATTGGCTGTCGGTTTGCCTTAGGCTTCATCTGGTATAAAATACCTTAAGAACATTTCCTTGCCAATTTTCACGGAAGCCTTCGTGTCAGCCAGAGTCATTCCGCAAAGGCGTATCAGCTTCGCTCGAATAACAAACTCAGCCATGCCATCAAGTAATTTCTGTCGTATCGGTCTGTCGATGGTTGCTTTACAGTCGATCTGTTTTTCGTGAGTTTTTCTAGGATTTGCCACAGTTTACCAGGTCTAAAGCCAAACCCATAAATCCCGATCAGGTTGGATAACACTGGCATTAGTCTTTCACAAAGGACACTCGACAGGACCTTATATGGATGGAAATAAGGCTGATCCCGCGGAAGTTAGAGAACACACTTCAATCACATTTTTTCAGCACGTGCAATAATACGCTTAAATTCCAATCATCGTGCGATGGAGCTGTACTTGAAGAGCTCTGCCGGAAGTTTGTCGGCACCGGCTGTTTTATTAGTTTTCAGCCGCCATATTGCTCATCTTAACTAGGTTTGGCTTGGTAGTGAGCAATCTAGGCCGTCGTCAACAATTGGCGTGGTACTTTCACGTGCGCTGCATTCCGGTACCAGCAATTGCTAGAAGTGTTATTTTCATATATACAGCACACTTTACGTATCTAAAAATAGGAGAGAAGCCTAGTACCGTAACTTGTACTTTTACATTCTGGTAGAATTTTCGGACTTAACCTCTATCTCTGTACCTCTCCATATCCTCGTTCTCCTGTCCCTGACACTATGCGACATTATGCCTCGTTCTATGGTTCGTCTGAGCGCTGTTCTTCAAATCCAAGCACGTTTGTTGCGGCGGTTGGTAAGGAATACGATATGTGCTGCCACTGTGCATAGAGAACGTCAGAAGAAGAGGAGTTTTGTCTTAGTAGTTGGAAGATCTGGTTAGAGCAGGTGGTTGCTCCGGGGTTTGCAGCTGTGCGATGTCCAGCTTTCTTTGCGACTGGGTTCGTACATTTTTTTGCGCTGCTCATACTCGTGCGTACCTTAGCTGCTATCAAGCAATGATTCGAGCCAATGCTGGCACCACGGACCTCTCGCGTGCTTTTTATCTTTAATCACATCGACATTATCTTCCGTCGGAGCATGTGCACAAATCAAGGTGATGAAAAAATATTTTCCTTAAATGCGGAAATTGTGGCTATTCGAACACTAACAGCATTGAACTGCGAGACAATATATCTAAGTCTATGGCCAATAACAAATTCACATCCAAGTTTGTGCTTTCCCACATGGCAGCAGTAATAGATGTCACAATTGTTACTTCGCTAGCATCCCTGTCCTGACCATTTCATATCCTGAATGGATATCTAAAGGGTGTCCCAACAAGAACGCAATTTTTAAATCTGGCAACATTCGAAGTGTCATTGTTTGACATTTGAACAATTGTTATTGTTTGCTAGTAGAAGGTACGAGGTTGCCGCTAAAATCACCTTCAGTGACGAGGCCCATTTCCATCTTGATGGCTTCGTCAATAGGCAGAATTGTCGCATTTGGGGTGAGGAAAATCCTCGAGTGATTCACGAGAAACAAATGCATCCTCAACGTGTCACTGTGAGGTGTGGTTTTTGGGCTGGAAGTCATTGGACCTTTTTTTATGAAAATGAGGCAGGTCAAGCGCAAACAATCAATGGTGTTCGGTATCGTGAAATGATAACCAGTTTTTTCTTGCCTCGAAATGAAGAAATGAATGTGGAGGGCATGTGGTTCCAACAAGACGGTGCCACATGTCATACAGCCAGAGAAACAATTCAATTGCTGCATCAGTCATTTCCCGGTCGTGTTATTTCGCGTTTTGGAGATCAAAATTGGCCGCCTAGATCGTGCGATTTAACACCATTAGATTTTTTTCTTTGGGGTTTTTTGAAGTCGATGCTTTACGCGAATAAGCCCACGACGACTCAAGCCTTAAAAGAGGAAATTGGACGCTGCAGTACTGAAATATCGCAGCATTTATGCGAAACGGTCATTGAAAATTTCATTAAGAGATCGCGTGCATGCCAGCAAAGCCGCGGCGGCCATCTGCACGATATATTGTTCCATACATAACCTCATTCTGTCTACTTTACGATATAGTAAAGTTTCACGATTTTTTTTTAATTATTTGTGTTTTATTTAAAATTTAAAAATTGCTCTCTTGTTGGGACACCCTTTATGTTATATCTCTACTTTTACTTTTTCTTCATCTTGTTTTCATAGCTTGTGTAGAGCCAACAGGAGGGTGGCTGATCACTGTCTGCCACAAATTCGTTATAAAACCAGTAAGAAAGTTTCAGTCGAGCAACACGACTTACATATACCCTCACCCTTAGTAAAACAAAAAATTTTCTATTATATCGATATTATTACTCGAATTCTTAAGTGGGCGGAGTGGTACATTTGTATGGGAGGTACCAGAAGGGACGTGTCTAAACTTCCAGATTACTTCTGTAAAACTTTTTCCTGCTTGAACTTTACTAAATACAGAATTTGGGCACGATCGCGTATTAATCGATATTAATCGATTTCTAAAGTGGGCGGTACCAGATGTGTATGGGAGGTACCAGGTGGAGCGTGGCTAGACTTCCAATTTTTTTCTCAAAAACTGTATCCTGCTATAGATATACTAATGAAAGAATTTGGGTACGATCACGATGGATTTATTGATATTATTACTCTATCTTTAAAGTTGGCGGAAAGGTACATTTGTATGGGAGGTACTGGAAGAGGCGTGGGTAGACTTCCAATTTTTTTGCCGAAACTTTATCCTGTTATAACTTAACAAAATACAGAATTTGGGCACGATCGTGTCGAGTGTATTGATATTATTAACTCATCTCTAAAGTAGGTGGAGTGGTACATTTGATGGGAGGTACCAGAAGGGGCGGGGTCATGTAGCCCATTTGCAATATCGTAAGTAGTTTTGGGAAAATATTAAGTCGTGCAAAATTTCAAAACATTTGGTTGCGTCCTTCGAAAGTTATCGTGCGCACCAGCCGGACAGCCAGACAGACGGACATGCCTCCATCTACTTAAAAAGTCATGAATCAAATTTGGTTCAAAGAAACCTAGGGTCTAAAGTGACTGCTTCTATGTGTTACACTTTTGGGTCGTATCAAATGATAATACCCTCATCCCTAAGTGTGATAGTATAATTATCAAAAAACATGTGTGGGGACTACCTTAAGGTTTGAAGATAGAGGGTAGAAATGTTCTGGGAAACTGGTGGGGTTGCAAAACTTTTAGGGCCGCTCCACAATTGACTCCTCTTGGGGAACTTTTGGGACTCAACCGGAAGGTGGGAGATATATGTTATCTAATATGAGAAAATAGTGTAGATCATATATCGCGACCTTAAGTTGCAAAGTAAGTCCAAAATTCTAAATTTTGCAAATTTCATAAGTACAGTCGAAACTCTCTATAACGAAGTTTTCTATATTGCGAAGCAATTATAGGAACATTGTGTTTTGGGTCTTCTTTGAGTGTATTATAATCTCCTTATAACGAATTTCCCTATAGCGAATATTTCCTTATAACGAAGCATTTTTGCGACCGTAACTTCGAAATTGAAGCGTTTTCAATCTCCATATAACGAATTTAGACAAAAATGAACGCACACACGCAAAAAAGAAATCGACATCGCTTTGTTGTGTGTTACTGGTGTTGTAATTGTTGATCCGTTTGTACTTTGTTGCTTTCACAGAGCACAAGCAGAGACTGATGCTTTGAATCGTTTCTTTACCATAAAATTTAAAGTGTATTTTGGGAAACCACCGAACTATGCAAGTGACAACTGGAATCATTACCATCTCTCACATTTCATGCAGTCGCTATCAGTTTGACTTGGCATATCGCGATATGTACTGTGTTTACTTCTCTAAATGTATTAGAAAATTATATTGAAAAAGAAAAGTGGAAAAATTTAATTCAAAGCAAAATAAATGACTACTACAAATAAAAAATTTTGAAAGGAACAAAATTGTTTTCCTTCTCTATATAGCGAATTTTCTTTATAGCGAAGTAAATATCCAGTCCCTTGGAATTAGTTATAGAGAGTTTCGACTGTATTTTATTTCTGTAAATGAGCCTCATAAGGGAGTCAGGTTAGGGGCGAAAAAATACTAGGTCGGTCATTCATTTTACACCTCTAGGGGCTCCTTCAGGATAGTTGCGGGCTTTTATGGGCTTTTACCCTTTCCCCACCACATTTGACCACGACTCGCAGCCATTTAGCAACACTTTCTACTCTTTCATTAACGTCGTCAAAGCGAAAACAGAAACAATGTCAGATTACATCACATTTAATAAAAAGCATTTAAATAAAAAGTATTGTATTTTTACACGAATTTAGCAATTGCTAGCTAAAATGTGAGTTCGTCTTATATGTTATATTATTTCCGCCCCCAACATAAATTGCTTTATGTTCCTTGTATTGCATTAAATATATTTTATTATATTAAATGTTTTTTACGACGCTCACAGTACAAACCTTGAAACATGTTATGTTATATTGAACCATCACAGTCTGCCAGTTTTTGACAGCCGACTTAAATTCCAACAGGTTTCTTGTTGTACATACATTCCAATTTCTTTAGCTATTTCCCACATTTTGGTTTATTTCCGCCAACATTTAATGCGCCATTAAAATTTCATAGATTTAACAACGTCATTCGTATCATTTATTATTCCATTTGCGAAGATATAATAAAATACATACAGCCATAATATGTGAAATAACTTTTTAGGTACACTGACTGACTACGAAGAGTATAAATCTGATATTGGGGTGAAATAACGAATGAAAATCCACAACAAAAACATGTGATTACGAAATGTAACTGTGTCATTTAGGACTCATAATACTTCCGATGGATTGACTATATCATGTGGCATTGTAT
Source organism: Muscina levida (assembly GCA_964034835.1). Taxonomy (NCBI): domain Eukaryota; kingdom Metazoa; phylum Arthropoda; class Insecta; order Diptera; family Muscidae; genus Muscina; species Muscina levida. The sequence goes on along the minus strand of OZ035883.1, from coordinate 114,923,644 downwards.
GTATGTATGTATGTATTCGCTTTCGCTTTTTATTCGCTGTCAGGCGTGTAGTCGTAGTCAACACAATGGCCCACATTTAACGCCAATGACGACGAAAACATGAAAAGAGGTTATAGGGGCGCACTGTGGCAGATATTAGATTTGATGAACTTGATGAAATGTAATATTGACGATGTTGATATCCTTAACCGCAAGGTCGGAGATATATGTCATTTAATATGAGAAAATAGTGCAGATCATTTGTCTGTTGGGATCAGTTTACTTACTTACCAGAGGCATTAGTCACAGCTATGAGTATTCTATCAAATGACTGAATTCCATATTCCTTTGTCATGAGACGAGAAATAAGTCGGTGCTTATCCCGCAAACATGGACGTTCCGAATTATACTAGACTCATTTGGCGCTATGAAATTAGGTCCCAAAAAATTCAACTCCAAAATAAGAAATGAAAAATAGTTGGAGAAAAAGATGGGGTACATTTTATTTTTTTGGGGCATTTTTTCTACCATCACCCTTAGGTATAAGGGTGCATACCATTTAATGCGACCCAAAAGTGTAACACTTGGAATAAGTCACTTTAGACCCTAAGTTTCTTAGAAGCAAATTCGATTTAGACTTTTTAAGTCGTTTGAGCCATGACCGTCTGTCTGGCTGTCCGGTTGGTACGCACGATAACTTTCAAAAGTCGAAACCAATTTTTTTTAAACTTTGTACAAGTTAATATTTCCCCAAAACTACTTAAAAACCAGTACAGAAATTTCAGTCAGGTAAACTGACTGATAAATACCATCACCCAATATAAGATATTGTTGAAGTCTTGAGTTATTGAAATAAATAGATTTTTAATTAAAATAAAATCACTTATGTATAATTTTTTTCCTGCATGTGGTGCAAAATCGTCCAAAAATTGGCTTATTAATGTAGGAGGTATAGGTACCGGTTTGTAATTTATGTGACAAATATTAATCTTTCAATAAATGTAATTTTGATTCCTAGGTATCTTTGAACCAAATTCGATTCATGACTTTTTGAGTCGTTTGAGCCATGTCCGGCTGTCTGTCTGTCCGTCTGTCTGGCTGTCCGGCTGGTGTGCACGACAATTTTCGAAAAACGCAACAAAAAGTTTTGAAATTTTGCAAGAGTTAATATTTTCCCAAAACTACTTACGGTATTGTAAATGGGCTACTTGGCCCCGCCCCTTCTTGTACCTCCCATACAAATGCATCATCCCGCCCACTTTAGAAATCGAGTAATAATATCAATAGACCCAACGGGATCGTACCCAAATTCCGTTTCGCAAAAAGAATTGGAAGTCTAGCCACGCCCCTTCTGGTACCTCCCATACAAATGTACCTTTCCCCCCACTATAGAGATGGAGTAATAATATTAGTATAATAGAAATTTTTTTTTTGTACTGAGGGTGATGGTATATTTAAGTCGGGTTGCCCGACTGAAACCTTTTTACTGGTTTATCTTGCAAAAGTAGATAAAACCTCAGAAACTTTAACTATTTGACACACTCCTTCTGGTACCTCCTATATAAGTAGCAGATATTGCACCTTTTAGATACATATTATTTTTGTATTTACACTGAATTCAGACATATTTTGCCAAGGTAAGCGTTCATTGAACGTTGATTTACGAAAAAAATAATTTTCATTATGAAATGTTGTCCCAAAAACGGAGCTTAAATGCATTTTAATATGAAGGTCATATTTCAAGGGGCCATTTTGCGCACACCTGTTTTATTTCTCTCTCTTGTTTTCTGAACCTAATAATTGCGAGTTTGTAACTTAAAAAATTCTCCATAGTGTCATGTTCAAAAATATTATAAAAGAAATACAGATTTCTGTTTTCATTTTTCGTAACATAGATACATATTTTTATAAATATACACACATCTACTTATATATTTCGTTCTATTTTTTTTTCGTTTATTGGTTTTTTATCGTCATTGTCCTTTTTCCGGTTCATTACAACAGACAAAAGTGTGTCTGGGTAAGGATGTCATAGTTTTTTCAATATACATACAACATCCGCACCCATATTCTGCCTTCCACCGTTCCGCTGTTTTTTTTTCTGTTTGTGTACATTTCCTCTTCAACTTTAGTTTCTATTTCTTTAAAATTTAATTTGTTTTTGTTTGTATAAATTCCAAAATATATTTTCATTTTCAATAGTTCATTGTTGGCGAAAAATCACACTTAACAAAAGAAATCAAAAAATGATAGAATTTCATCATTGAAGATTATTATATTGATTTTTGCTTTTGTCTATTTCGTCCTGCTTTTGAAATAGTTTTTTCTTCGTCTTTTTAATATTGTTTATTTATTTAAGCTTTTTGTGAATTGCTTTTCAGGGCTGTATCAGTTCGACATAAAGCAAAGTGAAAATATCAAGCGGATGTTTAGTATCCTAGTAACAGGAATACAATAATGCACTTCGTTGTAAAACATCAGTGTCGGAGATGTTATTTAATCTCTTTTAAATGTGTTGATTTATATGCCCAGTAACTACAACATAAGAAGAGGACAGTAATGTCGTATTCTAAAAATAGGTTCTTTCACTTTATGAGCATCAGCAATTAAGAAAGCCGGACTATAGACTTTGTATTTAGTTGACAAGCTAAGAAACATCTGAATACTTACAACATTTTGCCAGGCTCAAAATTAACAATGAATTTTCAATGTTAAACCAGGCCAAAGCGAGCGTATACTATACAATCAGATGGCACTATACAAAATTATCAGTAAGCCCTAAAGAGAATAATATTCTAAGCAAACACAAAAGTATAGATTAGCAGCTGACGCGACATATGCGCAGTTTCCAGGTCATGAAAAAACTTTCTGATTGCAAACAGCATGAGGAATATCCTATTCGCGATATATCTGGAAATCTTCTCAGCACCGACCACGAACAACTTCAAAGGTGAAAAGAACATTTTTACATAGTCTTAAATAAGATAATAGACCCTGTAGCTGAAGCATTCATCCACCAAGTTCAATTAATACCAAAAACTGCAGGATTGGAGCCTCAGCACCAGGTTAGGCAATAATTCCAGCTGCTATAAACCTTTATCCGAATGGTAAACCCGCTGATGCATATCGTCCCCTTAATAAAACAATAGTGTATAATTTTGTTGGTGTTTTGAAAAATCGAGTTTAAAGTTTTCGTCAAATCGGATGTCTATTAAAACCTCAATATCGCGGTTAATTTACGTTTTTTTTTTGTGATTTTTTCGTCAAATACATAATACCGTTCCTGTTCTATAAACTGACCAAGTTTTATTATTTTACTTATACTTTAAGACCATAATTATGTCATTCAAAACTCAAGTATGCCATATAGGCTGTTTTATTTTTTAAAATTCGTATAATATATCTGATACACTATTTTTATTTTGTATGGTATACGCTGTTTTATTCAATAACACTAGTTTACAGTCATTTTGCTGCAGAGTTCTAAATAATTTTTTTCTATAGATTTCGGCCTTCTAAACACGAATATGAGATTTAAAAATTTTTCCTCTGATTAGTTTTCAAGATATGAATTTTTGAATTATTTAGCAATTTTTTTGTGACATGCATCAGCTTATTGGAGAATAATTCCTAAACGCGTCCAACGATTTGAACAAGAGTAGTCTCCAACTAAAGGTAATGTGCTCCTCTAAAACCCTTCTATAAAAGCTTTTAACATCGGTTGGGTAGTTTTGATGGTAGGAGCATTTAAAGTTTAAAAAACTAATATTTTTATGCAAAAATCACAGTTTTAAATTTATAAAAAAATTTATAAAAAATATAAATCGCAAAAATAAATCCAATTTCATAAATTGAGTATAAAGATTAGACTTTCCCGAGCAAAACAAGCCATCGTTTATAAAAATTGTGTGATAAGAGGAAGAGTAACACGTTTTTTAAGAGGACACTACAAATGGTAAATTTTTTGATTTTAAGCATATCACGGTAGGTTTAGAGCTAAACTTCACGTTGCATGAAAATGACAATAAAAAGTGGAAATGCCACTGTATTCTGGGTTGATCATGCATCACGAAAATGTTTAATTTGAAATCCTAGCTGATCATTTTTTGAAAATATCGATATTTTCCATTTCTGGCGACTGGACCAAAAGTCTTTTTACTTTTTAAACGATGACAGTAAAAAACTAGACCAATGAGATAAAAACTGTTTATTTATTATCAAAGTATACAAACAGGGAATCTTGCATGATCATTGATTATTTTGACATTGCTTAAAACTGGAGGCTGGAGTGCATTTTAAGCCTACATTTTTGAAAAATTTCTATATTTTTAATTTTTAAACCATATATTATATATATATATACACATATATTGCAATTAATAAATATTCCACTTTTCTAATACTGAACAAATTCTTCTTAGGCGGTTACGCTGTTTAAAAATGAAAAATATAGATATTTTTCAAAAATGTAGGCTTAAAATGCACTCCAGCCTCCAGTTTAAAGCAATGTCAAAATAATCAATGATCATACAAGATTCCCTGTTTGTATACTTTGATAATAAATAAACAGTTTTTATCTCATTGGTCTAGTTTTTTACTGTCATCGTTTAAAAAGTAAAAAGACTTTTGGTCCAGTCGGCAGAAATGGAAAATATCGATATTTTCAAAAAATGATCAGCTAGGATTTCAAATTAAACATTTTCGTGATGCATGATCAACCCCAAATACAGTGGCATTTCCACTTTTAATCGTAATTTTCATGCAACGTGAAGTTTAGCTCTAAATATGCCTAAAATCAAAAAATTTACCATTTGTAGGGTCTTCTTAAAAAACGTGTAACTCTTCCTCCTATCACACAATTTTTATAAACGATGGCTTGTTTTGCTCGGGAAAGTCTAATCTTTATACTCAATTTATGAAATTGGATTTATTTTTGCGATTAATATTTTTAATAAATTTTTTTATCAATTTAAAACCGTGATTTTTTCACAAAAAATTTTGTTTTTTAAACTTTAAATGCTCTTACCATCAAAACTACCCAACCGATGTTAAAAGCTTGTATAGAAAGATTTTAGGGGAGCACATTACCTTTAATTGAAGACCACTCTTGTTCAAATCGTAAGACGAGTTTACGAATTATTCTCCAATAAGCTGATGCATCTCATAAAAAATTTGCAAAATAATTCAAAAATTCATATCTTGAAAACTAATCAGAGGAAAAATTTTTAAATCTCATATTCGTGTTTAGGAGGCTGAAATCTATAGAAAAAAATTATTTAGAACTCTGCAGCTCACAAAAAATAAAGATTTGTAAACTGGTGTAATTGTACGGTAGCTTTCCCAAGATATTTGATCACAAAAATATCAATTTGTAACAAGATAAAACAGTAACAGTTAACAAACTCAGATGATTTGTTGATAGTTTTGGCAATTTATTGGTACATATTCATTTCTTTGCAATTTAGGTTATTACAAACAAACAATTATAACTAATTATTGCATACATTGCATATGTCAAATATAAGTAGAAAATCATTCGCATTCTTTCTCTTTCTCTGCTACATCTGGCTCATCTAAAAAAAATGCGCCTATTTCCTCCTGGTAATTTAAAAAAAATGATTGCGAGCCACTAGGAATAGCATTTTTTTGCACAAATTTTTGATATAAAATAGAGTATATTATTATAAGCTATTTTACGAGTAAAAGTTTTTTGATAAATTTTATATATTTCTACAAACTAAAATGGAGTATGATGCGTATACACTATTATTCTTTTAACAACTTTGGAGAGGCAATTTCAAATAAAATAGCGCATTTGAGCATACACACTTATTGATGGAAATTTTTGAAAAAGAAATTATACACTATTTTTTCCAATGACCTTTTGACGCACTTTGTGGAAGTAGATTTTGACGAAATTTTGACCAGACATAGAATCAATGATGGAGATTCTTAATATGCAATAAAAAAATAATGGTGTATGAGCACATACACTATTGTTATATAATATTAAGGGGACGACATAGTCTTGTGTCATTGCAGATGGTTTTCACTGGTGGATTTTGGATGTTTCTTATTGTCCTGTTTAAATCGTTGCAAATAGAATCCCCATTAGGGGATTCCACCACCTCACAATCTGAACTGTTACTAGACTCTGCCGTTGTGGGGGAAATTGCAGGATAAAGTCTTTTAAAAAGTTCTTTCGCATATTTCATCGTTTTCGCCTTTTTAGAATACTTTACATAGGATGAGCTTGTAGGATATTTTCCGAAGCTAAGATTTATAATTAGGCTATTCAATGTTTGTATTCTTCTTTTCTTAAATCATGCTACAATTTTGTCTCGCAGCTGCCGAGCATATACCTAGTTCATATTTTTGAAATGTTTCAGTATAAATGTATATACTCCTTCAGCGTCGATTAGAGTCGATGACTCATTTGATAATCTTTTAATTGCGAATGCTAAAGTGGGTGAAGTGATACATTTGTATGAGAGCTACCAGAAGGGGCGTGTCTAGACTTCCAGATTTCTTTTCCAAAACTTTATCCTGTTATAGCTTTACTAAATACAGAATTTGGGCACGATCGCGTTGGGTGTATTGATATTATTACTCCATCACTAAAGTGGGCGGAAAGGTACATTTATATGGGAGGTACCACAAAGGGTGTGCCAAGACTTCCATATTTTTTATCCAAAACTTCCTCCTGCTTAAACTTTTCTAAATACAGAATTTGGGCACGATCGCGTTAGGTATATTAATAATATTATTCAATTTCTAAAGTGGGCGGTACCAGATGTGTAGGGGAGGTACCAGATGGAGCGTGGCTAGACTTCTAGTTTTTTCTCATATATTGTATCCTGCTAGGATAATGGGATAATGTGGCTGTATGCTGCGGTAGTCCAATTATCGCATATTAATTTCTTCTTTAGAGGAGGTATAAATAGGAATAACTAACTGAAAATGGTCCAAAGGATGGCTGCAATGAGGATTACTTGAGCTATAAGTAGCACACAGCAGGCGGCTTTGGCTATTGCTGTCCGGGGGGTTATCAGACTGAGGTAAACTGGCGATTGGCATCAATCCACACACGGTCTACGAATATTCTCCGGCTTTAAGCAAATAATGACTATTTCATTTGCCACCTCTTACTGAATTTGTGATGAAGCGTGTGGATATCTGAAAAGGACAACTTCCGTGCGCGTCAGTACGAGAAGGAGACCGAGACGATGAAATGTTTTATTTCAACCTGTCCAGCTCTAGCACGTAGGAGGCTTAGAAACTTAGGGAGAGGTTGCATAGAGGACTAAGATTCTCTCTCCATAGTCGGTGTAAGTTATTTAACAAGTTTCATGAGGTGTTAATTGGTTAATTGGGCCAAGATGATTGGATAATGTACTTTTTTATAACCTCACCCAACGGGTAGGAGGGTATATATCATTTGATACGACCCAAAAGTGTAACACATAGAAGGAACCACTTTAGGCCCTAGGTTTCTTTGAACCAAATTCGGTTTATGACTCTTTAAGTCGTTTGAGCCATGTCCGGCTGGTGCGCACGATTAATTTCGAAAGACGCAACCAAATGTTTCTGAACGAGTTAATTTTTCCCCAAAACTACTTACAGTATTGCAAATGGACTACGTGGCCCGTTGACCTAACGTTGACCTAATTTTTTCTACACTTTCGCTTATATACATGTTTTTGCTATATTTTCTTTCCCTTTCTACGTGCTTATCGGACAATGGATCAATGGAATGGATGTTACGTGACAAATTTTACAATTATGATCCTCGGGTGATTTTGCTATCTGGGGTGTGATATTGGCGGATATTATTGTAGGATATAAACATCAGATTAGACAAGCCAATATCGTCCTATGGTATACTGACCCCAATATGGCAAAGCAACAAAATCAGTATTTATACATAGCTGCGAATTTTCCATGCATGTGTGAAATATGTACTTCTGTATGGCTGTAGAACCAGGAAAGTTATCAATACCATCACCAATCTCTTTCAAACTGTTTTAAAAGAATACTTCGCATATTCTGGCATCGCACCATCCTAAATGCCGAATGTCGCAAGCATAGTGACATGATTCGTAAGAGTAAGTGACATTGAAATGATGACAACATGACCAGTCGAGCTCATCAATGAAATCCCTTTCATCAGGCAGAGTGACGTGCTGGTGTTTTATGACTCGGCGACGCTTTACCGAAAAAGGAATTTAAAATTAAAACCAACATTTTTTAATTGACCCTCTACAATTTATCACATTCTTCAAACCCTACTTTATCTTAGATCTTCTCTATTGCCATAACTATGAAAAAATACAGCAAATATTTAAATTTTTTTCTTCACGTCTAGACTTTCTTGGCTAAGGACAAACAACCATTGAGATATATGTAAATAGTTAAAGGCGATAAATACATAATTCATTGCCTTCTTATAGATATTCATAAATAGGCGGTTATTAACACAAAGGTAAGAAATTACTTTTATACTAAACAACATTTCTGAAGTGGAATCTATAAATCAGATGCGTATTGATTATAATTGTTAATAAAGTTTGTTAATACGATTAAAGCTTTTACAAGCTACAAATGTGAAATTATGTTAACTTTGTTAAGATGTCATTAAAAATTATATTGTCATATTTTATACCGCTAAATTAATTCACCCACCCTAAATCCACCTGTTTGCAATACCAACAAATTTCCTTGTACTTTATTAAGATATACATATTCAGGTAAAAATTAATTGCCAGATATCAATTTTGATCTCAAATTTCTAGCAAATTCCAAAGACATTTCGCAAATAAAACAGTAATATTCTATTGAAAGCAGCCCAGGTAAAGTGTGTCCTTAATGTGACAAATGCCATATTCCATGAATGGGTTTATGCATGTGAATATGAAACGATGCAGATAACGTAGTTATGGCGAATAAACTCACGAAGACTGGAGATGGCTGTGTCACCCACATCCAACAGCGAATGAGAAGCATACTTGGGTATTATGTTGATGTGCACATATGAATTTGCACTTACACATGTTTTTAATTTGCTAACATGGGCATTCATAAGTAGATGCCACCAAAACACACTCTGTTGCAAGACCAAAAATACAATTCCCATTCTGGTTGTTTTTTTCTTTCTTAGTTGCCTGTTTACATGCAACGGTTCGCATTTCATTCATTCAAATCCATTGCAACAGTTTGTTTTAAAGGGTCCCAATGAACGGGATTTCATAGTCTCTGAAATAACAGGCTATTTGCCGTGTGACCCATGGCGGACTGCCATTCATGTGTGTGTATGTGTGCGCATAATGGTGCATATAATTCTGCAAGTGGATGTGGATGTAAGTAGAAGTTGTCCTACAGTACAGGCGATAAGACAGGCACGTTTAAATATGATTTTAATGTTGAATCGGCCAGAACGTAACAATTATTATTTGTCTTTTATTTTCGAAATGAAATTCAAATATATAATATAGTAAGAAGATGAATTCTTAAGCAGTGTCACTTAATAAAAGTCGGTTGTCTCAATGGCATAATACTAAATAGTTTTCCATACCGGTACAGAAATTTCAAGTCGGGAATGTTGTCTTGAATAAAACATTTGGAGGATAGGAAACCTCAGTGCAAATACTTGAATAACATAAAAAAAACTTAGAAAGAGATTTACTCTAGAGAACTTGGACATTCTGAGAGAATGGCAAAGGCCATTAATACAGAGAAGGACAAAGACAACACATATGTACCTCTAATACTCCGTTGCAATAATTTGAAATGGTAAAACTTAGGCTCATTATTATCAGTTTTTTCACCACTGGTCCTGTATATTTTTAATAGTGATAAAAAGTTAAATGTTAAATTATTTGTAAGTAAAATACTTACTTTCTTCGCAGGCACTTCGTTGCAAACAGATATTTTGATAACATGCCTCACGTAGAAAAGTATTATATGTGCTCCGACCTTCTGCGCTTATTCTCCAATTCGTCACACCATGTTCTACAAAGTTCTCAGTAATCACATCTTTCTATCTGAGTTTTGATCGCCCTCTTCTGTGCCGTCCATTGAATTAATTGTCAAAGACTTTTCGAGCTGGAGCATTTTCATTTATGCGTACAACATTACCACGGCAATGTCGGTATATAGCTCATACAGCTCATGATTCATATGACGTCGATACTCTCCGTTAGCGATAAAGGATCAATATATTTTAATATTTTACTATTTAATACTGTCAGAACCGATTCATCAGTTTGTGTCATTACACATGATTCTGCGCCATACATCAAGACAGGTAGAGTCAGTACTTGGTTTAGCTGAATATTTGTTCGTCAAGAGAGGGCTCTGCTAATTAATCTTCAAAGTTGGCGTTATATACGTTCTCGCAGCGTCCCAAACGAGTAGATTCTTTGTTTGTTGGAACTAATAACTCTGTTTTGTCCTCATTCACCGTTAGATCCATTTTACATGATTTCTTCTGTATACCTGTGAAGGCTGCAGTCACATCCCACTATTTTCGGTTATGCTTACGCAAGTAGCATATGGCTTATGTTGAATATCGTGCCAACCGTAGTATAAAATGGCTTCGCAAGGTGCTTATCAATCTTCACTAAAGACTTCAAGTCAGTCAGCGCCATTCCGCAATGGCGTATCAGATTCGCAGGAATACCAAACTCAGCCATGGTTTCAAGTAATTTCTGCCGTATCGGGTCTTCGAAGGAAGCCTTATAGTCGACGAAGAGATGGTATATGCAGATATGTTTTAAATGAGTGATACCAGGATTTGCCCCAGTGTGAATATCTGATCAGTTGTCGATTTACCAGGTCTAAAGCCACAGGGCCTAGAGCACATCAAGTTGGATAACACTGGCTTTGTCTTTCATATAGCACTCGCGATATTACGGTTTTTGGTGAACCAGCAATTGGTGGAAGTGTTATCTCCATATATGCAGCACACTCTCCAGATTTACTTCCTTGGCCTTACTGGAGGGGAGCTCAGTGCCGTAATCTTTAACTTCTGGTAGAATTTTCGCATTTTCTCATCTATCAATGTACCTCTCTATACCATGGTCCCGCTTGTTTTACTGTTTCTTAGTGTCATTCCCTTACAGACAGGTTTACAATTTGCTGTAGGATTCGTCTGAGCGACGTTTTTCATATCCAAGCACGGTTGTTTCGGCGGTTGCCATTGAATACGCAATATATTCCTACTCTGTATCGGGAACGTCAGAAATATAGGCATTCTGTCGTAGTAGTTGGGAGAGCTGGTTGGAGAAGGCAGTGGCTATCTCTGGGGTTTGCAGCTTCGCAATGTCCAGTTTTCTTTGTGATTGGTAAGTGCGTTTTTCGCTTTACTCAATCTTGCGCTTTACTAAAATATTATCGCCACGGATCACGCGCACGTCCATGGCACAAGACACTAGATGCATTCTATTATTTTCCACATGACAGTGGCGGATTTACCTCGTGAGGCCCGGGCCTAGGGCGACACGATTTTAAGGGCGCCAAAATTTAAATTACATTAGTATAAAAGGCACGCCACACAACAACATGACAAATTTCAAAAATTTCTAAACCGTTTACAATCATAAAACCAGTACAGAAATTTCAGTCAGGTAAACTGAAAAATACCATCACCCAATATAAGATATTTTTGAAGTCTTGAGTTATTGACATTTTTTTTGGGACCGGCCGTGGCATAGTGGTTAGAACACGCGACTACCATGCGGGAGATCGCAGGTTCAAACCTGGCTCCAGTCATCTTATAAATAAAATTTTCTTTCAGTCGGCACCCCTCGAATGTTGTTGACAGCAACTTCGCAGTATTAAGCGTCGATTCAATCGTCGTGTCTAGTAAGAGCTTCTCAAACAGTGACGTTCGCATTCGTGGATAAACAAGTAGGTGCCGTTAGTTGTGAATCTAAATATAGAAAGCGTGTTAATTCACAACAACGCGAGAAGCTATCACATACCTCATTCATGGGGTGCAAAGGGAAATTAAGTTTTTTTTAAGTTAGAGTTATTGAAATTAATAGATTTTTAATTAAAATAAAATTTCTTACGTATAATTTTTCCCCTGTCAGTTTATTTATCTTCCAAAAGTAGACAAACCCTAAGAAAACCGAAAACATTACCACACCCCTTTTGGTACCACCCATACAAATGACCGAATTGACCCTCATAGTTTTACATGCATATCTTTTTTGTCAGTAAACTGAATTCACTTAAATTTTGCGTATGATGTTCGCTTATGAAAATGGGACTCAGGCATGGATATGGACTATATAAGTTCACGCCTTCTGGTACCTCCCATACAAAATGACCTATTTTTGGAAAATTAATATTTCTCCAATAACTTCCAAACGGACTCATGGGGGGTAATGAAAATTGATCGATTAATTTATGTTGTTATAGGAGGCAAAACCGCAGAAAACCCAACTATTTGAGACACCCATTCTGGTACCTCCCATACAAATGACCGAACTCACCCCCATAGTCTTACATAGATATCATTTTTTGTAAGCACACTGAATGCAGTCAAATTTTTCGTAAGTTGTACGTATGAAAATTTGAGTCAGGAATGAATAAGGACGATTTCGATTCACCCCTTTTCGTACCCCAAATCAAAATTACCTTTTTTTGAAAAATTAATATATGTCACATAAATTCCAAACCGGCACCTATACCTCCTACACAAATAAGCCAAGTTTTGGACGTTTTTGCACCACATGCAGGGAAAAAATTATACATAAGTAATTTTATTTTAATTAAAAATATATTAATTTCAATAACTCAAGACTTCAACAATATCTTATATTGGGTGTTGGTATTTATCAGTCAGTTTACCTGACTGAAATTTCTGTGCTGGTTTTAATAGGTATTTTTTTTGTATGGGTGTTACCAGAACGGCTGAGCTGTTCCGCCTATTCCCAATGCCATGATTCATTTCTGATACCACCGGACTAAAATCTAGGAAACTTAGCAAAATTTCTAGCAATATATTCGTAATTTTTAGGATTTTCAAAATGTTTAGGGGCCAATAAAATTGGTAGCCAATTCAGCCGAACTGAGCTAAGGTTTTACTCAGCTCCGATAGTTCTATCGAACCTATATATTCGCGTTCGGGTGTTTTTTCACCTTTGCATTGTGTTATGAGAGAAATTTATCTTCCTGGTGAAAAAATTAATCCTTCGATTTACACGATATTTATTTTGCACGATTTTTATTTGTCTTGTATTACACGAGGGTTGTTATTTTATACACTTTTTTGAGAGTGAAACGGTAAATATAAATATAGCAAACCTTTTTGTATACAGCGTTGCAGGGGATCCAAAATATTATCCGGCTTAATCATAGTCACAATAAAGTTGAACGTATCTATCGTGTAAATTTGGGGATAGGTGTAGTTTAAAAAAAAAAATTAAAACAAAACTTTTATTGCTTAGATGTCATTTCATTTGATTGACGCCCTACAAAGCAAAAGTCATTACAGATGTCTATCCATCTTATCAAAGTCACTATACATACCTTCTGCCCAAAGTGTTCTCTTCACCATAATGCAATGCGTTTATTAAACACTGATTTTTCCAAAGAGCCTTTCGAAAAACGCTTTTGAATGCAAACTAACTAACCGCAAACCGAAGCCAAATGAATATCAAGCATGTCCGTCATGTTGTAACAAAACCTCGACCCCAGTGCAGTACGGTGGCATCAACGGCATGAACATCTGCAAATGGCAACACTAACGTCATCATTGATGTGATTTGCTGCAAATTAATTAATTCACATGCAACATTTGAGTCCAACATCATTCCATTCCTGACTAACTGTTTGAAGGCAAGCATAGGAAATTGGAGTGTGTAGCATTCGTTCTCATTGCCGAATCACTGATTCTGAGCGAGTAATTACTACCCTAATGATTGCATTGACTTTGATTAAATTCCAATTTAAGATACATACATGATATTGACCGGAAAATGTGATGATCCCAGATGATTGTATGGGTGCCTATTTAATTATTACTAATCGAAATATGTACATTCACTGATTGAACAGTGATGAGATTATGTCATATTCATAGAACACCGCGCGCGTCTGTAAAATATTAAAGAAAATTCAAATTCATATTATATCCTTAAGATTGGTTTTTGTATTATACATTTAATGTTTTAGTAACATTTTAAGTATAAAATATTTTTTTTGAGTCGTGTTTATCTCTTTAACTTTTTAATGCAATTAAAACTAAAGTTTTTAAGATATTTTTTATTTATTTAAGATATTTAAGGCCCCAACACCAAAAGATAATATGGACCATGATTTTGAAGATATATACGAAGTCATATAACTTAAGTTTAAAATTAGACAAAAAATTTTTTTAAAATTCCATTTTTCAAGATGTTATTTTACAGATATTAGCATAACTCAGGAAACCTTTATTATATTGTATCAGTAAAAGTTTCTATTTTGTATTGCTTTAAAGGCTGACTAAAGGTTGTTTTTAACCTCTTCAAAAGTTTCAGCGTTATCTTAATTGCGAAACAAGATCTTCTTCAGTTGCCGCACGCGAGAAGGGGCTTTAAGGATTCTGAGTGCATAGTAGCAGCGGTTTGCGATCAATAATCGTCTCTTGATTTGAAAGCTGTGTACGACATTATTTTGTGTACGACATTATCTTATATATATAAAAAATTGTTGCAAGTGTGTTGTGACTTCATAACTCACGAACGGCTGGACCGATTTGCATAAATTTTTTTGTATGCGTTTGGGTGGCGCCCCGGGTGGTTTATATTTACAATTCGGTCCAATTGGACAAAGGGGCGTGGCACCGCCCATACAACTTGAAAATCAAAAGGGCTGTATCTCATGAACTATCAGAGGTATGAAGATGAGATTTGGTATATATGTTGTTGGAGCAGTATTAATTACAGCCAAGTGGAAGTGGGCGGTGCCACCCCCCTTTTCAAAAATCGCTCTAACGGCTTTTCTAATAGACCGATTGATACGAAAATTTTACCAAATGGTACTGTTGACCTGTTGATAGTCCCTGGCTATAATAGGTTGTGATTGGATAAAGGGGCGTGGCACCGCTGATACAACTTGAAAATCAAAAGGGCTATATCTCATGAACTATCAGAGGTATGAAGATGAGATTTGGTATATATGTTGTTGGAGCAGTATTAATTACAGGCAGCGTGGAAGTGGGCGGTGCCACGCCCCCTTTTCAAAAATCGCTCTAACCGCTTTTCTAATAGATCGATTGATACAAAAATTTTACCATGAGGAACTGTTGACCTGTAGATAGTTCCTGACTACATTTGGTTGTAATTGGATAAAGGGGCGTGGCACCGCCCACACAACTTGAAAATTAAAAAGGCTATATTTCATGAACTATCAGAGGTATGAAGATGAGATTAGGTATATATGTTGTTGGAGCAGTATTAATTACAGCTAGGTGGAAGTGGGCGGTGCCACGCCCTCTTTTCAAAAATCGCTCTAACGGCTTTTCTACAAGATACGAAAGTTTTACCAAGTGGTACTGTTGACCTGTTGATAGTCTCAGGCTACATTTGGTTGTGATTGTATAAAGGGGCGTGGCACCGCCCATACAACTTGAAAATCTATAGGGCTATTTCTTATAAACTTTCAGAGGTATCAAGATGAGGTTTGGTATATATGTTGTTGAAGCAGTAGTACTTACATCGCCCTCTTTTCAAAAATCGCTCTAACGGCTTTTCTAATAGATCGATTGATACGAAAATCTTACCAAGTGGTACTGTTGACCTACTGATAGTCCCAGGCTATATTTGGTTATGATTGGAAAAAGGGGCGTGGCACCGCCCATTCAACTTGAAAATTAAAAGGGCTATATCTCATGAAATATCAGAGGTATGAAGATGAGATTCGTTACATATGTTGTTGTTGCAGTATGAATTACAATAAGGAAATGGGAAATGGGCTGTACCCTTTTTAAAACAATCGGTTAAAACTGTTAAAATTCCACAGTATATTGCTGTTCGCCTAGAGATATGAACAGTAAGGTAGGTAAATTTTTTGTATTCGCAAAAATCCCAACCAAAATCGGAATTTACGATGAAGTTTAAGAAAATTTAAAAATAAACTTTGTGTCTAAAATCAATTCCTAGCTCGCGTTGGAAAGCATGAAGATTTCAGATAGAGATTTTTTTTGTTTTTAAGTGAGCACAAACCGAAAACTTCAGATATATATTTTTTTAAAACCTTCTGCGTAAAACTGACTTCCCAACAAACTAAATGAGGTATTACAGAAGCAAATCTATTTATTGGTTAAAAAGTTATGGCCTTTGAGTGTTGGCATACAAAAATTATGTTTTTAAAAATCATTTTTAAGAATATAAAAAATATACTATTATTTTCGTCTTGGTCTCCAAACATCGGAATGGTAGGTAAAAATTAGAGCCGGGTCCCATAGGACTGAAGTAACTGACTAATTTCTGATTGCTAAAAAAAATATCTCTACCTGAAATCCTCATGCTTCTCAGCGCGAACTAGGAATTGATTTTAGACATGTAGTTTTTTAGAGAAATTTTCTAAGAATTCTTGGTACATTCCAATACTGATATACGATTAACAGGTTTTTTTTGACGCGAACTAATTGATTCGCCCTAATGATCAAGCTATTTCGAACTAAATAAGTTAAAAGTGCCGAGGCGCTGCCCACGCACTCCAATAGTTAACTTTTTAACTGTATCAAATAATGGTCCGTACACCAGGCAGTTGAGGATGCGCAGACTTAAATAGTGATTTTTTTTAATTTACTTTACAGGTATGTATTTTTCAATTACTTTTCAGGAGAGCGAATCGGTAATAAATCATACAGATAGAAAAATTAAGCAATATTCATTGTAGTTATACTACAATGGTTAAATTTTTATGGTATATCAGAGGTAACATTAGCAAACAATTGTAAATAACCTATGCATGAGGTATTTTTCTTCACATATAGAAACTCTGATAGATATAAGTGTAAATCTAGCTGTCATACTAATGAAGTGTGATAGACTTTTTTAGTATACTTTGCAAAATCACCATGTAAAAACTAAACAAGAACAAAGTTTACAAATCATGCAAATTTATTTTCAAAATGCACGTTCTGTTCGCCAAACTTATGGAGCCCTTTGTGAAGTTGAGGGTGCATATAATGATCCATCCAGCTAATAGAAGCCATCGACGCTGTAGACGTTAGTGTGACAGGGGGCTCGAATTTATCGTACCGACATCTTTCTTAGCAACTCGGTCTCTGCAAATGCTGAGGAAAGATCTTGGCCTACATTCATATAAAATCCAACTGGTAGAAGAACTAGAGCCAGTGGGCGATCAATTGATTATCATGTTTTATTTCTCATGTAATTGCACATTATTTGAAGGAGAAATGGTTGCAACACGACGGTGTAACATGCCATACAGCGCGTGAGACCATCACTTTGTTAAGCCAAACGTTGGTGACCAAATTATCTCAAAAAATGGTAATACGAGTTCAATACAAAAATAGTATTCCGAATTATTCTTGATTCGTGTGAGAAGAAGACATGACAAAAGAAGTTTTTATGGCTAAAGGCATGAAGCTTCAAACGGAATTTTCATTTGCGGTCAATAGGAGAAAGCATAACAAAAATGTTTTTTTATGACCAAAGAGAAAGTTAGTATACAGATGGTTCCCGCTACTACGGATCAATATAACTAATTTTGATCTTTAGAGGAATGTCTGTTTCCGATTTGTGGAAGAAGTGGTTTTTCGCCCAACATACAGAAAAAACTTAATCTTAATCAGCCAATGATATATATATTAACGACATATGCGCGCAGTATGTGAATTTAAACAAAATCGTATCAGCTTTGAGAGGATACTATACTTAGGCATAGCATTTAATATGTTGCCATCGTGGAAGGGGCGTTTGTTTGAAGTAATTGAGAGAGAGTTGGAGAGAGCTTTGCGATGTCTGTCTATCTTCCTTCATGTTTGGTCACAAGCTTTTTACACCATCACCCTTAAAGGAGAGGGTATATATTATTTGATACGATAAAAAGTATAACGCATTAAAGGAGACGAGTTAGATCCCAAGTATCTTAAGACAAAATTCGTTTCAGAACTTTTTAAGACGAATGAGCTATTTCCGTCTGTCTGGCTGGCTGGTGACCAGGATAACTCCAGTAAACCTTAACTAATCGGTATGAAAATTTACCAGTATTAATATTTTTCAAAACGAACTAATGGGGTTTTAAATGGGCAGAATAGCCCCACCTCTTCTGCTACCTCCCATACAAAATTATCAATTTTTGGATAATTAATATTTTTTTATTTTTTCATAACTTCCAAACGGACGGCCGGAGGAATTTGAATTTGGTTACTTTTTTATATTGCAAAAGTAGAAAAACCCCAAAAAACCGAAACCTTTTCAACACCCCTTCTGGTACCTCCCATACAAATGACCAAATTGACCCTCATAGTTTTACATACATATCATTTTTGGATCGTATTTTGCGTAAGATGAGCGGTTATGAAAATTTGAATTGGGGATTATCCCCGCGAGGGGTGATCAAATTTTAATGTAAATCTTGCATCCAAGCCGACTCAAAACATATTTCGTGGTATTACCTGGGCAACGTTGTTCGTTATATTTTATTTTATCATGAATAGCGACTGATAGTGAGCGACGAACCCTGGTGGTTGGGCTAGCCACCTGCCTTCAAGTCCTTTACTGGCTATGAAAACACGAGAAAGGAAAAGTAACAAACGAAGCCCCACCCAAAAGTTGACGATCCCCGCAAACGTAAAAAGGACCATGATTTAATGATATGCTCCTGGAACATCCGGACTCTCTATGGCGAAGGTGCCACTATCCAACTGACGGCTTTCCCCAAAATATATAAGGCTGACATCACCGCCATCCAAGAGATGAGATGGACAGCACAATGATGCTCGCGACGTAAAAATTGCGACATCTATTACAACTGTCATGCCGAAAGGCACGAATTTGGATGAGAATTTGTAGTAGGCAAGGACTCAGGCATCGTATCTCGCGATTTAATCCATTTAGTGACCCAATCCGCATCAAGGTGAAATATTTCTACATCACAATGATTCGTGCTCATGCCCCGACAGTCATGGACATGCGTGTGCTAATATTGGCTCGGAACATTACTTGGTTGCAGCCAAGATGCGCACAAGATTGAACAAAGCGAAAAACGAATATAACCAAACTCAAAGAAAGCTCGACATCGCGAAGCTGCACGGCCACGGCCTTCTCCTACCAGCTCTCCCAACTACTACGACACAACGCCTCTACTTCTGACGTTCCCGATACAAAGTGACAGCATATTGCACATTCCATGACAACCGCCGCAACAACCGTGCTTGGATATGAAAAACGGGTCTCAGACGAATCCTGGTACGATGAAGAATGTCGCATAGCGTCTGAGGAACAGGATGCCGCTTATAGAGCAACTCTACGGCCAATTGCAACTCGGGCTGTTAGGGAATGGCACAAGTGGACAGTAAAAGTAAAATATAAAGCAGACGGTGCCAACAGACTTTCGGTGGAGCTCTTCGAGTCCGGTGGTGAGTAGCTGATAATCAGCATGCACCAGCTCCTACGCACCGTTTGACTTAAAGAGTGAGTGCTCACGATTGAAATATAAGCGTGTTATGTCCTGTGTCCTATGTCCATCGTATATAAGGTCTTGCCTAGTGTGGTATGTGAAAGACTAAATCCAGTGTTATCCAACCTGATCGGACATTATCAGGGTGGCTTTAGACCTGGTAAATCAACAACTGACCAGATATTCACACATCGGAAAATCCTGGAAAAGACCCAAGAGAAATATATCGACACGTACGATCTTTTTGTCGACTATAAAGATCCATTCGACATCCCGATACGGCAGAAATTACTAGAAGCCATGGCTGAGTTTGGTATTCCAGCGAAGCTGATACGAGCGGAATGACGCTGACTGACAAAAAAATCAGAGAAAATTGGCAAGGAGCCATTCTATAACAGACGAGGCCTAAAACAAGGCGGCCGATCGTGTGACCTCGTCAATATAGTGATGGAGATGATAATGATGAAAGCTGCAGTAAACACGAGTGGCACGATATTTAACAAAAGCCACATGCTACTCGCGTACGCTGATGAGGTTGACATCATCGGTCGAAAACTAAGGGATGTGACTGCAGCCTTCTCAGGTATACAGAAGCAATTAGCAATAATGGGTCTAACGGTGAACGAGGACAAAACGAAGTTATAAGTTTAAACGAACAAAGAATCTACTCGTTTAGAAACTGCGTGAACGTTGACAACTATAATTTCGAGGTGGTAGATAATTTTATCTACCTAGGCTCCGCCATCAACAAAACAAATAATGTCAGCCTAGAAATCCGGAGAAGAATCCTGCTTGCTAATAAATGCTACTACGGACTAAGAAAGCGATTCAATGACAGAGCCCTCACTCGACGAACAAAAATCCAGCTATACCAGAAACTGCTCCTACGCGTCTTTATGTATGGTTCAGAATCCAGGATTGTGATACAAGCGGATGGATGGGTTTTGAAAGTATTCGAGAGAAAAATTCTCCATAAACCAGTAAGAAAGTTTAATTTCCCTCACCCTCAGTAAAACATTAAATTTTCTATTATTTTAATATTATTACTCGATTTCTAAAGTGGGCGGCGTGGTACATTTGTGTGGGAGGTACAAGAAGGGGCGTGTCTAGACTTCCAATTTTTTTCTTTACTAAATACAAAATTCTGGTACGATGGCGTTGGATTTATTGATATTATTACTACATCTCTAAAGTGGGCGGAAAGGTAAATTTGTATTGGAGGTACCAGAATGGAAGTGGCTAGACTTCCAATTTTTTTTCTAAAACTTTATCCTGTTAGAGCTTTACCAAGTACAGAGTTTGGGTACGATCCCGTTGGGTGTATTGTTATTATTACTCGATTTCTAAAGAGGGCGGAATGATGTATTTGTATGGGAGGTACCAGAAGGGGCGGGGCCATGTAGCCTATTTGCAATTCCGTAAGTGGTTTTGGGGAAATATTAACTCGTGCAAAATTTCAAAACATTTGGTTGCGTCTTTTGAAAGTTATCGTGCGTACCAGCCGGACAGCCAGACAGACATACAGAGAGACAGACAGACAGACGGACATGGCTCAAACGAATTAAAAAGTCATGAATCGAATTTGGTTCAGAGAAACCTAGGGTCTTAAGTGACTCCTTCTATGTGTTACACTTTTAGGTCGTATCAAATGATATATGCCTTCATCCCTAAGGGTGATGGTATAAAAATATGGGCCCACCATCGTTAACGGAGAGTATCGGCGTCATATGCATCATGAGCTGTACACTGACATTGACGTGGTCAGACGCATTAAGGTGCAGCGTTTGCGTTGGCAATGTCATGTTGTACGCATGGTCGAAAATGCACCAGCTCGAAAAGTTTCGACAATGAACTCGATGGAAGGCGCAAAAGAGGGCGACCAAAACTAAGTTGGAAAGACCAAGTTCCTGAGAACTTTTCAGAATTTGGTGTGACTAACTGGAGAAGAAGCGCAGAAGATCGAGGCGTTATAATATTTTTTTATGTGCGTTATGTAATCCAATGGGATTGCAAAGAAGTGTTAGCTAAGTAAGTAAGTGTGAAGGCAAAACCTCATCAACTTTAACTATTTGACATAGAAATAGATTTTATCAAAAAAATGAGGTTTTGGAGAAAAAAATTTTATATTATTTTTTTCTGGTGCTTTTTGTTAATGCAACTTAACAATTCTCTTCTTATGGATCCGATCCTACGACAAAAAAATTATTGGTGTGATAAATTATTATAATATGGACCACTTTGATAGGCTTAAAAGTGAAAAATTATTTTTCCTAGATTTCAAACCTCGATAACTTGAAAAGTTTTCAACTTTTTTTCAAGATGTAAAATGCGTTAAATTACCTTTCATTCGGTACATATTTTTACTTGTTGGAAAAATATAAGAAAAGAATTAAAGTTTGAGATTTTTTTTATTTATCAAATTTTATGAAAATTTAAAGAATTTCATTATGTTTCGTTCTTGGTTAAGTAAGAAAATACTTCTAAAATACATTGCTTTAATAAAAATATCAGAAATTCAATTCATCAATATATTTGTATTCCCATACAAAATCAAAAGATAGTAAATAAACAAAACCAACATATGTAATGAACAAATTAAAATTAAAAAGTAAATTTGTATCTAAAATTACAAGACATTAACCATTAAATGTGGAACAACTGTGGAAGTATTTTCAAATTGGTTTCTTAAGAGCTTTTCCAATGACATTGTTGTTAACATTAGGTATAATTTTTTAATTGTTATCAACTCTAATCAATAAGTTTTGAAAATCATTCTCATTCTTTGTAATTTTTTTGTTATATATTGTAGCCGACGCCACGCCTCTTTCTGATAAATCATTCACAACACATAGTTTTTCTAGTTTTTTCTTTGAAGAAACAAAATCATCATCATTTCCCGATGAAAGTGTATCTTTCGAAAAAAAGGAAGTGGGCAATTTTAATTCATCGAAAACCCTTTTACTGTTTGAGGTTACAAAATTATGCGTTATGAATTTTTTACATTTTAAAAAGGGCCTATTTCAAATATTTTAAAATTCAAATAGTGTGAATTTAAAAATAAAAACTATTTTTTTTGTCTATTTTTTATTTTTTTCAACATTTTTCACAAGTATGATATAAACTTATATATACCAAAATAAAGGTATCTAAATTATCTTTCTAACGCATTTAACATCTTGAAAAAATGTTGAAAACTTTTCAAGTTATCGAGGTTTTAAATCTAGGAAAAATAATTTTTCACCTTTAAGACTATCAAAGTGGTCCATAATATAATAATTTTTCACACCAATAATTTTTTTGTTGTGGGTTCGGATCCTTACGAAGAGAATTGTTTAGTTGTATGAACAAAAAGCACCAGAAAAAAATAATATAAAATTTTTTTCTCCATAACCTAATTTTTTTGATAAAATCTATTTCAGCGACCCCATACCCATCTTCAAAAAATCCAAAAATTTTTCCGAAATTCTTTTAGATCACAAGCCTTAATTATCCGCTTCAAGAGTTGCAACATTTTTTTGTGAAACGCCCTAATGTACACTGCCAATTTTGCCAGGATAATCGTTAATTGAACGTTGATTTAATGGCACCGCCTATACAAATTAGTTAAATCTTTACAGTTTTGCTACATGTTCCTAAACCACTGTTATACGACCGAAAGCCCTATTTAAAATTGTTTACACTCCTCAAGCAGGCAAATAATGGTAGAAAAGTAATTTAAATTACAAATTGGTTAATTTCAATAACTTGGGTGATGGTATTTGTCAGTCAGTATGCCTGACTGAAATTTCTTTACTGATTCAGTTTTAATTTAAGGAAAGAGGCTTATTTGGCCTCGTCGCCTGATCCCCGATTGGGGCCTATATCACAAAGAGAGCCGATGTTTTAAGTTTCAGTAACTACTGTTACCTAATTTCTAAGTCGTATCGATGGTAGCATTGCCTCTTCTCTTCTCTGGGTATTCGTAAGAGAGCCACATTATCTTACTATGTTGTAATGCGCATTATTTCGATTTACCCTTCTGGCTTTGCTTGGTGAATTGCAATTCTGAAATCCTTTGTCCTAATAAGTTCGCTTTTGAAAACATCGAAATTTAAAGACCAATTATATTACACAATGATTTTTTTTATTTCTAACATCCCTCTTAATGGAAGATGATGACAGCATTTTTAAATTGATAATTTATCCAGAGTTTAACATTTGGCTTATTCTGCATGTTTTTTTTAATGAAGTTGCCACAAACAATTTGCTATTGACTTTAGTCAGTATAAATCACATGACGACACAGCAAGAATTCATATATTTGTTAAGCTTTTTGCTGCTTTTCAATCTGCTTCATTTCAAGTTTGCTATTTTATATTTGGCTTTACTAATTATATTTACTTGTATACCCTGAATGTTTTGTGTCCAAAAGCTGTTTTTGTGATTGTTGATTGATGAATTCATTACGAATTATTTGTTTGCATAAATTGACTTGGACCATATAATCTAGCAGAGCACAAGCGGTGGGTAAGACAAAGAGTATGACAATTGGTACGATGTATTTAAGATCGATATGTTTGCAAATAAGTTTGCTCAAATACTTAAACTTAAAAAATCGCGTTTGATTTATTCTTTGAAAACAAATGCTGATAAATATTTGTAAATATTTTACTTTAAACTTTGTGTTAGAAATTATGATCTTCCTGGCAAAGAACTCATAACTGCGATAACTGGCGTCGGCAGTTTTTCGCCCATAATTATTATCTTTTACGAAACAATAAATCCTAGATAAAAGTAAAGTTGTAATATCAATACACTATAATTTTTACTTAAAAAGAAAGATCCAGAATAATTACTTAAGATAACGGCTCTAAAATATTTAATATCTTGTCAAAGCAAATCGATGGGTCTAACTGTAAATGCTTATTTTCTACATAGAAAAAGTTACAATTTCCTTTGTCTTGCTTATCCCAATTTGCACTCCCTTGATTTATTCCTTTTCTTTTAGATTTCATGTTTCGGCTATTTGATTATGTTTATTTTTGCTCTGATTGATTTGATTACAGTAAAATTTTTTTCGTGATAGATTCGTTTTTCATTTGTCTAGATTTATTAGAAAACATTTGCTCTTTACAGATTGCTGTAGACACAAAAATAAAACTCAGACAAAGCGAATTGGGAAATGAAAAACAAACACTGTTTGGATGTTTGAATATAAAACGGAAATATTAGAAAAAGATATTTTTTAGCAGCAGACGGAAAATTAAAAAAAAGATATAATGGTCTGATATTAGCTATCAACAGAATATCTATGCTTTTGGTATGCCAAAGACTGTGGAGTAGATTGCTTAAAAATAATAGAGATGAACAGTAGGGAGGAATTAAAATGATTAAAGAGCTGTGACATCCTTTAAGCTGTCATGTTGAAAGACACGAATTTGGATGTAAATTCAATGTAAGTATGAGTCTTAGACATCTGGTATCGCGGATCAATCCTATAAATGCCTGAATAGCCACTACCCGCACCAAGGGAAATCATTTTATATCACGCTAAATTGTGCCAACTACCCGAGGGACGATAAATACGAGGACACTTAGATTTAATTCGTGAGCCATAGAGTAAATATGAAGGGTGTTTAAATTGTAAGGACCGATGTTGAATGTGAACCACATCTAAACGTCAAGTTCTTTTTTGCATTCCATTTCACATTTCTCAATTTCAGACTAACTCTATTTGAACCATGGAAAGATACACAATCGAGCAACGCGTTAAAGTTATTCAGGCTTATTATGAAAATGGGCATTTATATCAAAATGCAGTTCGTGCACTTCGAGATTTTTTCGGTCAATTTAATCGACCAAATGTGCATACAATCGGAAAAATCGTGCAAAAATTTGAGCAAACCGGGCCTGTAGGAGATGTGAATACCCCAATGCATGCGCGTACAGCTCGTACTGCAGAAAATATTGCTGTTATGTTGCTGGAGAGCCGTCCACCTCAACTCGTCGTCTTCCCCAACAATTGCACCTCGCTGTTGATGAACATTATTCATTAAGACTTCTATTTACACGCTTACAAGGTGCAACTGACTCAAGAACTAAAGCCTCTTGACATTCCAAACGTCCTCAATGGTCAGAATGGTGACATGAAATGGCAACAGTGGATGATCAATTTTCGAAGAAAATCATCTTCAGGGATGAGGAACATTTTCACCTCAGTGGATTCGTCAATAAGCAGAATTTCCGCACTTAGGCGAATGGTTATTCAAGAGCGATTGTTGAAAAACCAATGCACCCACAAAGAGTGACTGTTTGGTTCAGTTTATGGGCTGGCGGCAATCGGGCCGTATTTTTTCTGAAATGAGGCCGGTCTGGCAGTTACTGTGAATCGTGAGATGATAACGAACTTTTTATGGCCCGAATTGGAAGATATGGATGTGGCAGATATGTGGTTTCAACAGGACGCTGCCACTTGCCACACGGATAACGAAACAATTTCCCTTTTTGCGCCACAAATTCAATGGGCGTGTTATCTTACATGGTGGCGATGTCAATTGGTCGATAAGCCAACAACAATTCAAGAGCTAAAGGATGAGATAATTCGGCACATTAGTGGCATAGAACCTTAATTATTATGCCGCTCCTCTGGCTATGACATTACAATTGTTGTATGAGGTTATTCTTCTTCTTAATAGGCAACAGCAATATAAATTAGTCCATCAGTAGCCTCACGTAGAAAAGAATTCCAAGTACTTCGGTCTTTTGAGTCCCGTAGATAGTTAGTCACACCAAGTTTAGATAACAGCTCTTTCAGCTGGTTCATCCTACGTAGTTTTGGTCTCACCCTCCTGCGCCACTCATTGAGTTTATTGACGAAGACCTTTCGAACTGGAACTTGTTCATCCCTTCATTCAAGCCGATATCGTTGTACAGCAGATACAGCTCATAGTTCATTCGACGACGGTACTCGCTGTTAACGATGATGGGTCCAAATATTTTGCGAAGTATTTTTCTTTCGAAGACTCCCAGAATAGATTGATCCGCTTGTGTCATTACCCAGGATTCTGTGCTGTAGAGCAAGACAGTTAGGATGAGAGTCTGGTAGAGCTGGAACTGTGTTCTTCGAGAGAGCGCTTTGTCGTTAAATCGCTTTCTTAGCGCATAGTAGCAGCGGTTTGCGATCAATACTCGTCTTTTCACTTCCAGGCTGACATTATAATTTTTCATCATGGCGGAGCCAAGATAGACAAAATCATCTACCATTTCAAAGTTATAGTTGTCAACGTTCACGCAGCATCCCCGACGAGTGGACTCTTTGTTCGTTGAAACAAATAACTTGGTTTTGTCCTCGTTTATTACCAGACCCACTTCAGTCAACTGCTTTTCAATGCTCGAAAAAGCCGCAGTATCGCAATCCAACCATCAGCATACGCGAGCAACATGTGACTTTTGTTGAAGATGGTACCATTCCTGTTATCTGCTGCTTTCCGCATGATCATCTCCATAACGATGTAAAAAAGATCGCAGGACAGACTATCGCCTTTTCTAAAGCCTCGCTTGGTAGAAAATGGCTCTGACAGATTTTTGCCAATTTTCACTGAACACTTCGTGTGAGTCAGTGTCATCCCACAAAGTCGAATTAGCTTCGCGGTAATACCAAACTCAGCCATAGCATCCAACAATTTCTGTTGTATCGGACTGTCGAATGCAGCTTTGTAATCGATGAACAGATGGTAGGTGTCGATCTACATTTCAAACTCTGAATGTCCTTGACAAAATTGCCGTCTCTGCCCTTACATGTAGAGATCGCTGTTCCAAAACCATTACTTTTTACCTTTTGGTAGAACTTTTGGGCCTCACCTCTATCCCTGCAGTTTTCGATATCCTGGCTCTCTCTTTTCTTCCACAGACGCATTTTCCGCCTGAACAGGCGTTTCATCTCCCTTCTTTTCTCATTATAACACTCCGTCACCGCGCGCGTCACCATTGGCTGCAGTTTTGCCTTTCGCGACATTCATCATCATACCAGGGCTTGTCTGAGCGTGGCTTTCATAACCCTGTACGGTCGTTGCGGCATTTGTCATAGAATTCGCAATATGCCGCCACTGTGTGTCGGGAACATCAGAACTATGCGGGTTTGTTTGGAGTAATTGAAAGAGATAGTAGGAGTTGGCATTGGCTATCTCGTTGGTATGTCTAACTTCCTTTGCGTTTGATTACGAGTGTTTTTAGCACTACTTTATCGTGTGCGTACCTTGGCTGCAACTATGTGGTGATCCGAGTCAATATTTGCGTCGCGCATCACACGCACGTCCATAACGCTTGAGACATGCCTTCCATCAATTACCACGTGATCAATCTGATTTCTTGTATTTTGATCGGGAGATAACAAGGTTGCCTTGTGGATATCTTTATGCGGGAATCTGGTTCCACTCACAACCATGTTTCTTGCCGACGCGAAACTTACCAGTCTGAATCCGTTATCGGAGGTGTTGTTGTGTAGACTGCATTTTCCGACTGCTGAACCAAGAGCATCTTCCCTTCCTATTTTAGCATTAAAATCTCCCAGAACAATTTTAATGTCATGTGCAGGGCAGCGGTCATATATAAACTCCAGGCGCTCATAGAATGCATCTTTGATGTCATCGTCTTTGTCTTCCGTCGGGGCGTGTACGCAAATCAGCGTAATGTTAAAATATTTCGCCCGGATGCGAATGGTGGCTATACGGTCAATTACAGGGTTAAACCGCGAGACCAGGTGTCGAAGTCTCTTGCCGACTATGAAACCACATCCAAATTCATGTCTTTCTGCATAGCAGCTGTAAAAGATATCACAGTTCTTCCG
Organism: Muscina levida; assembly: GCA_964034835.1. Lineage (NCBI taxonomy): Eukaryota > Metazoa > Arthropoda > Insecta > Diptera > Muscidae > Muscina > Muscina levida. Next base: position 114,895,197 of record OZ035883.1, on the reverse strand, counting down.
TCGTGTGCATCCCTGTCCCGTCCATCTCATTTCCTGCATGGCGGTGATGTCAGCCTTGTACTTGTCGAGGACATCCGCCACTTGGATAGAGGCACCATCTCTGTATAGAGTTCGGACATTCCAGGTGTATATCCTTAAATCATGGTCCTTATATCGTTTGCAGGGGTCGTCAACATTTGGGGGGGGTTCTTGTTTTTCGTTTTCTTCGTGTTTTCATAATAAATTTTTGTTTAAGGAGAGTGGCTTATTAGGCCACCGCTCCCGATCTTAGTTTCTTGGGGCTGCCAAAGCCACGAAGATAGCCTGTGTTGAGTTTCAGTAACTTCTGTTACCTAGTTCCTAAGACGCATCGGTGGTAGCATGCCAATTAGGTTACTCAACATTTCGCCTTCTAACTCTAGCTAACTTCAAAGCGGTTGCTTTAAAGTCATTGCCCAGGGAATACTTGGTCTAAGACCGGAAGTAGTTAGCTGCTTGGACAGTGCCACAAAGGAATCGATTCTGGTCACTCCCAAGTGAGTGACAATCAGTAACTTTCCACCTCTGGGCAAAGTCCCATTTCCATACGTTCAACTTACGAAAAATTTGACTGAATTCAGTGTACTTACAAAAAAGATATGTATGTAAGACTATGGGGGTGAGTTCGGTCCTTTGTATGGCAGGTACCAGAAGGGGTGTGTCAAATAGTTAGGTTTTCTGAGGTTTCGCCTCCTATCACAATATAAATTAACCGACTAATTTTCATTACCCCTCAAATGTCCTTTTGGAAGTTATGGAAGATTTATTAATTTTCCAAAAATAGGTCATTTTGTATGGGAGATACCAGAAGGGGTGGCCCGATATAGTCCATATTCACTCCTGATTCATATTTTCATAAGCGTACAAATTACTCATAATTTGACTGAATTCAGTGTGCTTAGAAAAATGATATGTTTGTAAGAAGAGTTCGGTCATTTGTATGGGAGGTACCAGAAGGGGTGTGTCAAATAGTAAGGTTTTCTGGGGTTTTGCCTTCTATAATAACATAAATTAATCGGCCAATTTTCATTACCCCCCAAGAGTCTGTTTGGAAGTTATAGGAGAAATATTAATTTTCCAAAAATAGGTCATTTTGTATGGGAGGTACCAGAAGACGTAAACCGATATAGTCCATATTCATTCCTGAGTTATATTTTCATAAGCGAACATCATACGCAAAATTTGAGTAAATTAAGTTTACTTACAAAAAAAATATGTATGTAAAACTATAATGGTCAATTAGGTCATTTGTATGGGAGGTACCAAAAGGGGTATGGCAAAGGTTTCGGTTTTCTTAGGGTTTGTCTACTTTTGCAAGATAAATAAACTGACCAAATTTAAATATCCTACGACCGTCCGTTTGAAAGTTATGAAAGAAATATAAATTATCCAAAAATAGGTAATTTTGTATGGGAGGTTTTGAAAAATATTAATACTGGTAAATTTTCATACCGAACCGTTAAGGTTTACTCGAGTTATCCTGCTGACCAGCCACCCAGACAGCTAGCCAGACAGACGGACATAGCTCACTCGTCTTAAAAAGTCCTGAAACGAATTTGGTCTTAAGATACTTGGGGTCTAACTTGTCTCCTTTAATGCGTTACACTTTTTTTCGTATCAAATGATATATACCCTCATCCCTAAGGATAATGGTATAAAAATGAGGTTGTGTTACTGTAGGTAAAATGTAGCTGTATGCAAAATTTCATTAAAATCTGAGGGTGTCGGGTTCAAAATATCCTTTTTTTATAGGTTTTGATATGAAATTCATCATAAGTAATTTTATTTAAATTAAAAATCTATTAATTTCAATAACTCAAAAACAATATCTTATATTGGGTGATGGTATTTATCAGTCAGTTTACCTGACTGAGACTTTCTTACTGGTTTTTTTATTTTATTTAATAGCAATATGCTGAGGTCAAACCTTTAACAGTTAAAGGATTGAGGTTTTATCATTAAGTGTGTTGTTTGAGCTTTTTTTGGTCAGTTGATTTTTTCGATGTAAATAAAACTACCTACGACATACCCAGGAGATTTTTTATTGTTGGGCTGGGGTTTTGTTTATCCCGTATAAAACCAAATGATATTTGACAACGTCTATTTGTCACGCTCTGGGATATTTCAAAAGTACTTAACGAAATGAATTGTCAAATATACCAAATATCTAAAACATAAATTGTTCGTAGGGCTATAAATATCACTTAAATTCACCATAACACCTCTGCGACAAAAATTCATTCCCAACAACACAAAAATTCTATTAGGTTACTTAGTCTAGACACCACTATGTCTTACGAGCTAACAAACATTGACGTTAAAAATATTAAATTCCAAAACAATGCCTTAAGCTGCAGGTAGAAACGTACATCAATATCAACACGTTTTAATAGATAGCAAAGAAAAAAAGCACTGAACTATAGTCGTATAAAACATATTTATATAAATACATATGTTTGTATGTATGTACATTTAAAATCAATTTGCTGCGAAGAGGTAAAAAAAGGCAAATAAAAAAAATGTCTATTGCTTTCATACTAGCAGTTACTGACACCAAAATAGAGTCAAAATAAATCAAGCAAGCCATTAAAATGTAATCAAATATTTACCTATGAAATATTTGTATGGCTTTAAGGTGAATTGTGTTCCAATTTTATATGTTACATCAATATGTTGCTTGTGATATGACAATAACACATATTGATATAACGAGGACATGTAAGTTATACTTTTATAGGAAAACTCGTTGGTTTCCACGTAATATACGCATAATTGTGTATGTGGATCAGGGATGTGGAATCAGATTTTTGATTTTTGTCATTAACTATATAAGAAAATAGTACTATTTACACCATTATGTGGGTGGTATCATATAGGCCAAAAAATACTTTTCTCTATTTTATACATTAAACATGTTTAGTAAATTTGTAATTTTTATTAATTAACTAGCTGACCCGGCAAACGTTGTTCTGCCATACAACTTCTGACTCGGCGAACTTCGTCTCGCTCCAAGTTAACGCCTTCATATAAGCTCCAGAGTAATATTAAAACACATATATGTAGTTAAAATTTTAATGTGACTTTTTTGAATTTATTCGAAATCAGTAAAGAGCGGTCTGATAAACAATGTTTTTCGATTTGTTTTCCGGCGCTAAAACAAACAATGAAGACAGTTTGCTAACACGCGAAAAACTGAGAAATTCGAGGTTGATCCCACAAACTTCCAATTATTGGCCTTGCGATTTATTGATTGTCATCGCAAAAGCCAATCGAATGGGGATTTGAATTCGCTAAAATTGGAAAGGGTTAATCGGTTGGAATAATAGAAATTCGAGGCATAAGGACTTCCTCTACTTTGAAAAAATTTGACGGGAACGTCATCTATCCAGTTGAAACATCAACAGGAATTTGGCCATTACAAAGCGCCAGTAGATATTTTGAAAATGCAGTAGCCAATGGGTCGTTTTGCAACGTGACTCTCATGTTCGTAGTTAATTTCAACTCGTTGTCATTCCGCCACAAAGACATTAATTTCAGCAGCAGTAGATTTTGGGATGGCGGGATGGGTTTTGACGAAAATCTTCCGACAGAAATATTATAGCCCCACCAAATCTTTTCGAATCATCTCATAAATCCTTCATCTTTCGGTCAACTGCCTCCAAAGCTCGTTGAAGCGCTATCGTGCATTCATCCCAAATGATGATTTTGCATTCTCGCAACAATTTAACTGTCGCCGAACTTCTGGATATTGTGCCCAATGGCTTCTCAACTGTGAGAAGATTCATCGGAAACATCAAAGCGGAGTGTGCAGTTCGACCGCCTTTCAACAAAGTGTCAGCAGATGGTGCAACAGCTAATGCAATTTGCGATCGATACGCATACAATTTTTTTGAGCTAACCTTTTTATTTGTTTCTTTTCCTGATGACTTGTAAACAAACCTGTCGTTGTATTGACCATCTTTAAATTGTGGTGATATTCACCCTCTCCACGGTAGAACATCAACGGGTATTGAAGTGCATCATATGACCGATGAGTCTCCCGACGCATGAGAACAATATCGTGTGATTCCACATTCTCACCCTGCAATAGCTGTGAAGCCGTCGATATTCACATGAACAACTTTAAATGCAGTTATCTCCTAACAGAAAGGTTCGATCGCAAAAAGGATACAGTTGGGATCTCATCTTAAAATATATTGGTATCTCACCTCGAAATGAGTAGCAGCATAAGCCGGAAGTTTCCGATTGTAACTTCAATGCATTGCAATGCTGGCATACGGCAGACAATGAACCGATATCAACGCAGCGAAGATCTTTGAAGGCGATTGTGGAACCGTATTCAAAAGCTGCGCAATTCAAGTCTATATTTACGACTGGTCTTCTTCTAGTAACATTTTGTCGAATTTGAGGTGTTGATTGTGCAGAGTGAAACTGTGCAATATGGGCACGTCTCCATTAATTTTTTTGGCACGTTCCTTTATTGTTTGATTATTATTATTATTAGCACATCGCGTACGTCGTCCAAAGTTTGAGAAATATGAGAAATTAGTCTAGTAAATAACTAACTCTCTAAAAACAACCATGTCCTATTCGAAAAATCCAAGTTTTTCGATTTTTCCACCAAGAATTTGTCTATTTTTCATTCGGAAAGTCATGTCGGAATAATTATCTAAAATTTTTCGCAGTTACATCGTCCAAAACTATCAAATCATACGCCAAAAAGCAAAATTTCGTCAAATAAAAAATTCACGAATTTTTCCGGAATTTTCCAACAAAATTCTTCTATTTTTCCATTTGAAAAGTCATTCGGAATTATTGCACAATTATTATTCCGCAATTATTCCGGAGGATTTTCCCAAAATTTTCTCTTACATAAACCTTCTCCTGGCAATTGCGAACAACTGAAAAACATTTCAGCAAAATCGGTCCAGCCGTTCTCAATTGATGTATTACTTACTATACATTTTTGCCACCATTTTTATATATATAGATTTATCTCGTAAAATTTTCCAACCAACATCGAAATCATCAAATCATGCGAAAACTGCAAAATTTCGTCAATAAAAAAATCAAATTTTTTGCACTTTTCCGGAATTTTCCGAGTTTTTTGCTAATAATTTTCTATTTTTGCATTGGAAAAGCCATTTCGTAACAATTGCACTCAAATTTCCTAAGGATTTTCCCAAAATTTTGTGTAATACAAAATTCCTGCCAATATTGAAAAAAAAAATAGAGCAAACTGGGCCAACGTTCTCTCTTGATAAATTACTATACATTTTTCACACTATTTTTATATTTATATATTTCACAATAATCCGAAATTTTTCAGCAACACAACGAATTTTGCACCTTTACGTCGTCTGATATCATCAAATCAAGCGGTACAATGGAAGATTTCGTCGAAGGCATCGAAATCTTTTGATTTTTTTTTGGAATTTTCCGAGTCTTACACCAACAATTTTTCTATTTTTCCATTCGAAAAGTCATAATTGTTCGTAATTGTTCACAGTTACATCGCCCAAAATTACCAAAACATACGATAAGATACAACATTTTTTCGAAAGAAAAAAAAAAATTATTTTTGGAATTTTCCATAATTTTCCAACTAAAATTTTCTATTTTTCCAATCGAAAACCGAAAAAAATGTAATTTTCGATTACCTCAAATCAGGCGATGAAATGCAAAATTTTGCCGAAAAAAATCAAATTTTCCGATTTTTTCGGAATTTTCCGAGAATTTATCTAATTTTCCATTCGGAAAGTCGTTTCGGAATAATTATCCGAAATTTTTCGCAAGTTCCATTGTTCAAAACTGTCAAATCGTACGACAAAAGCAAAATTTCGTCGAAAAATAGTATTACAATTTTTCGAATTTTTCCGGAATTTTCCGAATTTTCCAACAAATTTTTTTATTTTTCTATTCGAAAAACCATTTGTAACAATTGCACACAAAATTCCATACAATAAAGTAATTTTAAATTTTTCCAATTTTCCGGCTTTTCCGGAGGAATTTTCCAAAATTTTCTTTTACATAAACCTTCTCCTGGCAATTACGAACAACTGAAAAAAAGTTTCAGCTAAATCGGTCTAGCCGTTCTCAATTGATGAATTACTATACATTTTTGCCACCATTTTTATATATATAGATTAATATTATTATTATTAATTATTATTTATTAATTAATTAATTAATTTTGTATGGGAGGTACCAGAACGGGTGGGGCAATTCCGCCCATTTACAGTTCCGTTACTTCGTTATGGAAATTATTACTACTGAAAAATTTTCATAAGGATCAGTTAAGGTTTACTCGAGTTATTCAGCTTATCCCTCAGGATGACGGTAAAATTTTGAATTTCGAACCCCGGTAGCGACCCCTAAACCTTTAAGAAAAAAATTAAAAAAATTCATATAGAGTTTTTTTGTACGTCTTAATAAAATTTTAACTTGGCCCATGAAAAATTCCAAAAACATTTTTTTTTGCCAAATAAGAATCAACCTAATGTTTACTCTGAAAGTGTAAGTGTTTTGTATCACCACCTCCAAAACGAAGACAGAGATGTATGCAACCAATCCAATCAGTAATGATATAAGCTCCAGAGAGTATGTAGAGGCTCTTCGGTAGGCAATGGTTATAATTTATAACAGTAAATCACATTTTTCGTTATTGATGCCACAAACGATCAATTCTTCTTCTGGTCAGCGTATGCACCCCCACGTCATATCCATATTAAAAGAAACTCAAAGCGTGCAAGATCACGATAAAATCATCAATACAGAGCAGTAAACGATAGTTTTATTAACTGAAATTAATTCTCCTATAACACAGATAGTTGTTGGAACTTGTAGTATGTTACAAGATACAAATAATGACATATATTACTTACTTACTTAATTTCCCTTTACACCCCATGAATGAGGTATGGGATCGCTTCTCGCATTGTTGTGAATTAACACGCTTTCTATTTTTAGCTTCACAACCAACGGCACCAACTTGTTTATCGACGAATGCGAACGTCACTGTTTGAGAAGCTCTTTCTAGACATGCCGATTGACTCGACACTTTATTTGATGTCTTTAATCGTATCAGGCTTATCGACAAAGACATTTGACCTTGCATGAGTCGAATCCATGTCATCGGCATCCTAGCACCAGCGGTACTAATAGTCTAATATACCAAACTTAATCTTAATACCTTACCGGGTCACAAATGCTCCAATATAGAATCTGCTGTGAAATAATTGACTTCCTTTCTCTTAAGACCGTAATAAAGGTGCTCCAGTCTTTACAGTTAGTACGAAAAAGTACAATGTTTTTTACTTTCGCATCCCTGGCGTATATACCAGTGTGAGATGTTTTACCTGTTATATGATACTATAGAACATAACTCATACGTAATGGCAAGTGATTGAAGTAATATACAACAAAGTTACAAATGAAATTTTCCATCTAACGCAGCTTATTGACTTTCTTGAGACACCCACATAAGTGTCAGCAATTCATCATAAATAAAGTGGATTGGGTTTTCCCCGGAAGTAAGTAAAGTGTGTAAATATTTTTTGTTCTTGTTAACTGACCTATAAATAGGGTTGAAGATTATTCAATAAATAAATATATATGAATATAATTACGAACAGCTATTTGCAAATCCGGAACCACAGACAAAATTAGTTTTTCTTTTAAAGTACTTTTTATACCATCACCCTTAGGGATGAGGGTATATATCATTTGATACGAAAAAAAGTGTAACGCATTAAAGGAGACAAGTTAGACCCCAAGTATCTTAAGACCAAATTCGTTTCAGGACTTTTTAAGACGATTGAGCTATGTCCGTCTGTCTGGCTGGATGGCTGGTCAGCGGGATAACTTGAGTAAACCTCAAGGGATCAGTATGAAAATTTACCAGTATTAATATTTTTCAAAACGAACTTATGTGATTGAAAATGGGCAGAATAACCCCACCCCTTCTGGTACCTCCCATACAAAATTACCTATTTTTGGATAATTTATCTTTCTTTCATAACTTCCCAACGGACGATCGTAGGATATTTAAATTTGGTCAGTTTATTTATCTTGAAAAAGTTGACAAACACTACGAAAACCGAAACCTTTGCCATACCCCATCTGGTACCTCCCATACAAATGACCTAATTGACCCTCATAGTTTTACATACATAATTTTTTTGTAACTGAACTAAATTCACTCAAATTTTGCATTTGATGTTTGCATATGAAAACTGGACTCAGCAATGAATATGAACTTTATCGGTTCACGCCTTCTGGTACCCCCCATACAAAATGACCTATTTTTTGCAAATTTAATATTTCTCCCATAACTTCCAAACGGGAACTTGGAGGAAAACCTTACTATTTGATGTACCCCTTCTGGTACTTCCCATACAAATGCCCGAATTCACCCTCATAGTCCTACATACATATCTTTTTTGTAAGTACACTGAATTCAGTCAAATTTGGCGTAACTTGTACGGTTATGAAAATTTGAATCAGGAATGAATATGGATTATATCGGATCACCCCTTCTGGTACCTCCCATACAAAAGTGCCTATTTTTTAAAAATTAATATTTATCCCATAATTTTCAAACGGACACTTGGGGGCAATGAAAATTGGTCAATTAATTTAACTTATGATAGGACGCAAAACTTTACAAAACATAACTATTTGACGCACCCCTTCTGGTACCTCTGATACAAAATACCGAACATACCCCCATAGTTTTAAATACATATATTTTTGTAAGTACACTGAATACAGTCGAATTTTGCGTAAGTTGTACAGTTATGATAATTTAAATCAGGAATGAATATGGATTATGAAAAAATGACCTTGTTTGGAATAATTAATATTTCTACCATAATTTCGAAACCGGCACTAGGGCGATAATCAAATTTGGCAATTAATTATCTTGTAATAGGAATTATTTTTGGGTGATGGTATTTATCAGTCAGTTTACCTGGCTGAAATTTCTGTACTGGTTGTGTTGTCATTTATCATCTTTTCTAACTATCTAACTAGTACAAATTTCTTTCACAAATGTGATTCGTTACGAGGTGAGTTTTTTAAATGGTTCTATTTACAAAACACGAGTGAATGATTGCGAATTGTTATTTGACTGGTATTTAGTATTGTTTGTCATGGGGTAACTGAAATGGAAACAGCGTCTCCAAAAATATTTTTTTTTTTTAATATGTTTTTCGAACCCTTCGATCAACAAGTAGTGTACATAATCGACTATCTGAGAGCCCTATTGTCAATATCATTCTTAAATTTTAGCCTCAGTGTAAGTTATTGGATATTACGCAACCAAAAATAAGACTTCCATCCTACAGAGAGGAGAATGTTGCGCCTGTAGCGGAGAACGTTACTAAAGATACCGACCAGTCGATTAGACATCGTGAGCATTCTGTGCACGCTTGGCATTAGATATCCAACAACTTTGAATGACGCTCTAATGATGAATACCCATTGGCAGTTCTTTCCTTTGAATTATATTGAAGCATTGCAGTGCTTTTCGTTTACTATTCGCTATTCCTCCACGATGAAGTGTTCCTGGACGGCAATCAATTGTAAATTTTGTAACTGCACTGAGAACGGCTGGAAATGTGTCATGTGTACGAAGGGGACCTGCGAGAAGGATTACAACACCACAAAACATCGGGAGAGTTAGAGCAGCAGCACTGCAATCTCCGAAACGCTCTGCTCGGAAGCTTTCACTTGCTTTTGGCATTTCCAGACATAAAATACGCCGGATCTTCAAAAAGAACTGAATTATCACCCGTATAAGCACGGGACTATTTTATACGGCGAACCTCTTGTAAAGACATTCTAGCAACTATATCCCGTGACGCAATTGTGTCCTTTCGGATGAGGCACATTTTCACCTCAGGGGTGTGTAAACTGCCCACGTGAGGAGATGCCGTCGCATAGTGACATAGTTGTTAGAACATGCGACTACTATGCGGGAGATACGTGGTTTGATTCCCGGCTCCAGTCATCTAAATTTTTCTTTAATTGCCGGCCACCTCGATGTTGTCGACAGCAACTTCGCAGTATAAGTGTCGAGTCAATCGGCATGTCTAACAAAAACATCTCAAACAGTGACGTTCGCACTCATCGATAAACAAGTAGGTGCCATTTGTTGTGAATCTAAATAAAGAATGCTTGTGAAGCATCCCATACCTCATTCATGGGGTTTAAAGGGATATTAAGTTTTTTTAAGTTTAGGGTGTGTAAACAAACAAAGTATGCGGTACTGGAGTGAAAGAAACTCCAAAGAACTTCACGAGAGACCTTTGCTTTCGGACCGCGTCACTGTGTGGTGCGCCTTATCACGAGTAAGGTTAATACTTTTTTTATTTCATTCCCAAATAAGAAAATTACCGCGTTCCACCCTGTATAAAGACTTTGGCAATATTTTTATTCCTTGCAAAATTTTGAGCAAATTTTCAAATTAAAAAATTGTGAAAAAAATGCTTAAAGATTTATGGTTTTTTGACAATATTTTTCGTATGTATAAGTGTTAGTTGTCGTAGGGAAAACTGGTCTTCGGAAAAGATGCAGACTACACATAGTGCTACAAACTTCTAATGTAGAAAAATTACACGTATTCAACCAGTAAGGTTTTATTGACTGTCAAAAATTTATATCGCGTGATTCTAGTTTTTTTTCGACATCACGTGAAATAGTCACGAGCTAGTTTGAAAATAATATACCCACAACATATTTTCTTGCTGTAGAAATTTGAATGAAAATGCATCACATGTTTCTTTTGGTGGTTAACAGAGATTAATGTCACTGATATATCAATAAATAGAGAATCCTTGATTAGAATTATCACCCACGAAAAATAAGTGTCATCATAGTCGACTTTAGGTGAATATATTGGTACTTTCATCTCCAGAGAATTTTCAATTTGACATCAATGAAGCTGATGAAGTTTTGTGGAAATAAAGTGTAATCTGTGGTATTTTGAATGCTACGTAACAATATCGGTGGCACGTTATACACATTTAAAATTTGGACATATTACAATAAGTTTTGAATACGCAGGTAAACTTTTCATTATCGATAAGTAGTCTTAGAGAGATAACACTTGACACAATAAGACATTATAAGTTTGAAGAGGAGTTAATTGGGGCAACGAATTGTTTATAGGGCGTCTAAGATCGACGCATGAAATTAGCGCTTTAAATATGCAAACCATACCTATTATCAAATTCGTCAACTATGAGATAACGAAGCATTGCCGGGACCACTAACATTTTACATAAGTAACATGCTGTTATCATGCACCTATGGAATAGATATCGTCGGTCAAGAACTGCGAGACGGGATGTTAATACGGCATTATCAATCATTAAGAAAAAGTCGACAGAACTGATAAAGGATGAGTGATAGATTGAAATTGCAGAATTTTTCCCAAAATTGTTTTGTTCGTAAACCAAAAAAAACCAGTACAGAAATTTCAGTCAGTTGAACTGACTGATAAATACCATCACCCAATATAAGGTATTGTTTAAGTCTTGAGTTATAGAAATTGACCGATTTGTAATTAAAACCAGTTTGTAAGTTTCAGTCGGGCAACCCAACTTACATTTACCCTTACCCTCAGTAAAATAAATTTATATTATATTGATATTATTACTCGATTTCTAAAGTGGGCGGAGTGGCGCATTTGTATGGGAGGTACGAGAAGGGGTGTGGTTAGGCTTCCAGATTTATTCTCCATTACTTTATCCTGTTATAGCTTTACTAATTACAGAATTTGGACACGATTGTCTTGGGTGTACTGATATTATTAGTACATCCCTAAACTGGGCGGAAAGGTACATTTGTATGGGAGGTACCATAAGGGGCGTCGCTAGACTTCCAATTTTTTCTCCAAAACTTTGTCCTGTTATAACATAACAAAATACAGAATTTGGGCACGATCGTGTCGAGTGTATTGATATTATTACCCTATTTCTAAAGTGGGCGGAGTGGTACATTTGTATGGGAGGTACCAGAAGGTCGTGTCTAGACTTCCAGATTTTTTTTCCAAAACTTTATCCCGCTTAAACATTACTAAATACAGAATTTGGGCACGATCGCGTTAGGTCTTTTAATAATATTAATCGATTTCTAAAGTGGGCGGTACCAGATGTGTATGGGAGGTACCAGATGGGGCGTGAATAGACTTCCAAGTTTTTTCTCCAAAACTTTAGCCTGTTTTAGCATTACTAAAAATAGAATTTGGGTACGATCACGTTTAATTTATTGATATTATTTCTCCATCTCTATAGTGGGCGGAAAGGTAGATTTGTATGGGAGGTACCAGAAGGGGCGTGGCTAGGCTTTCAAAATTTTTTCCAAAACTTTATCCTAGTATAGCTTTACTAAATAAAGAATTTGGGCGACGATCCCGTAGGGTGTATTGATATTGTTACTAGAATTCTAAAGTGGGCGGAATGATGTATTTGTATGGGAGGTACCAGAAGGGGCGGGGCCATGTAGCCCATTTGTAATACCGTAAGTAGTTTTGAGAAAATAATAACTCGTGCAAAATTTCAAAACATTTGTTTGCGTCTTTCGAAAGTTATCGTGCGAACCAGCCGGACAGCCACCAGACAGACAGACAGACAGACGGACATGGCTCAAACGACTTAAAAAGTCATGAATCGAATTTGGTTCAAAGAAACCTAGGGTCTAAAGTCACTCCTTCTATGTGTTACACTTTTGGGTCGTATCAAATGATATATACCCTCATCCCTAAGGGTGATGGTATAATTATGTCAGCCTTGAAACCAAGAGTCGGGTATTGATCGCATGGCGCTGTTACTATAAGCTAAGCTGGATTTTTTATGACACAGCCCTCGTTGATAATCTTCCTGTAGCAGATACTGATCCTCATTATCTAGCTCTTCAATGCAGAGCCACAAGTAATGACACAAGCGGATGCATCTGTTTTGGGATTCTCAAGAGCAACATACTTCTAAAAATATTTAGGACTTGATTTTGTTTTTTGTTGATCTATATTTAATTACGATATTGTCATAGTTCGGTTTAAGATCAGTTCTATTGGTAAGAATTTATTATTCCCGATAGTTTTTTTTTCACAAGATTTGTAAAGTGTATTATGTGACTTCTTTTCTATCACCCCAATCCTTAAAAGAAGAAAGCATCTCAAAGCTAATGAAAACCTTACCCAACAGTGGTAAGATAGAATCCTCGAAGCACATAACGCCGTGAGCAGTATAGTGACATTGACACTTGAATATATCCTTTGCGAGTTATTTTTTATAATAAGGTCTTCATTCTGTTTTATATAGGTTGAATCATGCTACAATGTGGATTTAATACTCCTCAGATACCAGGAAATTAAAGTGCAATCGCACTATACATGTTACATATGTATTTGTTTTCTATTCCATAAAAACACATACACAAACAATCATCACATGGCTGCAAATTAATATTCAAATGTATACCACAAGAAATTAATACACAAGCAGAAAGTCAACGAAGAAATTTAATTACTGTTTCATAGAGAAAAAAATTACATCGTATCTAGATAAACATATTCTGTTTGCTTATATGACTTCATTTGACATTTTTAAGCCCACATATTATTAGTGTTGTCATTCCCTTTTTAAATTTAAAAAATCAAGACATGTACCATAATAATTCCCCATAATATTTAACATACCCTCATCCGCATTTGATTTACATATACAAAACAATTCATCAGAATACATCTTCCATCAGTAAACGGCGGCATATTTGACTTTCACCAAGTTGAATAGGCATGTACAGAATTTTTCGTCTCTTAAATAAAAACTCATGTCGACCACCTGGACATGTCTAGACAATGTATGTTAAGAGCAAATAACAGACGCAGACGGCGTATGTATACGAAAACAAGATTTTTGCATGTTCTGCATAAAAGGATAAAATTATGAGGGTGTTTGAAACATATGTCTCACATTCACATATTTGAACAACAAACGAACAAAAAAAAGTTTAACACAAGCGAAGGCGTTTACCATCACACATGTCCACAGTTTATTGACTCAAATATCCAAAAAAAGAGTATAAACAAATCAGACACGCAAACCTGCCATTACAAAGTATACAACAAGCACGTATTTATAAGTAGGTTTAGCCTTAAGGCCTTTTGTGTTCTAATTTCGTAAGTTAGATCGATATATTGATTTTTTTTTGGGTGAAAATGAAATAAATTGAAATATTGAGAGCGTATGATTGTTATTTGTTGAAAACACAATCAATCATACGTCCTTAGCTGAGAGATATGGGTGATAAATTTGAAATGGCTGTTATAGAAACGAAATTTAAGTTTCACTAATGTACTTGTATGTGATTGAGTCCCGGAAGTCGTTGAAAGCAGTCAAATTTAACACGGGAGTGTGAGAAAAAGAGCGCACTGCCTTCCAAGCAGTGTTGGGCAAAATTTATTCTAAATAACAAATAAAACAAGTAATAAAGTTTCAGGCGGGCAACCCGACTTACATATACCATCACCCTCAGTACAACAATAAAATGTTCTATAATACTGATATTATTACTCGATTTCTAAAGTGGGCGGAGTGATACATTTGTATGGGAGGTACCAGAAGGGACGTGTCTAGACTTCCAGATTATTTCTCCAAAACTTTATCCAGTTATAGCTTTACTAAATACAGAATTTGGGCACGATCGCGTTAGTTCTATTTATAATATTAATCGATTTTTAAAGAGGCCGTTACCAGATAGGGCGTTGATAGACTTCCAATTTTTTTTTCTCAAAAATTGTATCCTACTAAAGAAAGAATTTGGGTACGATCGCGTTGGATTTATTAATATTATTACTCCATCTTTAAAGTGGGCGGAAAGGTACATTTGTATGGGAGGTACCGGAAGGGGCGTGGGTAGACTTCCAATTTTTATCACAAACTTTATCCTGTTATAGCTTTACTAAGTACAGAATTTGGGTACGATCCAGTTGGGTGTATTGATATTATTATTCGATTTCCAAAGTGAGCGGAATGATGTATTTGTAGGGGAGGTACCAGAAGGGGCGTGTCTAAACTTCCAGATTTCTTCTCTAAAACTTTTTTCTGCTTGAACTTTACTAAATACAGAATTTGGGCACGATCGCGTTAGGTCTATTTATAATATTAATCGATTTCTAAAGTGGGTGGTACCAAATGTGTATGGGAGTTACCAGATGGGGCGTGGCTAGCCTTCCAGAATTTTTCTCAAAAACTGTATCCTGCCATAGATTTACTAAAGAAAGAATTTGGGTATGATCGCGTTGGATTTGTTAATATTATTACTCCATCTATAAAGTGGGCAGAAAGGAACATTTGTATGGGAGGTACCAGAAGGGGCATAACTAGTCTTTCAATTTATCTCCCACAACTTTATCCTGTTATAGCTTTACTAAGTACAGAATTTGGGTACGACCCCATTAGATGTATTGATATTATTACTCGATTTCAAAAGTGGGCGGAATGATGTATTTGTATGGGAGGTACCAGAAGGGGCGGGCCATGTAGCCCATTTGCAATACCGTAAGTAGTTTTGAGGAAATATTAACACGTGCCAAATTTCAAAACATTTGGTTGCGTCTTTCGAAAGTTATCGTGCGTACCAGCCGGAGAGCCAGACAGCCAGATAGACATGGCTCAAACGACTTAAAAAGTCATGAATCGAATTTGGTTCAAAGAAACCTAGGGTCTATAGTGACTCCTTCTATGGGTTACATTTTTGGGTCGATATCAAATGATATATACCTTCATCCCTAAGGGTGATAGTATAAAGATACAAATAAATTTGATTTAGTTGTTATTTAGAATAACAGGGCTTATCGCCCTATTTGATGTGTCATACCATAAAGTCGTATTAGCATCGCAGAAATACCAAATTCAAGCATGGCATATGATAGTTTCTGTCGTACCGTTCTGTCGAATGAATCTTTTAAGTCGATAAAAAGGTGGTATTTCTTGAGTCTTCTCCAGGATTTGTCATACTGTGAATATCTGGTGAATATCCGGATTTACCAGATCTAAAGCCACACTTATAGAGTCCAATCATCTTAGTCTTGAGGGGCTTTAGTCTTTATCATAACATACGACAGGACCTTTTATGCGATTAAAAAAAGGTGACTGATGCACAAACTGGGATCGCCGTATATTCAGATTCCAATCATGTTGCCCTGTATCTGTGAGCTGGTGTATGCTCGAAATTCTGTTAGACTTAAGTCGTGGAATTGCCCCAATGAGCTCTTTTTTGGCTGGGTGGAGGACAATCTACTCCATCATCAGTGTGATAGGTTTGATCTTGTCTTTTGCTGTTGGCTCTTTACTTTTGGTAAAATTTTTGAACTTGAACTCTATTTCACTCCTTTTCGATATCTTCGCCCTTTTCTCGTTACATCTTTTCGGCACAGCACACAATACAATTGGCTGTCGCTTTGCCTTGTATGCAGCATCCAATTCCTCAGACAATTCATCTTCGCAACAGAGATTGTCCGAGCGGGATATTTCCTACGCCAGTGCGGTTGTTGCGGCTTTGGTCATAAATGCGAAATTTGATATTACTGTGTGTCGGGAACATCAGAATTTTTGCCGATGTCTAGTTTCCTTTGCGTTAGGTTTTAGTTTTTTTTTGTTTCTGTGTAGACTGAATTTTCGACTGCTGAACCAAGAGCATCTTTCTTTTCCATTTTTGCAGTAAAATCTCCTGGGCAACGGTCTTATGTTTTCTTCAGGCGTTATGTCTCGTACTTTCGTCAGGATGTTCAGTTCGTCCTATTGTGGACTGTGGCTTACATTGTTAAACCGCAAGACCAGAAGTCTAAATCTTTTGCCGGCTACGAATCCGATAGTGCGATAGTGCACGAGTTTTCGAATTCAATACGAACCACCCCTTAATTTTGTGTGGTTAGTAATAAAATGCTTAGCCAAATTTTGAAGCAGGTGGGGGTTAAATAACAGCGCATCATGGTCAAAGTTGGGGAGAAGTGAAAAGAACCACATCAAGTCCCGTAACTAGAGGAGTTAAATGTATGACTGGCCCAAAGTAATTTTCCCTCCTAACATTTTCCCAAAACTTCCTACCCCCAAGTGGGCTCTCATACAAAAATCTAATTTCTATAAATTTTGCTTCCAGCGCTCTTACTACCCCCACCGTGCCTCTAGAGCATTCAAATGTATGACCGACCTCCAATACCCTACTCTACCTTCCACCATTAAGGTGGTCCCCCCGGCTCTATGAAAAATGCCACAAATGCAAAATGCCCCAAAAAAAAAAACGAAAAATTACCCAAAATAAAATTGGGCGAAAAAAAATGAAAAATGACCCAAAACTCAAGAACGAAATTTTCCCCAAAAATTATGAAAAATACCCCACAAAATTTATGAAAAATACCCCAAAAAAATATTCTTCTAAACAAATCTGGCATTATTAAAAGACGAATGCGGTGGGGGGACACGCCCCCCCCCTTTTTTATCATCTGCACCATGCTTTTTTATTTGTATATAATAACAAAAAATTGGGGTATTTTTCATTCCTGCAAATTTGGGTCATTTTGCATATGAAAAATAACCCAAAATAAAAAAACCAAATTTTACCTAAAATAAATAAAAAGTTTCCAAAAATTTATGGGGGATTTTTCATATGAGAAATTCTCCAATTTTGTATGCAAAATTTTTTGGGTAATTTTTCGTTTTTTTTTTTGGCTTTTTGCATTTGGGGCATTTTTCATAGAGCCGGTCCCTCCACCATACAATTTTAATAATTTTTATACCATCACCCTTAGGGATGAGGGTATATATCATTTGATACGAAAAACAAGTGTAACGCATTAAAGGAGACGAGTTAGACCCCAAGTATCAAATTCGTTTCAGAACTTCTTAAGAAGAATGAGCCATGTCCGTCTGTCTGGCTGGCTATCTGGATGGCTTGTCAGCAGGATAACTCGAGTAAACCTTAACAGATCGGTATGAAAAATTACCAGTATTAATATTTTTCGAAACGAACTTATGGGATTGTAAATAGGCAGAATAGATCCACCCCTTCTGGTACCTCCCATACAAAATTACCTATTTTTGGATAAATGATATTTCTTCCATAGCTGCCAAACAGACCATCGGAGGATATCTAAATTTGGTCAGATTATTTATCATGCAATAGTAGACAAACTCTAAGAAAGCCGAAACCTTTGCCACACCCCTTCTGGTACCTCCCATACAAATGACCGAATTGACCCTCATAGTTTTACATACATATCTTTTTTGTTAGTAAACTGAATTCACTCAAATTTTGAGTATGATGTTAGCTTACGAAAATTAGACTCAGGAATGAACATGCACTATATCGCCTTCTGGTACCTCCCATACCAAATTACCTATTTTTGGAAAATTAATATTTCTCCCATAACTTCCAAACGGTACCCTGCTGGTACCTCTCATAGAAATGACCGAACCCACCGCCATAGTCTCGCATACATATCTTTTTTGTAAGTCAACTGAATGCTGTAAAATTTTGCGTAAGTTGTACAGTTATGAAAATTTGAATCAGGAATGAATATGGACCATATCTAATCGCCCCTTCTGGTACCTCCAATACAAAATGACCTTGCTTGGAAAAATAATATTTGTCCCATAATTTCTAAACCGGCACCTGGGGGAGAATCAAATTTGGATCTTGTAATATGAGGTAAAACCTCAGAAGCCCTAACTATTTGACACACCCCTTCTGGTACCTTCCATATAAATAAACGATATTGTCCCTTTTACATACATATCATTTTGAAAGGTTAGCGTTCATTGAACGTTGATTTACGAAAAAAAAGCAGACCCGTTGTGCTGGCCCTAATTGTACCTCCTATACAAGTAAGTGAAATTGTTTACGGTTTTGCTCCACAAACAGACAAAAAATAATACATAAGTAATTTTATTTGAATTAAAAATCTATTAATTTCAATAACTCAAAACTGAAACAATATCTTATATTGGGTGATGGTATTTATCAGTCAGTTTATCTGACTGAAATTTCTGTACTGGTTGTTAATGCGTTCGATATTTCTACCGATTTTCGGCGACAAACTGAAGCATAAATATCTGTTCCTACTCGTTAAGGTACAACAAACTGCAGCAGTCCTCTATTAATTGGTCTTACTGGTAGTCCTCTCGCTCTTTCCAGGTTTCTGGATCGGTAACAGAGAAAGCTGTTGACAAGCCGAAGCCGATTTCTACTCCTTTGAGTTGTTCAATCGCATATAAATGTGACACGGTAATTTTTTTACTACTGCATTATCAATTAATGCAACATTTGAGTAAATATTATGTATCATGTAGAAACACATGATTTTAATTAAATTTCATTTTGTATTTACCTGCTTTTCCAATGGCCTCTGGGCTTTGGCAGATTGACAACTTCTTTATTGAATTTTTTTCCCATCAAAAAAGCTTAAGGAGATTAATTTTATGTATAAAATATCTCATTAATACTATGGACTGCAGTTATTTGCGGTTAACAATTGTGCTTTTGCTGCAGTATGCGGAAGAGGTCGTGTGGTTTTTAGCCTGAATGCATATTGTTATTATACTTTTATGGTATTATGGTATTGAGTGCAGTTCTATGGATATTTATTAAAAATAATGATTAAACAAACAAAAATAAAGAATCAAACTTTATTAGGCTTTAATTAATATTTGTAACTACAATAGCGGCAGATACTAACATAAAACTAGAATAAAAAAGCTGGTGCATATTACATTCAAAAATAACAACAATTAAGTTTGACCTGTTTCAGTTGTCCTCATCTCTTTTATATTTCTTGAATCTCAAATCAATATAATTTTCATATAATACCTAGTGTGAAGTTGTCGTCATGTAAACTTAAAAAGTCGTAAGAAAGCCGATAAGTATACTACGTATTATCAATCATTTTTGTTGTTGCTCAATGGGTTGCCTGGCATACCAGCATTTGCTACGGCTATATGTTAAATACCACTCATGAATAAAATCTACAACCAAAGTGAAAAAGTTAACAAATAAATAACTCGGCATGAAAGCTAACAGCTCCACATGCATATGATTGATCTACTCTATAAAATTGATTTCATCGAAAGGAAATATTGGCACTGTTCTGGCTAAAATACCATTTGTAAGTGCAGAGCACCGTATATACATGCAAGTCAATTAACAAGGAAACCAGCAAAAACCTGCAACTGAATGCATTTGCTATTGGCAGATACAATTATTAAATACAATTTTCAACAGAATCTAAATTAGTACATAAATAGGAAAATCATATGCTTTAGCTGGGATATACAATATGCAAATTTTGTTGCACTGTTATGCTGCTATAACGTTTGTTACGAGAAGCAACGTTAGTCGAAACTTCAATCCTTTTCGTCCTATCCTTATAATTACATCATCTTTGACATTTATTTGTGTTACTGGACGGTTCAAGCAGCACGTTTTCAATGTGTCATAATTTTCACAGCATTCAAATGTTGTGGATTAAACCATGGTAACATACAGTGCGTGCCATGTAAATGTCCACAGCGACAGCCTTCAAAATGACTTAGTGGTTGTTTATGCAACATTTTTATTTATAATTTATTGATATGAGGCTTCCTACAAAATGAGAACAGAAATTTTAGTAAGATATATTAACTGACAAATACCATCACCCACTAAAAGATATTGATAATAATGATAAGTCTTGATTTATTGAAATTAGCCGATTTTTATTTAATTTACTTATGTATTATTATTTGTCTGCTTGTGGAGCGTAAACTGTTGTAAATAGAACTTTCAGTTATAATACCTGCTGTCTAGAGGCATGTAGCAAAACCGTAAAAATTTTACCAATATGTTTAGTAGGTACCATTAGAGGCAGCACAAAGTGACGGTTTTTTTTGTAAACCAACGTTCAAAAACCGCTTACCTTGGCAAAATTGGACTAACTTCAGTGGATATACAAAAAAGATATGCATGTGAAAGGAATAATTTCTGTTCCTTATATGGGAGGTAGCAGAAGGGGAGTATCAAATAGTTAGGTTTTCTGAGGTTTCGCCTTCCATTATAAGATACATTAACTGACTAAATTTCATTACCCGCAGGAAGTTATGTAAGAAATATAAATTTTTACAATAATATGTCATTTTTTATGGGAGGTACCAGAACGAGCCAACTTATATAGTCCATATTCATTTTAGCGTCAAATTTTCATAAACATTCCTTTGGGATTATATACCGAAGAAAAATATTATATGAGCTTCGATCTTAGTCACACCAAGTTCTGCAAGGTTCTCAATAACCTGGTCTTTCCAATGGAATTTTGGTCGCCCTCTTCTGTGCCGTCCATCGAGTTCATTGTCGATACTTTTCGACCTGAAGCATTTTCTTCAATGCGTACAATATGACGTACCCAACGCAACCGCTGCACATTCATGATTCATACGAACGATAGATACTCTCCGTGAACTATGATGGGTCCATATATTTAACGGAGTATTTTTCTTTCGAATACTGCTAGAACCGATTCATCCGCTTGTATCACAAACCTGGATTTTGAACTATATATCAATGCAGGTAGAACCAGTTTCTAGTATAGCTGGATTTTTGTTCGTCAAGAGAGGGCTCTGTCATTAAATCGCTTGCTTAGTCCGTAGTACCATTTATTAGCAAGCAGGGATCTTCTCCGGATTTCGAGGCTGACATTTTTTTGTTTTATTGATGGCGGAGCCTAGGTAGATAAAATGATCTGTCATCTCAAAATTATAGTGGTCAAAGTTCACGCAGTTTCCCAGACGAGTAGATTCTTGGTTCGTTGAAACTAATAACTTCGTTTTGTCCTCGTTCGCCATTAGAACCATTTTCACTGGTCCCATCTTACACCTAAGAAGGCTGCAATCACATCCCGCAGTTTTCGACCGAGGATGTGGTCGTCATCAGCGTACGCAAGTAGCATGTGCCTTTTTTTTAATATCGTTCCACTCGTGTTTACTGAAATTTTTCTAATTATCGTCTCCATCGCTAAGTTTGAAAATGTCACACAACAAGCTGTCGCCTTGTTTTTGGCCTCGTCTGGTATAGAATGTCTCTGTCAGGTCCTTGTCAATCTTTACTGCAAACTTTAGAGGCGTGTCAGCTTCGCTAGAATACCAAACTCAGCCATGGCTTCGAGTAATTTCTGCCGTATCGGGCTGTCGAAAGCAGCTTTATAGTCGACGAAAAGATGTTACGTGTCGATCTGTTTCTCTTGGGTCTTTTCCAGGGTTTGCCGAAGTGTGAATATCAAGTCAGTTGTTGATTTAACAGGTCTAAAGCCAAACTGGTAAGGCTCGATGAGTTTGGATAGCTCCTGCTTTAGACTTTCTCATAGCACACTCGACAGGACCTTATATGCGATGCGTAAAAGGCTTATCCCGCGGTAGTTGGAACACACACTTGGATCACATTATTTTCAGCACAGTACATAGTACGCTTTAATTTCAATTATCGGGCATACACTCGTTAATCCAAACCGTGCGTAGGAGTGAGTGCATGCTCGTAATGATCTCAGCGCTCTTCTAAATAGCCAAACACGGTTGTTGCGGCGGTTGTCGTGGTATGCGCAATATGTTGCCACTGTGTATCGGAAGTCAGAAGTAGAGGCGTTGTGTCGTAGCAGTTGGGAGAGCTGTTTGAAGTAGGCAGTGGCTATCTCTGGGGCTTGCAGCTTCGCAATGTCCAGCTTTCTTTGTGTTTGGTTACGTAGGTTTTTCGCTCTACTCAATCTTGTATGCACCTATGTTGCAACGAAGTAATGATTCGAGCCAATATAAGCACCATGGATCACGCGCAAGTCCATGTCACTTGATGCGTACCTATCATCATCATATGATCAATTTGATTTTTGGTGTTTAGATCAGGGGATAGCCAAGTTGCCTTGAGAATATCTTTGTACTGGAATCTGGTTCCACTTATTACCATGTTCTTTCCCGCTGCGAAGCTAAACTGCCTAAGCTCATAGTCTGATGTGTCATTATGCAAGCTGATTTTACCGACCGATGGACCAAGAACATCTTTCCTTCCTATTTTGCATAAAAGTCTCCCAGGACGATTTTTATGTCATGGCTACGGTTGTATGTTTTCTCTAGGCGCTCGTAAAATGCATCTTTAACTCATCGCCCTTATCTTCCGTCGGAGCATGAGCACGGTTTTTTAAAATTGTTGCATATTTATTGTTCACATTGAAAGATATTTTACGCAGCGGTCCTCAACTCAAATAACCACTAAAACGGTGCATGCTCTGTCGTTTACTGTGACGAATGTGACATACATCTGCGACGTATGTGACATAGGTATATAACGTCGTAAACCTAACGTCAATTTGAATTTTTGATTATTTTATTAATCGATGTCAACAAATATTCTATTATTCGAATAATCCATTAATCTTGTCGAAAAATTTGATATAAACAGAAAGATTTGAAAAAAATAAATAAATTCTATTTACACCCCATGAATGAGGTATGGGATAGCATCCTTCGTTGTTGTGAATTAGCACGCTTTCTAATTTTTGGTTTACAACTTACGGCACCTACTTTTTTTTACGACGGACGCCAACGTCAATGTTTGAGAAGCATTTACTAGACATACCGATTGTGTCGACACTAACGCTGTCGACTACATTGAGAGGGAAGGCAATGGAAGAAAAATGTAGATGACTGGAGGCGGGAATCGAACCCGGGATCTCACGCATGGTAGCCGCGTTTTTATACCATCATGCCCACATTACGATCAGCTTGAACAATGTTCATAAAAACTCTTGGAAAATATTGAAAAAATTTGTGTGCCCCTATCCTTATTGATAGTTGCTTAAATCATTTACTTTATTACAATCCGTAGTCAAATTTGGAAAAGAAGGTAAAAATTTTGGAAAATTTAATACTTTTGAGACAGTTTTGTGACGTTTACAACTTAACACCACTGTGATAATCGTAAACCTAACTTACGAACCATCTCTGTGCCACGCCCCAAATAAAATCCATGATTATTAAAATGAAATTAAAAATCGGAACAGTTTGTTTTTAAGTAATGGCAAAAAAACATGTATCATATTGGTAGGTCTGAAAAATACTGAATTTTTTTGAATCGAAACTCACTTCACAGCAATCCTCAACTGGTTTAAGGTTTACTTAAAATAACGCAAAAACGGCGAATTAGGTTTTGAATAGCATGACCAATCGTTCCTACCCTAAACCAGTGGAGGACCGCTATGTATCCACATCGTCTTAAGAGGACCGGCTGAAACATTTTTAAAAATGTTTCAATAATTATATCTTTAAAAAATGCAAGTCCTTTTAAACACAAACTTGATTATATAATAAAAAACCACTTACGCAGATTAGTTTCGTTTAATATCACCTTTCAATGTTGTCGAACGAAGTAATACATCAATAAATATAGTGGTAACACTAATGATTTTTAGTGTTACCACTATATATATCACACATAGTGTGATAGAGCATTACAAAAACTAAATTCGTTATAATTTTTCTGCAAAAATCAAACATAACCTTTGTTTGCCTTTGTCTATCACAACGATTTTTGCAATGACTTAAATTAAACCATCTTATTGCCAGCACTATTCTTATGATTTTATCATAACCGCTTGTCTATAATGCTTTTCGTTTTTAAAACAACGACATTTTGAGAACAAACCAAAATCGCTGTCCAAAGCAAACTATATAACCGCAGAGCGAACAAAAATGTGTTTTAAACATTACTGTCGTTAGAACAACACGAATCCGTTCACCAAAACAACATAATGTTGTGTCATCAGCAACTTTATGTTGACGCTGATGCAATTTTCAGTGAAATCATCGATTTACATGAAACATTTACACAGCAAACAAATATCGCATTGACCATACTACAAATGTGCTGTATGTCATAGGCACTAGTCGGGAGATATACTGAAATAGAGGAATTACTTATTTAAGCAAATTTTGACATCGGTAAGGATATACTAAGTACTGTAAGAAATTAATGTGAAATAATACTAAATCGGAAAAAGAATTATGTTTAATTTTCTATAAATATCAAATCGGAAATGGGCACCTAAAATTTTCTACTGAAATTCGAAAATCATGAGAATGTTTAGTCTATGTTTTAGTCTAAAAATTGAACAATTTTTGAATTCTAATATTTCAAAATATTTCGGAGATCTTTATATACAATCGGTTTTTGTACTGAATACCAAAATTTATATTGAATTAAAATATTTGAAATTTTGTCTCAAATGTAAATAAATTCTGAGTCCACTGTGTATAAGCGTTATTACGATGGTATATATAAAAATATACGTGTCATATTCATTTTGTCAATATTCTTTCATTTAACTTCACTTGAATTAAATAAATATTTCTGTATTATATTTCACATAGCTTTGAAGCCCTTTCATTTAAATAATTCTTGCGGATTACCCTTTTGGCCATTTATCCATTTACATCTTTCATTCCAAACAGTTTTTTTTTTGTCATGTCGCCATAAAACCACATCTCCATAAAGTATTAAAGTTAAGCTTTTAATTGGGTTTATTTGGTTACTTGTGAAAACTTTTCACACTTTTGTGTGTATGTGTTTGTTTTTTTTTATTTTATTTGCATTTTAGGTTACAGTAGGGTCATGCATATAATGCTGAGTAATGTCACAGTTTCTAAAATTGCACCAAAAACAGGATATAGTCTAGACTGAAAATACTTTTTGGAAATAATTATAATGATCCATTCTTTTAATAGCTGATTTTTACGATTCATTATTATTAAACGTAAGATGTCTAATAAAGGCTGCTCGACAAATAAATAAAATAACAGAAATATAATGGGAATTATAGTTGTAATTAAATGTGGGAGAGAGTTTCTCACATTCGCCTTGTTCAAAATAGGCAGGGGCATACTAGAAAAGTTACTCAGCATTATAAATTGGATTTATTAAAAGAATGGACACTATTGTAAATTCGCCACTAGAACAATATAATCTCCTTCACGCACAGCTATACATTTAATTATTTTTTTTGCAGTGCGTTAAGTAACCAAGTACACCAACACCTATCTCCACAAGCCCCTCGCATTTCACAAATTTGTCTGTTTCGTTCTTAGCCATTCATTTCATTCAATTCAGATATGCAAATTAGGTTTCAGTAAAATCCATTATTTCCTCACTTTTAGTCTGATATGTCCTCTACTTTGTGGACCTTTCTGTTCTTCCTTTCCATTTTGTACATTTCTTAATTCTGCAAGTTTTATTTGAAGTACGACAGAGAATTATTTCACCTTTTTTTGTTTGTCTGGGCGCAGATTAAACATAAAAAGCACGACAGAGACAGACAGGATTATATTTGTACGAAAATAAAAACAGTTTTCATTGAAAAGTGTATACTTTTGCTTTGGTTTGTTATTTCCTATCGTAAAGTTCTGTCCTTCAGCTGATAGTTTACTAAAGATGTTTGTACTTTAATTATTGTAGACTTTACTTTGTTTTGATACAGCTGTCTATTTTAGTATTTAATTATTTTTTAAAACATATTAGATAAGGACACTGGCAGATATTTGGATTCATAAGCCACCAAAAATATCTAGTAGATGAAAATGAAGTTACGATTAATTAAGCATGTTAGTAATGTTTGGGTGCCGTTGAGGATGTTAAGTGATTCTTGCATCTCAAGCCGTCTCACAACCTCTATGTGGTGGCACCTAGGCAACATTGTCTTGTGCTATTTTTATACCATCACCCTTAGGGATGAAGGTATATATCATTTGATACGACCCAAAAGTGTAACACATAGAAGGAGTGACTTTAGACCCTAGGTTTCTTTGAACCAAATTCGATTCATGACTTTTTAAGTCGTTTGAGCCATGTCCGTCTGTCTGTCTGTCTGTCTGTCTGTCGGGTGGCTGTCCGGCTGGTTCGCACGATAACTTTCGAAAGACGCAACCAAATGTTTTGAAATTTTACACGAGTTATTATTTTCTCAAAACTACTTACGGTATTGCAAATGGGCTACATGGCCCCGCCCCTTCTGGTACCTCCCATACAAATACATCATTCCGCCACTTTATAAATCGAGTAATAATATCAATACACCCTAAGGGATCGTCCCCAAATTCTGTATTTAGTAAAGCTATAACAGGATAAAGTTTTGGAAAAAAAGTTTGAAAGCCTAGCCACGCCCCTTCTGGTACCTCCCATACAAATCTACCTTTCCGCCCACTATAGAGATGGAGAAATAATATCAATAAATTAAACGTGATCGTACCCAAATTCTATTTTGAGTAAAGCTATAACAAGATAAAGTTTTAGAGAAAACCAGTACAGAAATTTCGGTCAGTTGAACTGACTGATAAATACCATCACCCAGTATAAGATATTGTTTAAGTCTTGAGTTATTGAAATTAACCGATTTGTAATTAAAACCAGTTAGAAAGTTTCAGTCGGGCAACCCAACTTACATTTACCCTTACCCTCAGTAAAACAAATACTTTTCTGTTATATTGATATTATTACTCGATTTCTAAAGTGGGCGGAGTGGCACATTTGTATGGGAGGTACGAGAAGGGGTGTGGTTAGGCTTCCAGATTTATTCTCCATTACTTTATCCCGTTATAGCTTTACTAATTACAGAATTTGGGCACGATTGCCTTGGGTGTACTGATATTATTAGTACATCCCTAAAGTGGGCGGAAAGGTACATTTGTATGGGAGGTACCATAAGGGGCGTCGCTAGACTTCTAATTTTTTCTCCAAAACTTTGTCCTGTTATAATATCACAAAATACAGAATTTGGTCACGATCGCGTCGAGTGTATTCATATTATTACCCTCTTTTCAAAAATCGCTCTAACGGCTTTTCTAATAGATCGATTGATACGAAAAATTTACCAAGTGGTACTGTTGACCTGTTGATAGTCGGTGGCTATATTTGGTTGTGATTGGATAATGGGGCGTGGCACCGCCAATCAAACTTGAAAATTAAAAGGGCTATAACTCATGAACTATCAGAGGTATGAAGATGAGATTTGTAATATATGTTGTTGTTGCAGTATGAATTACAGTAAGGGTGGAAATGGGCTGTTCCACACCCTTTTTAAAACAAACGGTTACAACTGTCAATATTCCACAGTATATTGCTGTTCGCCTAGAGATATGAACAGTAAGGTGGACCAATTTTTTTATTCACAAAAATCGTAACCAAAACCGGAATCTACGTTGAATTGTTAAAAAATTTTACCAATAAATTTTGTGTCTAAAATCAATTCCTAGCTCGCGCTGGGAAGCATGATGATTTCAGATAAAGATTTTTTTTTGTTTTTAAATAAGCACAAATCGAAAAATTCAAATATGTATTTTTTGAGACCTTTTGCGTAAAACTGACTTCCCAACAAACTAAATGTTTTATTACAGAAGCAAATCTATGTATTGGTTAAAAGGTAATGGCCACTGAGAGTTGGCATACAGAAATTAAGTTTTAAAAAATCATTTTTCAGAATATTTCCTCATTGCTAAAAAAAATATCTCTACCTGAAATCTTCATGCTTCTCCGTGCGAACTAGGAATTGATTTTAGACATATAGTTTCTTAGTAAAATTTTCTAAGAATTCTTCGTACATTCCAATACTGATATACGGTTAACAGGTTTTTTTTTTTGACGCGAACTAATTGATTCGCCCTAATGATCAGGCTATTTCGAACAAAATAAGTTAAAAGTGCCGAGGCGCCGCCCACGCACTTCAATAGTTAACTTTTTAACTGTATCAAATAATGGTCCGTACACCAGGCAGTGTAGGATGCGCAGACTGATTTTAGACATATAGTTTCTTAGTAAAATTTTCTAAGAATTCTTCGTACATTCCAATACTGATATACGGTTAACAGGTTTTTTTTTTTGACGCGAACTAATTGATTCGCCCTAATGATCAGGCTATTTCGAACAAAATAAGTTAAAAGTGCCGAGGCGCCGCCCACGCACTTCAATAGTTAACTTTTTAACTGTATCAAATAATGGTCCGTACACCAGGCAGTGTAGGATGCGCAGACTAAAATAGTGTTTTTTTTATTTACTTTACAGGTATGTATTTTTCAATTACTTTTCAGGAGAGCGAATCGGTAATAATAGATAGAAAAATAAGGCAATATTCATTGTAGTTATACTACAATGGTTAAATTTTTATAGTATATCAGATGTAACATTAGCAAACAATTGAAAATAATCTATGCATGGGGTATTTTTCTTGACATATAAAACTTCTGATAGGTATAAGTGTAAATCTAGCTGTCATACTAATGAAGTGTATTAGACTTTCTTTTAGTATACTTTGGAAAATCACTATATAAAGACTACACAAGAACAACGTTTACAAATCTTGCAAATTTATTTTCAAACTGCACGTTCTGTTCGCCAAACTTATGAAGCCCTTTGTGAAGTTGAGGGTGCATATAATGATCGATCTGAGCAGCTTATAGGAGCCATCGACGCTGTAGACGTTAGTGTGACAGGGGACTCGAATTTATCGAACCGACTTCATTCTCAGGAACTCGGTCTCTGCAAATGCTGAGGAACGAACTTGGCCTACATTCATATAAAATCCAACTGGTAGAAGAACTAGAGCCAGTGGACGATCAATTGATTTTATTTTATTTATCATGTCATTGCACATTATTTGAAGGAGAAATGGTTCCAACACGACATGTAGCATGCAGCGTGTGAGACCATCACTTTGTTAAGCCAAATGTTGGTGACCGAATTATCTCTAAAAATGGTAATACGAGTTAAAAAAAAAAAGTATTTCGGATTTTTCTTGATCCGTGTGAGAAGAAGGCATGACATTTAATGGCTAAAGGCATGAAGCTTCAAACGGAATTTTCATTTGCGGTCAATAGGAGAAGGCATAACAAACATGTTTTCTTATGACCAAAGAGATAGTTAGTATACAGATGGTCACGCTACTACGGATCAAAATAAATAATTTTAATCTTTAGAGAAATGTCTGTTTCAGATTTGTGGAATAAGTGGTTTTTCGCCCTACATACAGAAAACATGTCGGCACTATAGATATGACTTTGCTGATGAAATTTTTATTAGCATTTACAACAATAAAACTTAATTGGTTAACTTTAATGTTAAGAAGTTACTTTAAATAAGTTACATAAGTAAATAAATTCAACATATTATTGTCGAGCCTTTTTACCGTTTTCAAAGTACTTTGTAGACATAAATGTGAAATATATTACAAGTTTATATGCAATAGCGAAGCATTGCCGGGCCCACTAGTATTGTATATATCATAATGCTTTGCCATAACCATTATGCCTATAGGGTCCAAAACTAAAATTCGTCTGCATATTCATATTTGTGTTGTCGAGTATCATCTAGGTAACAAAGTTTATCTCTTTAGCTCAAAAAAAAAGTTTTAGCACGGCCACTCCGCCTATTGGGCCAACAAATAAAATTTCGACTGCATATTCGTATTCGTGTTGTCGAGTACTATCTGGGTATCAAATTGTATCTCTCTAGCCTTAAAAAGTTTTGCCACGAACAATATGCCTATTGGATCCAAAAAATAAAATTCCGTCTGCATATTCATATTCTTGTTATCGAGTAGTATCAGTATTTGCCACGCCCACTCCGCCAATTGGGTCAACAATTAAAATTTTCGTCTGCATATTCATATTTGTGTTGTCGAGCACTATATATTTTTCAAATTGTATCTTCCTAGCTCTAAAAATATGTTTTGCCACGCCCACTCCGCCCATTGATCCAAAATTAAAATTTCGTCTGCATATTCATATTAGTGTTCTCGAGTACTATCTGTGTATCAAATTTTATCTCCCTAGCTCAAAAAATAGTTTTGCCACGCCCACACAGCCCATGGGGTCAAAAATTAAAAAAAAAATTATGGCCTACGGCAATTTCCATATGGTACGCTAACTTTATTCCAAATTTCATTGAAATCGGTTCAGCCGTTTACGCGTGATCGAGCAACAAACAAACAAACAAACAAAAAGACAGACATTCACATTTATAATATTAATAGGATAAGCTATCTAAAAAAATCTATTATAATGAATAACGGCAGATAGTAAGCGACGTACCCTGATGGATGGGCTAGCCACCCGCCTTCAGATCCTATTCTGGCTATGAAAACACGAAAAATAAAAATTTAGACACGCAACCTCCCAAATATTGACGCCCCCTGCAAGCGTAGTAAGGAGCATGATTTTAGGAAATGCTCCTGGAACATCCGGACTCTCTTTAGGGGATGTGCCACTATGCGATTGGCGGATGTCCTCAGTAGAAACAAGACTGACATCACCACCACCTAGCAGAAGAGATGGACAGGACAGGGATGCTCGAGACGTAAAAAATGCGATATCTGTCATGCGAAAAACCACGAATTTGAATGTGGATTTGCAATTGGCCAGAAACTCAGTTATCATGTCTAGCGGTTCGATCCTGTTAGTGATTGAATATAGTCTAAATACGTTAGTGATTGCATAGCGTAAATCAGCGTCAAGGATTTCATTTGTGCTGATGCACTGACGGTAAATGCATTCTACACACCTCGCCTGAATGACGAATGGGTTGACCTAAAATGGCAACGAAAACGGTAAATGGGATTTTGTTGGGGGTCAATTGTACATTTAAAATCCACTTGAATCAAAATCCTAGCTGATCCTTTTTTTAAGATAAAAGGATTTTTAATTTTTACTCCGTTTTGCGCTTTTTTTTAAAAATTGACGTTCTTTGCGCCATGATTCCGTCATCAAATCATAAAGATAATATATCGTGTTATATCTCATTGGAAGCGTACGGACTTCAGATTTAAGGCACTTCTGTCGAAACTTAAGTTTTCTGCATTAAATTAAGCTTTGCGAAAAAAACTGAAAACCGGCAAAAAAAAATGTTTTTTTTTTTGACCCCCAACAAAACCCCATTTACCGTTTTCGTTGCCATATTAGGTCAACCCAATCAGCGAAATGTAAAATTTCGCCCAGATGCAAACAGTTGCTATTCGGTCGATTACGGGGTTAAACCGGGAAACCAGGTGTTGAAGTCTCCTGCCGACTATGTGACCACATCCATATTCGTGTCTTTCTGCTTGTCAGCTGTAAAAGATGTCACAGTTCTTTCGTCGTGTGCATCCATGTCCCGAATATCTCATTTCCTGTATGGCGGTGATGTTTGCTTTGAATTTGTCGAGGACATCCGCCAGTTAGGTAGAGGCACCATCTCTGTGTAGAGTTCGGGCATTTCAGATGCACATCCTTAAATCTTGGGTCTTTGCGGCGTTTGCGGGGTTGTCAAAAATATTTCATAAAATGCCCTTGTAATTCTTACATTGATAAAGATCTTGCCAGAAGAAGGTTTAATACGAAAGAAAATTTTGGGAAAATACTCAGCAAAAGTCAGGAAATCGAAAAAATCGGAAATTGATCATTTGAATGGAATTTTGTGTAGAAGTGTTACGAAATGGCATATCATAGTAAAAAACTCGAAAAATTCCGGACAAAGGCTAAAAATTTATTATTTTTATCGATGATATTTTGCAGTTTTCGCAAGATTTGAAAATCAGTGAGATCAAAGATGTTTTGCGTAAATTTGGTTGAAGAAGTTAACGGGATAAACAATAGTTAACGAATAACAATGCTGCGATCAATGCCGCAACCTGATATATGGCGCTATACGGTGACTCAGGTGCCTTTGTCATTTTCAATTAGCAAATGTGCTTTTTTTCTAGCTGCAATCGCACATCATCGCGCATCACATCCGCAAAAGGTACAAGCATTACGATGACTTGATATTCTATGCAATATTTATCATTATTTTTTTTAAGATAATGAGTTTCCGTGTGCGACTTTGTAGTTCTTCAGGGAGAGTTATTAGCTTGTCTAATGCCTCCTATTATATCTATCTGTGTTTTATTATCACTCAGGAGTTTATCTGAAGGCGTTAAGTTGGGGCGAGACGAAGTTGCGAGTTCTCTTGCTTTTTTCCTTCTCTTTCTTCTTTTTATCAGACAATCACCTAAATTTGTCTCTATAGTGATCCAGCAGGGAGTGATTCCATTATACATATTATTAAAAAAAAATCCTAACAATGCCTTTAAAGTTAATTCCCATAACATTAAATTTATGTATTAGCATAAAAATATTCGAAATTAAGATTGCCCTCTTTAACAACAAGTATGTTGACCTTGTCTGTCTATATGTACTTATTCCATGATGTCAATTTTTTATACGTTTTCATGTTCCATTGTTTTTTATTTAATATCGCTGTACTGCTGCAAGCTTTAAAATGTTGCTCAGTTTAACACAACAATGAAGCAATTATAATTTGTAGCAAAAAAAAACGCCTTGGAACTGTATGGTCTGGTGTAATGCATAAATCTATCTCTACATTTTACAACTGACAACGCCATTGAAACGTGATGTCTACTGGTTGTTTGAGCCAGTAGACAATATCCTCCACAAGGATTTGCGTTTAAAGTGCGTTGACAGTGTGAGAAAGACATTTGTGAATGTTTGTTATGACTGTGGCAAACATTCTAAATGTCTGCTATAAAATCATTTGAGTAGGGTCATAGTGAGCACGTACAAAATTTATGATATTTTCTTTTATTATTTTCGATTTTAAATTTTCATTTATTGTTAACTTATGTGGCTATTGCAAATTCCAATGGAATTAAAATGTATTAATTTCTTCAACTTTGTAAATTTTTTAAATTTATATGAAGATTTTAACAACATACGATACTTGATGAAAAATATTGAAAAGACTAAGACGGAACTTTAAGCATGGTACATATTACGGATGATATTAAAAATAAAGAATTTTTTAAAATATTTTACTAGAATGTATTTAGTCTTATAATTAATATTAATATATTACAAGGACCGAGAGTTCCATGGTTCGATTCCGGTCTACAGTCATCTAAATTTTTCTTTCATTACCGGCCCCTCAATGTTATAGACAGCAACTTTGCAGTAAAGTGTTAAGTCAATAGACGTGTCTAGTAAAAGCTACTCAAACAGTGACGTTCGCATTCGTCGATAAACAAGTAGGTGCCATTAGTTGTGAATCTTAAAATAGAATCCGTGTTTATTCACAACAACGCGAAAAGCTACCTGATACCTCATTTATGGGGTGTGATTATGTAAGTAAGTATTAAAATACAAGGAGGGTTTAAAAACTTGTATGTGATATAATGTATTACACATTACAACCCAGTTCTTTGCCATTGGGTTGCATTTATATCCAGAAACCCTTACATACATTTTTTTTACGCTACGTTAAGAAGTTGGACCGAATTAATTTGTCAAGCTTAATGTTGCTTACCCAGACCATGCTTACTCCGCATTTCAATTTTCAGCCAACATTCATCACAAGTATAAGATAAATGTCACAGAAATTTCTTTCGTGCCACCAACAGCTCTACAAAGTGGATGTAACTATAAGTACTTTAAGTATCAACGTTAAGAATGTAGTGAAAAGAATACTTGAACAGCACTTAATCTGAAATCTTAACGAAAAAGCGAAAAACAGACCATCGCATATTTTTTACGACCATGGCCACACATGTTCCACCCAAGCACACACAAGTGCTACATCCCCGAATCTACCGCATAAAGTAACTGCAACATATGTGGTCTTTACGGCCACAGCAACTCATCATATCCTTGTGACCCCGACGCGAATCATTCGCAACCCTCAAAGGAGAATGGCGAATAAAAGCAACAACATATTTTTGGAAAGCTCCCAATGTACTTCGGCACAAGTTACTGCATGTTATGGTTGAACGAGTGAGGTTTTTAACGCGTTTTCGACTCAAGAGGCAATTAATCAGTTGGTTCAGCACTAAAAAAATATAGCCGGAATGTATAAACAACAGGCAAGTGACCATAGGCTACTACAAATTTGTGTAGACCATGTGCACAGTGCCGTCAGCTAACGGTTTTATAACCTCACACCCATATGGCTGAGGGTATACTTTAAAGTATTCTATGGAAGGCAATAAAAAATTGCTATAGTTACTATGTGAAAAGAGTAAAGAATATTTTGGACATAGTCAACATATTGTGTACTCTAATTAATGCAATAATAGACCGGCCGTGGAATAGCGGTTAGAACACGCGAGTAGCATGCGGGAGATCCGTGGTTCGATTCCCGGCTTCAGTCTTTCATTGCTGCATCGATGTTGTCGACAGCAACTTCGCAGTATAAGTGTGAAGATAGTCACCATGTCTAGTAAAAGCGTGTGAGTGAGGTTTGCATTCGTCGATCAACAAGTAGGTGCCGTTTGTTGCGAATCTAAAATGTAAAGCGTGTTAATTCTTAACACCGCGAGCAGCATCCCATAACTCATTCATGGGGTCTAAAGGGACATTAAGTAGTAAGTAAGTAAATAATGCGATTCCTATGTGGCACTGTCGAAGCAGCTAACTACTTCCGGTCTTAGACCAAGTATTCCCCGGGCAATGACTTTAAAGCAACCGCTTAAAAGTTAGCTAAAGTTAGAAGGCATTACAACCATGTATACTGAAAGGTCAAAGAGCCATCTCAGGAAAGGAGGCTTAAACCGCTGAAGCATGGTTGCATCGTGGGATTGGACGTGCAGATAGCAGCCGTATTACCAATCTAGGAGACGAGAGTTAGCAACCCACATTTTTCGAAAACTAAATTGCGAAAATCCATAGCGTCTGTTCCATATTGGGCGGCGTCCTAGTCAGCGTCTGTCTCAGAAAGAGCGGCTGAAATGTTTCCTGGCAGTAGGAATAAAATGCAGAACCTGGTGGGCTGGGCTTGCCACCCGCCACCAGTATAATGGCAGTGAATAAAATGAGAAATAAGAGAAAAAGGACCACCCAAAATGTTGGCGACCACCGCAAACGTTTTAAGGACCATGATTTGAGAATATGCACTTGGAATGTTAGAACTCTTTACCGACCAGGTGCCTCTAGTCACCTGGCGGATGTCATCGAAGAGTATAAGGCTGACATTACTGGTATACAGGTAATCCGGTGGACTGAATATGGATGCTCGCGGATGGGGATGTGTGACGTATACTACAGCTGCCACGCGGATAAGCATGAGTTTGGTTGTGGATTTGTGGTCGGCAAGAAACTACGACACCTGGTCTCTAGGTTTACTCCTGTCAGTGAACGAATCGCCACCATAAGAGTTAAGGCAAAATTTTTCTATATCACGCTGATATGTGCTCATGCTCCGACGGAGGAGAAAAGTGACGAGGTCAAAGACGAATTCTACGCCCAACTTGAAGTAACATATGACCGTAGCCCGGGCCATGATTTTAAAATCGTGCTGGGAGATTTTAATGCCAAAATAGGCCCGAAGAATGTCTTTAGCCCAACAGTCGGAAAATTTAGTCTGCATACTGACACATCGCCAAACGGAATCAGGCTGATTGATTTCTCTGCAGCAAGGAACATGGTAATTAGCAGCACACGATTTTACCACAAAAACATTCACAAAGCAACGTGGATATCTCCTGATCAAGTAACGAGAAACTAAATTGATCACGTGTGAATCGATGGAAGGCACGCGTCAAGTATCTTAGAAGTACGAATGATCAGAGGTGCGAACATCAACTCGGATCACAACCTCACTGCAGTAAAGGTGCGTACTAGGCTAAGCAGAGCGAAAACCCTGCGTAACCAGGCACAGAGAAAGCCGGACATCGCTAAACTGCAGGCCGCGGAGATAGCCAACGCCTATTCTGACCAACTCACTCAACTACTTCTTGATGCTCCAACTCCCGAAAATACTAGCGCGCAATTGCAATATATTGCCCACTCGATGGAAAGGACTGCGCGGTCCGTACTGGGGTATGTGAAGCCCTTTAATGATAATGCCTGCTACGATGACGAATGCCGCGATGCCACCCGGGAACAAGATGCTGCATACAGGGCTAAACTGCAGCCAATGGCAACACGAGCTGTTCATGAAAAGTATAAGGAGAAAAGGAGGGAGGCGACTCGACTCTTCAGGCGAAAAAAACGAGAGCTTAAGGAGCGGAATATTGTGTGTATTGAAGATTACAGGAACAGAGGTGAAGCCCGAAAATTCTACCAGAAGATAAATGGTAGAGTACATGGAACAAGTCTTCCCTCCTATAAAGACAAGGATGGTCATCTCGTTACTGACTCCGAGAGCGTACTGAGAATATATAAAGATCACTTCTGCAGCCTATTGATGTCTGAAAACTCGGCTGATGAAGACTTTGTACCAATCCGAGATGATAACATCGAGTGTCCACCTCCAAGCCAAGCTGAGATAACAACTGCCATATCCCGCCTAAAGAACAACAACGCCGCTGGGGCTGATGGTCTTCCAGCTGAGTTCTTTAAGGTGGGTGGAGATGAGCTTGTTTTAAGCATGCAACAGCTCATAGAGAACATTTGGCTTCAGGAGAGCATGCCAGAGGATTGGAATCTCAGTGTGCTATGTCCAAACTACAAAAAAGGTGACCGTAGTGAGTGTAAAACCTATCGTGGAATTAGCCTCTTACCGGTTGCGTATAAGGTCCTGTCTAGCATACTGTGTGAACGTCTAAAGCCAATTGTGGAAAACCTGATTGGACCTTATCAGTGCGGCTTTAGACCAGGCAAATCCACGACGGATCAGATATTTACACTACTGCAGTTTCTGGAGAAAACCCATGAGAAGCAAATCGACACTTACCACCTCTTTGTCGATTACAAAGCTGCCTTCGATAGTCCCATCAGGCATCGACTATACGATGCCATGTCTGAGTTCGGTATTCCTGCGAAGATAACTGGTATCTGCCGGTGTACCCTTACGAATACAAAATCCTCTGTTCGGATTGACAAGGATCTATCTGCACCATTCGATACGACAAGAGGTCTTAGACAGGGTGACGGTTTGTCATGTATGCTGTTCAACATTGTGATGGAGAAGGTGTTAAGGAAAGCAGCGGTTAACATATGCCGATGATATCGACATTGTAACAGCAGACTTAACGCAGAGATACCCAGTAAGGGAAACTGCTTCACATGGGTGCTGCTCAGAATGTGGCACTAGTCAGTAGCTACCTCATAGCAAGTGACAACATAGAGAAGTATCAAGGGAAACTATGCAGGGTTAAGGTTTGTATACGAGAGGCTTGAGGCCACCTTGTAGTATCAGGCCAATTCAATAAAAGAGCTGTGAACTGTAAAATTTAATAGTAAATTCGCTATGTTCCAATCGAAGTGACAATCGGAACAGGATTGATAGTGAGCAACAATCATACATATAGAATTCCCTGCGAATGAGCTAGAAATTGACACAGATATTACGATATTCACAACAGAAGAACTGAAACTGGTGATAAGTTAGAATGTATATAAAAATCCGGTCGGGTAAACCGACCTATACTACTATGATACTAAGAATGATACTGGTGATATTGAATATAGCAAATTTGTAAATGAAATATATTTCACAGAATGTTCTTACTGTCCAGAGTGCTTTTTCAACTCTAATATATACATATATTTGTAGGTCTGCAAAGTTTTTGAAAATGCCTCATAAGCTGGACAAAATATGTTGAGTTTAGTAACTTATTTAACTAATATCAAGTACCTCCTTAACATGGAAGTTAACCAAAGAAGTTTTTAAATATCTTAGGCACTAGGACAATAGTAAAAAGTTGATAAGCAAATTCATATTTATAGTGCCGACATGTGGGTGAAATGTTTTCTGTATGTAGGTCGAAAAATCACTTCTGTCACTAATCGGAAATAGACATTTCGCTAAAGATGAAAAATGCCGCCTTTAAACTTTTATCTGTAGTAACGGGCACCCTCAGTGCGTTAACAATATCTTCTTGGGCATCAAAAAAAAAATTGGCTTGCCTTCACACATTGATCGCAAATGATAATTTCGTTTGAAGCTTCGTATCCTTTATTGCCGGATACTATATGTGTAACAAACTTTAAAAACCCTTTTGACATATATTCTTCTCCCACTGATCACGAATATTGCCGAGTACTATCTTTGTATCATATACTTATACTCGAATTAACTTTTCATGAGATAATTGGGACATCAAACTTTTAGCTTAACAAAGTGGTGCTCTCACGCGTTGTATGGCATGTTACGCTGTCGTGTTGAAACCATTTCTCCTCCGAACGATTTGCAATGACATGACAAATAAAAAAGTCAATTGATTGTCCACTGACTCTAATACAGTATAACACATGATTAGAGGACTCAATTCTGAGAACTGCACGTGAAAGTAGCCCCAAAAAGAAGAAGTTCTGCATAATTCGATTTGTCAAGTTACATGGCAAAATAATTTAATATCGATAATAGTAAGTATCATATATGGGAATTGGTCACGTTTTAGGCTCTTTTGTCTGATATAACATAACCAGTAAGAAAGTTTCAGTCGGGCGACCCGACTTACATATACCATCACCCTCAGTAAAATAAGAAAAATTGCTATTATATTGATATTACTCGATTTCTAAAGTGGGTGGAGTAGTAAATTTGTATGGGAGGTACTAGAAGGGGCGTGTCTAGACTTCTAGGTTTATCCTCCAAAACTTTATCCTGTTATAGCTTTACTAAATACAGAGTTTGGGCACGATAGCGTTGGATGTATTGATATTATTACTCCATCTCTGAAGTGGGCGGAAAGGTACATTTGTATGGGAGGTCCCATAAGGGGCGCCGCTAGACTTCAAATTTTTTTCTCCAAAACTTTATCCTGTTATAACTTGATAAAATTCAGAATTGGGGCACGATCGTGTCGAGAATATTGATATTATTACTCCATCTCTAAAGTGGGCGGCGTGGTACATTTGTATGGGAGGTACCAGAAGGGGCATGTCTAGATATCCAGATTATTTCTCCAAAACTTTATCCTGTTATAGCTTTACTAAGTACAGAATTTGGTCACGATCGTGTCAAGTGTATTGATATTATTATTCCATCTCTAAAGTGGGCGGAAAGGTACATTTGTATGGGAGGTACCAGAATGGGCGTGTCTAGACTTCCAGATTTTTTCTCCAAAACTTTATCCTGCTTTAACTTTACTAAATACAGAATTTGGTCACGATCGCGGTAGTTCTAATAATAATATTAATCGATTTCTAAAGTGGGCGATACCAGATGTGTGTGGGAGGTACCAGATGGGGCGTTGGAAGACTTCAGTTTTTTTCTCAAAAACTTGTATCCTGCTATAGCTTTACTAAATTAAGAATTAGGGTGCGAGCGCGATGGATTTATTGATATTATTACTCCATATCTAAAGTGGGCGGAAAGGTGAATTTGTATGAGAGGTACCAGAAGGGGCGTGGCTAGACTTCCAATTTTGTTTCATAAAACTTTATCCTGTAATAGCTTTACTAAGTACAGAATTTGGGAACGATCCCGTTTGGTGTATTGATATTATAACTCGATTTCTAAAGTGGGCGGAATGATGTATTTGTATGGGAGGTACCAGAAGGGGCGGAGCCATGTAGCCCATTTGCAATACCGTAAGTAGTTTTGGGGAAATATAAACTCGTGCAAAATTTCAAGACATTTGGTTGCGTCTTTCGAAAGTTATCGTGCGAACCAGCCGGACAGCCACCAGACAGACAGACAGACAAACAGACAGACAGACAGACAGACAGACAGACAGACAGACAGACAGACAGACAGACAGACAGACAGACAGACAGACAGACAGACAGACAGACAGACAGACAGACAGACAGACAGACAGACAGACAGACAGACAGACAGACAGACAGACAGACAGACAGACAGACGGACATGGCTCAAACGACTTAAAAAGTCATGAATCGAATTTGGTTCAAAGAAACCTAGGGTCTAAAGTCACTCCTTCTATGTGTTACACTTTTGGGTCGTATCAAATGATATATACCCTCATCCCTAAGGGTGATGGTATAAATACTATATGGTGGCGTATGATTATTATAAGTAATTTAGGTGGAATAAATCATACGCCACGGAGTACAACAGTTTTATTGTAACTGCTACACAATAAACCCAGTTCAAAATCATTTAATGAATGGAAAAGAGCAACTCTTGCT
This sequence comes from Muscina levida, assembly GCA_964034835.1. NCBI lineage: Eukaryota > Metazoa > Arthropoda > Insecta > Diptera > Muscidae > Muscina > Muscina levida. The sequence goes on along the minus strand of OZ035883.1, from coordinate 114,854,059 downwards.
TATGTAGGGAAACGTTATATGAACAGATTAAATGAAATGTATGCAAAGTACTAGAAGAGGCGTGGGTAGGCTTCCAATTTGATCCCCAAAACTTTATCTTGTTAAATCTTAATAAAATACAAATTGATGGGGCACGATCGTGTTGCGTGTATTGATGTTATTTGTTATTATTCGATTTTTAAAATGGGCAAAGTGGTACATTTGTAAGGGAGGTACAGAAGGGGCGTGTTTAAATTTTTTCTCCAAAACTTTATTCTGCTTTACCTTTACTAAATACAGAATTTCGACACGATCACGTTGGGTGTATTAATACTATTAATGGATTTATAAAGTCATCGGTACCAGATGGTTATTGAAGGTACCATTGGTAGGCTTCCATTTTTTTCTCCAAAACTTTATCCTGTTATAGCTTAACGAAATACAGAATTTGTGCACGATCGCCGTGGTTGTATTGGCATAATTACTCGATCTCTAAAGTGAGCTAAGTGTTACATTTGTATGGGATTTACAAGATGGGGCGTGGCTAGACTTCCATTCCCTCCTACCCGTGGGGAGAGGGTATACAAATACAATATTAAAATTTTCAAGAGAATATTTCCTTGAAACAATTTAACCCATTACCTCACATGCGTATGGGATATTTTTGGTCCAAATTTGAAAAACTGCTTCAAAGTCAATAACAAGATTTGTAAGTGACCAATACCTGCATCAAAGCGAAATACTCCCAGATCACTCTGATGTGTGTGCACGCCAGGATGAAAGACATAGGCAAGAAAACTAAAAATGCATTTTATGAGCGCCTAAAAGTAATATGTATATGACCGTTACCTGGCCATAACATTAAAGAGGGTCTAGGAGAATTTAATGTGTGCACCATCTACAACGGCATCAGCCTTTTACCCATTGCATACAAGGTCCTGTCAAGTGTGTAGTATGTGAAAGACTAAGTTCCACCGTAACCAACCTGATTGAACGTTATCAGTGTGGACTTTACGACCGACCAGAAGTTCACACTCCGACAAATCCTGGGGAAGGCACAAGAAAAAGAAACTGATATGTACCATATTTTTAATAAGTAAAAAACTGCATTCGATAATGGAATACAACAGAAACTATTGAATGCATGGCTGATTTTGGTATGCCTGCAAAATTTATAAGACTTTGCGGAAGGACACTGTTCAATACGAAGTCTTTAACGAAGATATGCAAAAACATGACACATCTTTAATAAAAGTCAGATGCTGCTGCATACGTTAATTATACAGATGTAATTGACCGAGGACTGGAAGATGTTACTGCTGCATTTTGAAGTATTGAGATGCAGTCGAAAAATGTGGGTTTGGTGATATATGAGGACAGTACTTAGTTAGCTGTTTGAACAAACAATTACTCTACTCGTTTAGGACGCTATGTGAGCATTGACAACTATAATGAAAGTTGATTTTGTCAAACAATGTAGTCGAATCGAATATGCCATCCTGTCGCGTGTACTTATTACACGAAAAACTCAGTACTAAGACTTGCAATCGTTTAATTTTGCTTGGGCATCTTGTACATTTTTTACCAACGTTTTTTTTTCTTCCGCTGTTCAAACGGATGTAAAATTCTTTCATGGCTGTAGCCTATAATTCTATAATGGTACTACTTGGCTGCAAGAGAGTTCATGCCAATTAAAATTGACCCAAGGCATTTTCAGTTTACTTTTACTTTGGTGTCGTTGTAACATGTGCCGTGGAATGAAGCCAGTCGTGGCTTAACGTGATCTTTGCTAATTTGTTGTGCAAAATTAAAAAGTGGTGCACAAGGAGAGTAACAAAAACTAGATAAGATATATTCCTAGAAGGTTAATTATTATAAGTCTTCATATCAAGAATATATGGTATCTGCAGTGGAATACGTTGCACCTAAATTGGGTGAAATTCTTAAACTCCCTCTAAGGTGTGAGTTTGAGTGACATAATATATATTGCCAAATTAGCATACATGTAAAATAAAAACAAGTTTAAGTCGCTGAAAAATAAGCTAAAAAGTAGTTTATTTTATAAACTCTTTGTCCTCCAGAAAATGTGTAACACAGTATGGAATAATAGTAGCTCCGAACAAGCTTCGTACTAAATTTGTTCTCTATAGTAACAACTATCTCATTTAAGTAGTAAACAACCAGTTCAAAAATGTTGGTTGGGTGGTAGATTGTTATTACTTTTGAACAAGTGTGTAAAACCAAAATCGGATATTTAATGTATTTAAAAACTAATCAAATACCTCTAACTGGCATCTTCATGCTTCTCTGCGGAAGCTAGGAATTAATTTTAGATACATAGTTTCTTAGTTAAATTTTCTTAGAATTCATCGTAGATTCCGATTCTCGGAAAAGCCTTTTTACACCTGCAGCTAGGGAGTGCGGTGTCCATTTCAATGTCTGAACAACAAGGCGAAGATAATGGTATATATTTTTTTTCAAAAAACTTTAATTAAATATTTCAGGTTTTGATGGAATGTATTGAAGGAATTTGGTACTGCCTTGGTAAGAAAACAAAAATTCATCGACTAACTCAACTGCTGCGGTATGCTCCAACCCCTGATAATATAACCTTGCAGTGGCAATATACGACCAACTCCATAGTACGGACTGCGGGAAGCGTACTTGGGTACTCAAAGCCGTCTCAAGAAGATGAGTGGTACGATGATGAATGTCGCAATGCCACGAGAGAGACGGATGCTGCATACATGGCGAAACTGCGGTCAATAGCAACGCGAGCTGTTCGTAAACGGCACAGGGAGAAGAGACGAGAGGCAACTTGTCTCCGAAAATTCTTTCAGAGAGTTGAGGCGAGAATGCGTGAAACAGGGTTGCCCTCCTGTAAGGACAGCGATGGCCAGCTAGTGACGAACCCGGATAACGTTCTGAAGATGTGGGGAGATCATTTTAGAAATTTACTGGATACGGATACCACTCCAGAAGACCCCGCTCCAATCCATGACGATGGTATTAACTGTCCACCTTTCGAGCCAGAACGCGATAAGTGTGTCAATATAACGCCTTAAAAACAACAAAGCAGCTGGAGCCGATGGTCTCCCGGCTGAATTGTTTAAGGTAGACGGGGAGGAGCTGATTAGGGGCATGCATCAGCTCAATGAAAACGTCTAGCTAGAGGAGAGCAAGCCCGGGGAATGGAATCTCAGTCTGTTAAGTCCCACATACAAGAGTGTAGATCGTAGTGAATGTAAGAACTACCGTGGAATAAGCATATTACCAATTACGTACAAGGTCGAGCATATTGTGTGAACGTCTAAAGCCAATTTTAGAAAAACTAATTGGACCATATCAGTGCGGCTTTAGACCTGGTAAATCTACGACGGATCAAATATTTACTGTACGACAAATCCTGGAAAAAAACCCATGAAAATCAGATCTAAACCTACCACCTCTTTGTCGACTTCAAAGCTGCCTTGGCCTCTCCTATAAGGAACAGGCTATATGAGACCATGTCTGAGTTTGGTATTCCTGCAAAGCTGATTCGACTTTGCAAATGTAACTTGGAAAACAGCAAATCCTCGGTTAACATTGGTAAGGATCACTCTGAACCATTCAACACAGAAAGAGGTCTCAGACAGATCGATAGCCAGTTCAGAACACTATTTAATATAGTTATGGAGAAGCCGATGAGGAAGGCTGGTGTCAACATGTCTGGCACCATATTCCACAAGAGCCACATGCCACTAGCCTATGCCGATGATATAGACATCATTGGCCAAAATCTGCGGGATGTTATGCAGTTTTCTCATCGTTAGAAAATGAATCAGCAAACATGGGTTTAGAGGTCAACGAGGACAAAACAAAAATAATGATTTCGACAAACAAAGAGTCCTCTCGAAGGGGACGAACCGACAACGTTGCAAATTGTTGTTTTGAGAAAGTAGATGAATTTACCTACCTAGGATCTTTCGTCAATAAGAAAAATCGTGTCAGCCAAGAAATCAAGCGGAGAATAGTGCTCACCAATAGATGTTCTTACTGACTTCGGGAGCACTTTAGTAACACCACCTTATCTCGAAATACTAAGAAAAAGCTATACTAGGTGCTAATCTTACCCGTCCTGTTATATGTCACCAAATCATGGGTGCTTACGACAACTGACATACAAAACCTGGGAATATTATATGGATCTATCTGTGTCGACGGCTAGTTTCGCCGTCGGATGAACCATGAGCTGTACCACGACA